>CM050168.1:118739784-119115010 GCA_027410445.1 Discoglossus pictus | reverse complement strand
CTAACAAATTCCTCTGGATATTGGTGACAAACTCGGGGGTCGGACTCAGACAAATCAGCCGGTGCCAGATCTGAGAAGCCACCAGCTGATTCACCACTAGAGTCCGCCCCCTAAGGGAAAGCATTTTTGCTAGACCCCTCCATCGTCGCAGACGAGAGAGGACACTGCCCTCTAACTCCCTCCAGTTGTCTGGGACGGAAGCGTCCGCAGGGGACAGGTAGACCCCCAGATATTTAATGACATCTGCCTCCCACGTGATGTCACGAAACGTGGGAGGCAAAGAGTCTACCTGTAAATTACCCTCTAAAAGGCCTGTGCATTTGGACCAGTTGATCTGAGCGGAGGAGGCAGCTGAATATACCTCCTGGCACTGTTTTGCCAGCTCAAGATCAACTGGATCCTGGGCCACGAGGAGCACATCGTCAGCATAAGCTGAAAGGACAATCCTCATGTCTGGATCTTTTAGCACCAGCCCTGTGAGCCTTTTCCTCAGTAGGCAGAGGAAAGGCTCGATGGCCAGTGCATATAACTGTCCAGACAAGGGACATCCTTGACGCACACCTCGTCCAAATACCAAAGGTGCTGTTAGGGACCAATTGATTTTAAGTAAACACTCTGCAGAGGCGTACAGCGTTCTTATAAAGCCCACAAACTGTGGGCCAAAGCCGTACGCTTGCAGAGTGGCTATGAGGTAACCATGGTCCACCCTGTCAAACGCCTTCTCTTGATCTAAAGAGAGAAAGGCGAGTGACAGACCAGTCCTGCGAGAATAATGCAATAGATCCCGGACCAGAAAGATACTATCAAAGATAGTCCGGCCCGGGATCGCATAGGACTGGTCAGGGTGAACCAATTCTGCCAGCACAGACCCAAGTCTAAGCGAGATGGCTTTAGCTACAATCTTGTAGTCCGTGCTGAGCAGAGAGACCGGTCGCCAGTTCTTAATAAGCAGGAGATCCCCCTTTTTGGGCAGCAGGGCAAGTACTGCCCTGCGACAAGACAGGGGCATCTCCCCGGTCTCCAGGGCTTCCCCAAGGACCAGATGGAAATCAGGTCCCAGAGTCTCCCAGAAAAATTGGAAAAACTCTACAGTCAGTCCGTCCAGTCCTGGAGACTTTTCACAGGACATGGCACGGAGGGCTTCAGAGAGCTCTTGAAAAGATAGTGGTATATCAAGCCGCTCTCTTACACCCTCACTGACTGTGGGGAGCCCCTCCCATAGCACCCTGCAGGCGTCTGGAGAAATGGGATCCGGAGAGTAAAGATCTTTATAAAAGTTCCGGGCTCTATCCCGGATACTCTCCGGATCTGTAAGGGGGGCACCGTCTTCATCTAGAAGACAGGTGATGTGCCTACTGTTACCCCCCTTTTTCTCCAGTGAGTAGAAGAGGCGCGAGCCGCGGTCTAGATCTTTGAGAAAACCTAAGCGGCTGCGCACGTATGCCCCCTTGGCCTGGTGTCGTTCCAGGTCACAGAGGACACCCTTCCTCTCTACATACTCGCTCTGCAGGGATTGGTCCCTACAAGTGAACAGCCTCTGCTCAAGATGGAGTACCTCCCCCCGGAGTGACTCCAACTCAGCTTCGCGCTGCCCACTCGCACCCTTGGTATATTCCTGACACAGAAGTCGCAAATGAACCTTGCCCACGTCGCACCACAGTTTTAACGTGGCAAAGTCCCCCTTGCAACCCCTCCAGTCCGTCCAAAACTCCCGGATCAATGTCACGAGTCCCTGGTCCTTCAACAAAGCATTGTTGAAGTGCCAATAGGCGGCTCGTGGCGCTGTTGGCGTTAGCGCCACCGTCACAGACACACAGTTGTGGTCTGTGAACGGAGCCAGCCTAATGGCACAAGAACCGACTCGTGACATATAGTGACTAGATATATATAGTCTGTCGATCCGGGAGTGGGACACCAGACCGGCTCTCACCCTGACGTAGGTGAAACCGTCTGATGCCCCTGGGTTCTGGTCTCGCCAGATGTCCTCCAGGGAGAAGCGGGCGATGATCTCCCGCAGCGCTGACGCAGAAGGCGGGTACGGCTCTGGACTATTCCGGTCCAGAGCGTCGAGGGTGCAATTGAAATCACCCCCGAGTACCAAACACTCATCTGCGTCAACCGTCTCCAAAAACTGGGACAGTCTGGCGAGGAACCTCACTCTCTCGGGCCCTCCAGCAGGGGCATATATATTAACTAGGTTAATGATGCTACCCTGCTCTCGGACCCGGAGGTGGATTAGACGGCCTGGGATAACAGCTTTCACAAGCAGCAGCTCTGGCTGAAAAGACTCTGAGAACAGGGTCACCACTCCACATGACGCCGATGAGAAGTGGCTGAAGAAGACCCTGCCTCTCCACTCCAGTTGCCACGAGGCCTCAGCCTCTGGAGTGGTGTGAGTTTCCTGCAGGAAGCTCACAGAGTACCCTCCCTGATATAAATAGGAGAGTACCTGGAACCTGCGGAAACTGTCTTGACAGCCATTGGTATTTAGCGTGCTGATGTGCAAAGCCATTACTGCGTGTCAGGAATTGTGCGCTCCTCAGACCCTTGAGACTGCTGATAGGACACGCACATTTTATAGAATTTCCGGACGCGGAGATGCTCCGCAGTCCCAGAATTCTTGGCCCTAGTGCTGACCACTAGATATTGCTGGAGAGAGTGGAGAATAAACAACATATTCTTCCACCTCTCCAAGGCCAGCCGCACCTTCCTTTTCTTTTATCCATGAAGGGTGCTCTCAAGGATTAGATCTATTTCCTTGACAGGGATAACCCACCCAGAATCTGATGTTCCTTCTAGTGGGTCACCCCTGGGCTCCTCTTGGCTGAGGGCTTTTACTCCATCCTCCCTGGCTGGAGTCAGTTTCCTCAGCTTTATTCTCAGGGACCCCCTCTTAGATGATACAGAAGGAGTCCCTTTAGCACCCTTCAAGGTAAATAAGGGACCCTTGGATTGCTGCTGCACCCCTGTAGCTTCAGGAATGCATTCAGGGGTAGCTGGCTGGACAGCAGTGGCTGGCATGGCTTCCTTAATGGAAGCCTTGGAGGCTTTATATGCCTCCTCTGCCAGTTCCACCGCTGCTTGCTCAGCTTGGATGGCACCGATGTTAGGGTCAGTGGACGGCTGAGGAGGGTAGACAGGCTCTCTCATGATGTTAACAGGAAAACCTGTTTTATCACCCTCCCCCATTTCCACTTCCCCTTGTGCCACATCCCCCCTGACAGACAAATCCATGGGGTCCTGAATGGGGGTCATGCCTATATTCCCCCCCTCCAGTAGTGACTCTGCCTGGGGCTCTAACAAAGCCCGAGGTATGTCACTAGAGAGTGACACTGGAGGAGGAGACTGACTGGTGCCCTTGAAGCTCAGCACCTCAGGGACACTGACTACCCATTCAGCAGGGGCTTTGTTGGGACCCCCCTCAAAGGCCAGAGGCAGAACCTGATCTTTCTTGTCTACCCCTGCCTCACTTGGGAGACCCTCTTGCCCCTGCTTTTCCTCCAGACCCTTTTCCACATTAACCCCTATAGGGTCTGGAGAGAGAGATGTGTGGTCTGGCACCGGCTGGCTGAGCTTAATAACCGGGCCAGACAATGTCACCGGATGTGGAGGAGATGTTTTGTTCCTCTTCTTGCTTTTAGAGGGAGGTGCTCCACTATAGAGCACTTCCCACTTATCAGCAACCTCCCTGTTGGTTTTATGCTTCCTCTTCCTGGGGACGTCACTCCTGGAAGAGGAGCTGCCACTAGCTGTCTCCCCTGCAGAGGGCTTATTATCCCTCTGCTTACACTGTGCCCCCACACTAACTGATGTAATTATGGTGCGGGCAGATTGGGACTTGGGAGATGCAGCTGTGACACTGGGAGGACCGGTGACATTCTTCCCCTTTTCCCCCGTGTCTGCAGTCTTGCTAGAGACCACAGACACAGATGGCTTTTTTGGGGAAGAAGGGGGTTTGGAGGCCGTGGTGGTGGCTTGAGGAACAGCCTCCTTGCCTGAGCTCTGTGGGGGGGCTATGACCCTTGAGGTCCCCGCTGTTATGGGCTCAGCGGGGATGGGTGCTGTACTGACGGAGGTGCCATTTGCTGGGGCTGGGGCATGATGCTTTACATTAGGACAATTCCTACGTGTATGCCCCAACCCCTTGCAATGATAGCACTGCACCTCCGTAGTGCTGTAAAAAATCCTGTAGAGCACCCCCTCAAATGGAACCCCAAAAGACCCCTCTATGTTTTCTGCGCCCTGAGGCAGGCACATTTGTACCTGCCTCTTGAAAGAGAGCACATGATGAAGTGCTCTCTCTCTGCACCCCAGGGGAATTTTAATAAATGGTGTTTTTACTTCCCCTAGGGTTAGCAGGTGGGGGCGCAGGAGGGAGTCTGGTAGGAAGGGGGGCACATTAGAGAGTGTTACTTTTGTGCCCAACCCTTCCAGGGGTTCTATTGGGACATATAATCCCCCCACTGTGATGCCTCTCTGTATAAGTATGTGAGAAGCAGCCAGCGTACGGGTAAAGAAAACTGCTTTCCCGTACATTTTGCTGGCTGCTACTATAACAGAGGGGCTGATGACATTAGCTGCAGCACGCAGATAGATATCAATGCTGTAGACCCCAGACATCTGACATTTAACCCCATGCTTCCTGGTAATCTGCCCCTCAGCCACAGCGGTGGTATTACTGGGGCCAGCAGAAACCACCTGTGACCAGGTATTAGCCACAGGGGTAGGTCTGCTGGCAGAACCACCAGGAGCTGGGGCTGCCTTATCTGCCTGGGGCATATGCTGTGCAGTGCTGCAGCTAGGATTTTCAGGGGCCATTATTCCCCCTTTTGACCCCTGAGGCTTCTTAATGGTCTTATCCCTCATGTTTAGACCCTTTTTTTTTAGTTTATTTGTTTTATTTATTTTTATTTTTTCTTTTATGATTTTCTACTGTTTTCTTTTTTTTTTTAAATATAAAAGTGTGAAAAAGAAACAAAAAGACAAAACTAAGGGAGACAAAAACTAAGGGAGAGAGAGAGATGATGTTTGGCAGTGGAAGGGTTACTGGCCTGTTGCAAGGTGTTACTAATTGCAACAACACAGAGAACACAGAGGCTTTTTAACCCCTCTGTGTCTCTGTGTCAGATGTTAAAAAAGCCTTTTAAACAAAACTTCAAATTGTTTTCCCCCCCACTGCCTACAAAGATGTTACTTGTCTTCTCTCCCCCCAAAACATAAAACCCAACACCAAACAAACAAAACTTTAACAAAACCTGAAAAACTTCAAAAAAAAAAAAAAAGTCAAAGTAAAACAAGTTTCAGGAGTGAAGGTAAAGTGCTAAGGGAGGGGGTGTGGCAAAGTATCCAGGAGACAGCTCACTCTCCTGGGATAGAGAGTTGAGCCTGACCCCCAGAAAACTAAAACTTAAATTAAACTAAGAAAAATACCACAAAAACTCCCAAAAATTAACAACACCGTGCACAAAGTGCTTATAAACAGAAAATTGTTAAAATAAAACTTGTATTTGAGGGACTAAGACCCTAAAAAGCCTTTTGTTTAGAGCTCAAGCATGCACACAACCTCTTTGCACAGTACTTGTAAGCCTGACACACACACTGGCTAATGGTCAGGCAAATGAACTTAGATTGGCGGTCAGGCAAATGAACTTAGATTTAAGAAAATAAAATTATTGTTTTTTTAAATGTAGACTGCTGGTACTCCAACTAGATTGGATTGGTTGAACTTGGCACAATACTTGTAAGCCTGACACACACACTGGCTAGCGGTCAGGCAACTGAACTTAGATTGGCGGTCAGGCAAATGAACTTAGATTTAAGAAAATTAAATTATTGGTATTTTACATGTAAACTGCTGGTACCCCAACTAGATTGGATTGGTTGAACTTGGCACAGTACTTGTAAGCCTGACACACACACTGGCTAGCGGTCAGGCAAATGAACTTAGATTGGCGGTCAGGCAAATGAACTTAGATTTAAGAAAATTAAATTATTGGTATTTTACATGTAAACTGCTGGTACCCCAACTAGATTGGATTGGTTGAACTTGGCACAATACTTGTAAGCCTGACACACACACTGGCTAGCGGTCAGGCAAATGAACTTAGATTGGCGGTCAGGCAAATGAACTAAGATTTAACAAAATACAAGTTTAGATTTTTTTATAGTAGACAACTAGTAAACAAGATTGTATTGGTTGCACTGTGCACACACAGTATAAGCTGTGAGCCTGTCACACACACTTGCTAGCAGGGGCTAGCAGGGAGACAGGCAAATTAAGTTAGATTAGACAGAAAAAAAACACAAAAAAAATGATGTTATAGCCCTAAAAAGGGCTTTTTGGGGTGCTATGTTTACAGCAGAGATCTGATGAGTCCTTCAGCACTGCACTGGACACTGAATAAACTTGCCTAGCTTTTGATTTCCCTATTCAATCAGCAGCACCTACATTCAGCTTCCTCTCAGTAAGACTGCAAGTTAGTTATAATTCCAAAATGGCTGCTGTCCATGAGGTAGAAGGCTCTGGAAGGGATTGTATGCTGCTGATTTCCTGGAATGTGTCTGCCGACTGTGAGTTGCATGGTCAAAGTTTGCTCAATGATAAAGTATAGGGGGCGGGTCGAATCTTGCATATGTTCGCGACATCTCTAAATGTAATCATATCTCCTCTTGGATGCCCTTTTTCTAGAGAAAATAAGCTTAATTTGGTTAGTTTTTCTTCATAACTTAGGCCCTCCATTCCCCTAATTAGTTTTGTTGCCCTCCTCTGTACCTTTTCTAGCTCTAAATTGTCCTTTTTGTGAAGTGCTGCCCAAAATTGTACTCTAGGGGCATACTAGAGATTTGTATAGTGGCAGAATTATTTTTTTTTCCCTTGCTTCTATACCCTTCTTAATACATGCTAATATTTTATTTATCTTTGCAGCTGCTGCTTGGCATTGATTACTGTTACATAGGTGGTTGTCCACAAGCACTCCCAAATCCCTTTCAATATCTGATACCCCTATATTTGCTCCAATAAGATTATAAATTGCATGGCTATTTTTCCTTCCCAGATGTATAACTTTACATTTATTCGTATTAAATCTCATCTGCCATTTAGATGCCCATTCCTTAATTTTATATGAGGGAAAGCACATCATTATCTGATTTAATTACCTTGCAGAACTTTGTGTCATCAGGAAAAATGGAGACACCACACTCCAATCCTACCTCTGAGTCATTAATAAATATGTTAAAAAGGAGAGGACCTAATACTGAACCGTGAGAAACCCCACTTACCACATTAGTCCAATCGGAGTATGTTCCATTTACAACAACCCTTTGCTTCCTGTCTTTTAGCCAGCTCTCAATCCATGAGCAGATATTTACTACTATTCCTGTATCCCTTAGTTTGCAGAATAGTCTCCCATGTGGCACTGTATCAAAAGCCTTTACAAAATCCAAAGAGACTACATCCACTGAGCTGCCTATTTCCAAGTTCCTACAAACCGCCTCATAGAAACTAATTAGATTTGTTTGACATGACCTATCCCTCATAAATCTATGTTGACTCCTACTTATAATCTTGTTCAAATAGACATAGTCTTGTACATTATCCCTTATTAACCCTTCTAAAAGCTTTCCCACTACAGAAGTGAGGCTCACTGGTATATAATTCCCCGGATTTGCTCTTGCTCCCTTACCTAAATATAGGTATCACATCTGCTTTTCTCCAGTCATCTGGTGAGGCATGTTTCCTCATGAAACACGCAGGATTAATTATGGTCATCATCCGCCACTGTCCTTCACCTGAGCTGCTCCTGGAGACACTAGTGCACCACTAGTAGTGTGGTATTAAAGTCCAAGAGGACCAGGAGGGGCTTGCTTCATATTCACAGTACATTTCTTGTTTTCATTGTCAGCCATGAGATGTAAAAGACTGTGAGGCGTGAGGAGAATGCTCACGTATTATCATTTGCCAAGTTCATATATGTAGTGTGTGCCTACTGATATGGCGGGGGGTAATGATTCTATCATCTACTACAGTGGATACTCCTTAGACTGGCCAATCTTCATTATCTTGTTTGATCTTCTTTTTTGACAGGGGGAGGGGTCTGAAGCTTTTGAGTCCCTTTGAAAGCACTTGTACCAAGGAACTAATGTTTACTACATGTCAGTTGAAGCACATCACATTCTAACATATATTGCCTGTTTTCTTGATTAGCCATTCAAAAGAGTATAAATTAAATATATGACTACAGTTCACATTTAACCCATATTTAATTTTTATTTGATCAAAAATAGGATATTTGATAACGTATCATAGTTTGTTTTCTTTCTTTTATTTCAAATAAAAGGTCTCCAAGCACCAAAGTCTTTTTAGAAGTTTATCTGCTCTGGTGGGGTTGGTTTTCATGCAAAAAACAAAATGTGCATGTTACATGTTGTGTTCCATTTACCTTTAACATGGAGACAATACCTAGAATAAGCTGATTAATCAGACCAATGTAAGGTGTAGTGGAGTGATGGGGAGAATACCCTCACCTTCCTCCACCGTAAACATGATATTAAAATAAAAATACATTTTAGCTCTCTCTTCTTATCCCCTTCTCTTTCTGTATTATTTTTGTTTGTTCCTCCCCAAGTTTCCTCATCTCCCCCTGATCGCCAATCTTCCCTTGTCCTCTTGATCTCCAAGTCTCCCCTTGTGGTGGGCTGGGACTTCCTGTTTGTTGACTGCATGTTCCAAGCAGGGATCACAAGGTGAGAGGATTTCTTGTCATTGCTTTGAAAAAAACCTTTAGCCCCCACAAGGGGACACTTGGAGATCAGGAGAATAATGGGAGATTAGGGATCAGGAGGAGAAGGGGAAACTTTCAGTTCAGGGGGAGGGTATAGATTGAGGGATCTGGGGAAGATTAGGAGCTCAGAAGGTAAAAGGGGAAGATTGAAGGATCAACAAGGAAGAAGGGAGCGATTGGGGGATGGGGGGGGGGGGAGACTGGGAGGATCAGAGGGAGGAGGTTGGGGTTTGGGTGAAGTCTGAAAGACCAGGGAGGAGATTGGGGATTCAGGGAGGAGACTAGGTAGCGTCAAGGGATATGCAAGCATGTTATTTCTTAAATTCATAGTACAACATACCCTGTAAACATTATTTAGATATATGAATTTATGTATTTGTATCTAACACGCAAATGTTAAAATGAATACTGTTTAATGCAATGGTAACTATCACTAGGGATTTGCAGCCTATTCTTATATAGAATTTAGAAGAAACAATTAATGTCAGAAGTTGGGTAAGAAGATGTAAGATGCAGGGCTGAATTTACATATCCTAGGCAAAAAGTCCTCAAGTGTTCTCCCGCCACATACATGTATCTTGTTATTAAAATTTGTGGTTGTTCTAGAAAAGTGTTGTAGGCAAACTAGATATATGCCACGTAAAGCATATCTATAAATGATAATGATTGCGTGTCTATACATATGTTTTAATGACATTGAGCATATTATTTTTTTACTAAGTGGAAGGAGATATAGGTGGAGTTAAGGGACAATCAATGTTTTGTTATTACCTCCGACATAGGCAGGCCTTAGCTGCTCCACACATGGAGCCTGAATTATCCATCAGAGTCATGCATGTTGAATTATGAGAGTTGGGTACCTTCTCTGGCTGATAAATAAAAATAAATCCTTGTCAAGATATCTACTGTGAGAATGAAGAAGAATCAAACGCAGTGGAATATGTGCTCTGAGCTCAGCTGTCTGATGGATTCCTCTAAACTGCATGGTGCCTTTTTTTTTGTACACATCAAAGCTGCTGATATTTTTTATAAACTACATTAGGTGAGCTCAGTATGAAAAAATATACACTCATAGTATTGTTATAAAGGAGAATGTTAATAGAGGATTTTATTATTTACAATGCAAATTAATCAGATGCAAATTCCATTTATAAACTAGATTACACACACACATATAGATAAATATACTGTATGTATATATATATATATATATATATATATATATATATATATATATATACAATGTATCTCTGTATTAGTTCATGCCGAATAAAACTGCTGTGAGTGTTAGAATGCTCCTGTATAGTTATGTTTATGCTCATTTATGAACATTAATCCAAGAGATATCCTGCTACATATCCCCAACTGGATAAATGTGTCACAGGTCTCTGTCACAAATACACTGATTAATAACTTCTTGCCGCTCCTCTTTTTCCCTGAGTTCTGAAGCGCAGTTTGTGTCACAACACTGCAAAATTATAACAATTCTGAGTGTTTTGTTCAACCTGGACTGTTATCTGGGCCGGAACAAGAAAGATCCCATTGGAATTATTTCTGCAAAGGAAAGAGACAACAAGCTTTTAGATCGTTGCTTTTTCAACCATGGTTCTGAGGAATCCTAGGAACCAATAAAGGGCTCCTTAAAATATTATTATGTTTTGAAAAATTTAGACAAAATAAAAATGTATATGTTTATTTGTAAATGATTTTTCATAAAATAAAATAAATACAAAACATGAGTTATTATACTGTTTTCTGTAACATTATAAGAACTACCAGTACCTTAGCCACATGTATTAAAGTACTAAATCTGATTGCACTATTTTATATTACTTTAATAGTTTGCATGGTTTTTATAACACTACGACTGATTGTACTGTTTTCCATAACAATAAATTGTCTACTTTCCCAAGTGTACCATTACCTACCTCTACCATGATTAATTGTCCTGTTTTCTATATCATATGTGAGATTTTACCCATTGATATTATGATGATTTGTACGGTTTTCTATAACATTAAAAGTGCTACTTTATATACCTGTAGCATGACTGATTGTACTGTTTTATGAAGCATTATAAGTGCTACCTTACCCACCTGTAACACAAATGTACTGTTTTCTACATCTTTGTCTTTACCCACCTGTACCATGATTAATTGTACTTTGTAATATACATTTGTAAAGTGCTTTGGATAAAAGTGCTATATAAATATAAGTAAATAAATATAAATCAATACATGGTCTTACAACATACTAGTACAGTGTGTGTTGTACTTCACAGTCATATTCAAACATGTTGCACATGTGAATATGAACAACATATAAACTTCCCCCTTTCAGTCTATACATTTTATAGCCATTATTGATGCTATTCTCTCTGTACAGTGAGATTTAATGTGTGACGTATGCCTTTAACAGAGACCCTCCGCAGCACATATAATTGAAATACATTAAAAACAATTAAAAAATACAACTTTATTTGACAGTTTCATCTGGAAATCAAATTTGTAGCCCTTTTCTGATCTAATGAGTTAATCAAATTTCTGCAAATCCAGAGATTTGAAATATGTACAAAAAACACTGAAATATCTGTATCAAAATATATAATGATGTGCCACAACCTGTATGTGTCCGGACCCAGAATCTATGAAAATAGCTGCCAGGATTAAATAAATTTGAACAAAAAAAATATTTATTAGATAGTTAAAGGATATATTTATATATGTGTTTGAAAATTGTGATTTTGATTAAGAACATAATTTGACAGAAAAAAGTGTTATAAAACTAGTTTTTTAATTAGGAAAACAAAATTAATTAGAAAAATATAAATAAATGATGATGCCTCTGATGAAGTTTTGAGACATTCGTGAGAGGACTAAGCATACATTTATTGATGCACACTGTCTGCTTCTGAGCATGTGCAGGGAAATGGTTACGCATCCAAGAGGTCCAATGATTTAACACACCCCTCTCCACTGTCTACTTTTGTTCAATACCATAAAATAGAGGTGTTATATGTACAAAAACAAACTCCCTCTGGCCAATTCTATTTAGGGTGTGTTAGGACACTTAGGGCCTCATTCAATCGCGATTTGGCCAATTGAATAGCGCTCTAAATAAGCACACAACATATTTTTTTAAAGAAGTTTTTAGTTAGTGAAAAACTTGCTTTTGAATAGATGTTTACTAACTAAAAACTTCTTTAAAAAAAATATGTTGTGTGCTTATTTAGAGCGCTATTCAATTGGCCAAATCGCAATTGAATGAGGGCCTTAGGGTGTGTCAGTTGAGTCATGCAACCGGATTGAAAAATCAGTGACATCCTCTGTAGGCGAAATAGTTTAAAAATAGAGGGTGGTCCCAATTTCTACAGCAATTAAAAGAATATTTTTTGTAATTTGTAAAATCTGCTCTTTTAGATTCAGTGTAGAAAATGTATAACTTCAGAGCCCCTTTATATTAGGAGAGCAATATCTATAGTGCAGTTGGTAATGCATTTTTAGTGCTGGTTTACAACAGTCCTGGGCAGTTTTTAGATATTTGCTTATGAAAAATATATTTATATTTTGAGGTTGAAAACTGGAATTTTACTTTTATGTTTTCAATCAGAAAAATATATATTTTTTAAAAATAAATGTACTACAAAACAAACAGGTGCTGGATAAAATTCCATATAAGTCCAGTGGAGAACAAAAAACAATCTACAACACCCATAATGTGAAAAAAATCAATAAAAAATATTCATTTATAATCAAAAATCTTACAAATTAGGATAAAATTATATTATAAATGAAAAAATCAACAATTGTGTTGTGAATAAATACTCTGCAAAATACTTGGTACATACAAAAGTCTAAATCATATATTTCTTGCCAATTATCAGGAAAAACAATGGTGCCTTCCTGGTGCTTCCACTCAGAGGAAGTAAACTAAACAAAAAGGGAGAGCAAACAGACATATGGCATAATATCACATACATTTATTCAACTCATTAAAATAAAACAAAGTGTGAAATGCAGACAGTTAAAAACTCTGTGTTTTGTCATTGTGAAATCCAATGCATATTGCATCTCTAATGAAGTCCAAGAGATGAAACGCAACAGAAATTGCAGCTACCCGTAAATATACCCTTTGTGTGAATACTTTATTTTAATACGCTGAATAAATGTGTTTGATATTATGCCATTGGTCAGCTTGCTCTGCATCTTTTTCTTTTTGTTTTAATATATGTATACAACACTGGAGTTCACATAGGCCATAAAAACTATTTTTTTTAAATATATATATAAAATATTGTACATCACATTAATTATCACTACATCTTTTATCATGAGTATTTATGGGAATTCTAGAATCTGATCTCCAGTTAATCCATAGCAGACTTGTCCAAACAGTATTTTCAGGATATCCCCCACATTATGAGCCCATAAAGTAGATCAATGATTGTGTTATATACCCCCAAAAAGGATATTCTGAAAATATTGGCCCTCTGGGTCTGCGGCACCACAGAGAGAATACAGGAATAAAAAAATCCTAACAGGTTTACTCTATGAACCTCCAAATCCTAAACCTAGAGTGTCACGTGTATTATAAAAAAGTTCCTTTTCAACTGCACAATTTAACTGATTGTCTGTCCTATTCCAGTTTATCTGATAAAAATTATATTATACATGTTTTACATATGATTTTTATAATCAGAAAAGTCAACCCCAAATGAAGGTCTGATGCTGTCCTTTTTATAGTTTGATGCCATGGGCTTTTGCAGTGATTTCGGGGCTGGATTTATCACCAGGCAGTTGCCTAGGGATGTTCAATCAAAGGGGATTCCTGTCTGTCTTCCCGTGTGATGCAGCTTTATAATTTACTTAATCTGGGGATTTCTAGCACTGCATGTGAGTGGCAAACAGAATCGGTAATTAAAGTGACACAGGCAGAGGTTCCAGATTTGGTGTAATTTAAAACTATAGGCAATATCAAGTACTTAACTTTAGGAAATCAAATGATAAACAATGTTTACCTGTTAGTTAGGGTTTCTGATCCACCTTTAAAGCAGAGGGTCATATCTCTTGTTAATGGCAGATCAATACCAATATTTTCGAATTATCCCCTATGGCTCAGAATCTTTTTTCTTCAGTGTAAGCCACAATAAAACAATGGTCATGCTCAGACCTGAGGGAGTAACTACACTAAGAAGAAACTAAGCTTTTGGGTCTAAACATGCCCAGTCTATTACTGAAGAGAACAGATTTAGATCCCCAAATTTTGGAAATGATCTCCCATTAACAAGAGATATGACTACTTGCTTTGTCAGGATCAGAATGGCTGACTAACAAGTAACAATTACTAACATTAAATTATTAAGTAGTTGATATTACATAAGCATTAAATTATACCATATTTGGAACCCCCACTGTGTTACTTTAAGACTGGCATCTGATTAATTGATGCCATGAGAGCATTGCAAACCACCTGGCATTATGTGGAATTAGCTGACATTGAAGGGCATCTTCAGCTCACTGCGACAATGGGCTCCACACTGGAGATATCCGTCCTCCCTGAGTTAACGTTGGTGGCAGAGCCAGCGCTCTGAGAGGCGTTACCTTGCTTACAGTTTTCAGTCCAGGCATGCCGGAATGTGGGCGATACAGCTTGCAGGACATGGTTCTGCGCCGGGCTTCTCCTTCTGCACACGCACAGCAGAGCTTTGAGCTCCGAACGGAAGCTCTCGTTCAACCAGCAGTAGATGAATGGGTTGTAACAGGTACTGCTCATGGCGAACCAGTGAAATGCAAAGTACAGCGCATTGTTACTGCTGATGACTTTACTGGACATCAAGACCAGGTAGCAGTTCAATGGGAACCAACACACAGCAAAAACGACCACAACCAACATTAACATCTTGAGGGTCATTTTCTTTTTCCGCCGATGGGCATAATACTGCTCCATGGTAATGTCCCCAATGGCATTCCTCAACCAGAGCTTCTTTGCAACCATGGTGTAGGTGATGGAAATGACTATGAGAGGCAAGACGTAGAGAAGGATGAAGGTGGTCAAGTCCAGGTACTTCCAGAAGACATCGGCTGGATGGGGGAAGCTCGGAAGACAGACCATCCGTACAGTGTTTCTGATTAAAAGACAAGTAAGAAGAAAGGTTTCATGGATAATAAGTTACATGGAATATTAGGAAAGAGTTCACTTACAGACGTTCAAGTATATCTAAACATTTAGCACTTGCTTTCTATGACTACAAGCCCCATGCATGTTAAGTTATGTGAGCTGCTGAAGAACACAGAACATTAAAATTCACAGCTTAGAACTCAGCTGCATTTTAATTTGCACTTGTGCTGTCTTTTCAACTTTTAAACCAAACAAATCAGGATTCTAAGTGTCAGTGACAAAAATGAAAATTTAAAATGGTACCTTCACCTCTCCATAACAAAAGGCAGCAGGTAAGACAAATTGTGAAAGCTTAGACATACAGGGTCCTAAGCTCAGTGGGAGGTTGGTAACCGTAGTAACAGGGTGGGGGGGAATGTGGTATCTTTATTTCTTTGGTTTAAAAAATGTATCTGAGGCAAGAATAAAGCCTCAGTCTGCATCTACACTAACTAAAGGTGTTGTTGGTCCTATTTTTCCATGAATTATGGTCTGATCTGAAATGCTGGGTCACGACAGAAACCTTTAAGAAATTGGTTTAAATGTGTCCATCTTTCAATCCCTGTCTTTTGAAAGAAAGTCCCATATTTAAAAGGAAAACCGTGTTTGCTAGCCCTGAACAAGTAAAAAATGGATGCAATTGCCAAAGTTCATAACTCAACTGCAGTTTGATCATCTCTTCGACTTTTGACCCAATGAGCTCAGCCTTCTAAGTATAAGTAACAGAAATTTAACTTAAAATGGTAGCATCCTCTATGGCAGCGCTTCTCAACCTGGGGGTTGTGACCCCTTTGGGAGTTGAATGATGATTTGCTAGGGGTTGCCTACAGTAGCGTAGTAAGGAGCTTGATATGGGAAGCAAGGGGATAACAGCCTGCTAGGTGGGCATGATCAGATCAGTACAGTCCCAGAACAAGCCAAGCACATGGAGGAGACAGGGAGAGAGCTGATCTGCTCACAGGCTGCCCATCCTACACGCAGCACACCTCAACCCAGGGTGAGTGTGTGTGACAGGCTGAGTGTATGTGTGTAACATGATAGGGTGTGTATGTGACAGCTCAGTGTATGTGTGTGACAGGGTGAGTGTATGTATGTGACAGGCTCAGTGTATGTGTGTGACAGGGTGATTGTATGTGTGTAACATGAAAGGGTGTGTGTGTGACAGGCTCAGTGTGTGTGTGTGACAGAGTGAGTGTATGGATTACATAGTTACACAGTTACATAGTAATTAAGGTTGAAAAAAGACTTTCAGTCCATCAAGTTCAACCTCTTAAGATCTCCTCTGATCTGCAATATGCAGATTAGTTATTAATTCATTAGTTGGCAATGAATTATTAATCAACTATTTAATTATTGATTTTGTATTTTATTTTTATATTTAATTTTTAAGCAAATCTGGGGAATTATAGACCAGTGAGCCTCACTTCTGTAGTGGGGAAGCTTTTAGAAAGGTTAATAAGGGATAATATACAAGAATATATCTATTTGAACAGGATTATAAGTAGGAGTTAACATGGATTTATGAGGGATAGGTCATGTCAAACAAATATAATTAGTTTCTATGAGGCGGTTAGTAGGAACCTGGATCAAGGCAACTCAGTGGATGTAGTTGTTTTGTATTTTGCAAAGGCGTTTGATACAGTGCCACATGGGAGACTATTGTGCAAACTAAGAGATACAGGAATTGCAGTAAATATCTGCTCATGGGTTGAGAGCTGGCTAAAAGACAGGAAGCAAAGGTTTG
The DNA here is from genome assembly GCA_027410445.1 of Discoglossus pictus. Taxonomy (NCBI): domain Eukaryota; kingdom Metazoa; phylum Chordata; class Amphibia; order Anura; family Alytidae; genus Discoglossus; species Discoglossus pictus. The sequence continues at coordinate 119,098,327 of CM050168.1, read as the reverse complement.
TGGTAAATGGAACATACTCCTATTGGACTAATGTGGTAAGTGGGGATCCTCAGGGTTCAGTATTAGGTCCTCTCCTTTTTAACATATTTATTAATGACTTAGAGGTGGGACTGGAAAGTAGTGTCTCCATTTTCGCTGATGACACAAAGTTCTGCAAGGTAATTAAATCAGATAATAATGGTATTTTCCTCACATAAAATTAAGGAATGGGCATCTAAATGGCAGATGAAATTTAATACAAATAAATGTATAGTTATGCATCTGGGAATGAAACATAGCCATGCAATTTATAATCGTAATGGAGCAAATCTAGGGGTATCAGATATTGAAAGGGATTTGGGAGTGCTTGTGGACAACCACCTAGGTGACAGTGTTCAAAGCCAAGCAGCAGCTGCAAAGGCAAATAAAAAATTAGCATGTATTAAGAAGGGTATAGGAGCAAAGAAAGCAAATATAATTCTGCCACTATATAAATCTCTAGTACGCCCTCATTTGGAATATGGAGTACAATTTTGGGCACCACTTCATAAAAAGGACATTTTAGAGTGGGAAAAGGTACAGAGAAGGGCAACAAAACTAATAAGGGGAATGGAGGGGCTAAGTTATGAAGAAAGACTAACGAAAAAAAAACTTAATTTCTCTAGAAAAAAGGCGTTTAAGAGGATATATGATTACCTTATATAAATACATCCAGGGTCAGTATAAAGATTTGTCAAGTAGGCTTTTTGTGCCAAGAGGTGAGGACATCCCTTGAGGTTAGAAGTAAAAATATTCCACCTTAAAGAAAGAAAAGGGTTCTTCACAGTAAGGGTGGTTAATCTGTGGAATTCTCTACTGGAGGAGGTGGTGACAGCAGATTCGATAGATCACTTTAAAAGGGGACTGGATTTATTTCTTATTAAAAAGGGAATTCAGAGTTATCATGGATAATTAGAGAGACAGTATTGATCCAGGGAGAAATCCGATCGTCAGTATCTGTAGTCAGGAAGGAATTAATTATTTTTCCCTTTGAGATGATTGGCTAAGTCTCACCTGGGTTTTTTTATGTTTGCCTTCCTTTGGATTAATTAATAATAAACATTTTTTTTATTAATAATTAATTAACAACTGATTAATTAATATTTAACCCGCATATTGCAGATCAGAGGAGATCTTGAAAGGTTGAACTTGATGGACTGAAAGTCTTTTTTCAACCTTAATTACTATGTAACTATGTAACTATGTAATATATATATATATATATATATATATATATATATATATATATATATATATATATATAGAGAGAGAGAGAGAGAGAGAGAGAGAGAGAGAGATCTTTCTTTTTTCTATTTTTCCACTAGCACTATAATTATGACCCCCCCCTTTCTTTGAACTCCCTCCTTTTATTTAAACTCCCACACTTTTACTAGATACTAGAAATGTTCGCAAGCTCACAAGTTTGCCCCTTCTTCTGTTTATATTAACTTTACACAGGAAAAAACACACTTTACTTGTCTGAGCAAATGCAGTCGCACACTAGGCCCAAACTTACTGTAAATGCAAGTATAACCCAGGCAAAAACACTCCCCTCTCACCTGCACCAAATCACTGCACACAGGAAATAACACACTTTACTTGTCTGAGTAAATCAGATGCAGTCACACACTAGGCCCAGTGAGTGTATGTGTGTGACAAGCTCAGTGTATGTGTGTGAAAGGGTGAGTGTGTGTGTGACAGGCTCAGTGTGTGTGTGACAGGGTGAGTGTGTGTGTGACAGGCTCAGTGTGTGTGTGACAGAGTGAGTTTATGTGTGTGACAGGCTCAGTGTGTGTGTGACAGGGTGAGTGTGTGTGTGACAGGCTCAGTGTGTGTGTGACAGAGTGAGTGTATGTGTGTGACAGGCTCAGTGTAAAATAATTTTACTGTTAGGGGTCACCACAACTTGGGAAATGTTATCAAGGGGTCACGGCACTAGAACGTTTGAGAACCACTGCTGGTTTAATACGTTTTCCATAGATATGTAATCTAATTTAGCACAGCTATTTAATATATAATAAACCTAAATGTAAGCACATTAAAAAAACAAAAAAAGCAGTGGTTGATATCAAGCCCACCAAGGATGTAACTGGACAGTAAGATCAAGCTACTTTTAGTCTAGTTTTTTCAGTTTATAACATTTTCACAATTTTGATATATTATAGATACATTTTTCATTTTTGTATTATGTTCTAATTAAAGTATTTTTAAACATTGCTAAATTAATGTCTAGCCAGTATTTAAAGGGACATGACATATGGTAAATTATGGTGTGATTTTCAATTATAGGTAATAACAAGTCAATTTAATATTATTAAACATACATGTTCTTACAATAAACTTACATTAAAGTTTGTAATTTTAATATGTCAAACCACTCATCAAGTTAGTGCTTTTATCTTAGTACTAGGGTCTACTGAATACTAATAATTTCTAATTACTCCATAGGAGTCTGCATACATAAATTTAATTCCAAACGATAAATAATGGGCACATGAAGAGCTCAAGGAGTGAATAGACTAATTAATATTTAAAGTGAACCCAACTAGTTTTGGTGTGGACAGTGTTCTTTTAATAGGACTCATTCAACAAAGTCATAGAAATCCAATATGGCAGCCTCCAGACACAAAATGGAGTCTTCTAAAACTATGCTTGTCTCTACAAATGGTTTCATGCTTATGATGTAAATAGATGCTATTAATTTGTGAATTTACTATTAATTTATTAGTTGGTTACATATTTCACAAATATGATATTTCAACAAAAATTATCCTAGTACTATTTGATAACTGCACCGCACTTGGTTTGCTCCACTTACCCAATGTAGAACTGTTCCAGCTTCTGGTAGACAGCATGTGGCAAGGAGAAGCCACTGGCCATGAACCAGATGATGATAATGCAGATGATGCCCCTGATGGTGGACATTCTGGGCTTTAAGGGATGCATAATAACCTGCAGAGGAAAGAAATACAATACCACTTCTAAGACTGCTGTTGGAAAATTACTACTCAATGATCATAGTGATAAATTTCAATGTTAGTTAAAATCAGTTTCATTAATAGGGAGGCGGGGTGTAATGTTTAATATAGGACATATTTAGTGACACTTTAGTGGTAAAACAGTTTTATAATTTAACAGTTGTTTGTTTGTTGCTCCTAAATATTGTTTATTTGCTGTTATATGGTTTTCAAACAAAGCAGCATCTACGACACAATATATAATGGATATTAAATATTATTATTAGCATTAAAATACACTCACAATATAATTATTTACTTCCGCATTCTAAATAGAAAGATAGATAGATAGATAGATAGATAGATAGATAGATAGATAGATAGATAGATAGATAGATAGACAGATAGATAGATAGATGGATGGATGGATAGATAGATAGATAGATAGCTAGATAGATAGATAGCTAGATAGATAGATAGACAGACAGACAGACAGACAGACAGACAGACAGACAGACAGACAGACAGACAGATAGATAGATAGATAGATAGATAGATAGATAGATAGATAGATAGATAGATAGATAGATAGATAGATGGATGGATGGATGGATAGATAGATAGATAGCTAGATAGATGGACGGACGGACGGACAGACAGACAGCTAGATAGATAGATAGACAGACAGACAGACAGCTAGATAGATAGATAGGCAGACAGACAGACAGACAGATAGATAGATAGATAGATAGATAGATAGATAGATAGATAGATAGATAGATAGATAGATAGATAGATAGATAGATAGATGGACGGACGGACGGACAGACAGACAGCTAGATAGATAGATAGACAGACAGACAGACAGCTAGATAGATAGATAGGCAGACAGACAGACAGACAGATAGATAGATAGATAGATAGATAGATAGATAGATAGATAGATAGATAGATAGATAGATGGATAGATAGATAGATAGATAGATAGATAGATAGATAGATAGATAGATAGATAGATAGATAGATAGATGGATAGATAGATAGATGGATAGATAGATAGATAGATAGATAGATAGATAGATAGATAGATGCATTTAACTTATTAAAATTATAACAGGTACATTTAAAAAAATCTAAGTTGAAACCAGAAAATAAAACAAGTTCTAGTTGAATCTTGTTTATTTTTTGTGTGAAAAACGTCTTACCTCTCAACAGTTCAAATGGACAAAGAGAGGCACTATTCTTGAAATCTTATGTATTAGGTCATGTTATCAACATTTTATGCAATTACTTGAGTGAGTGTCTGCTTCTAAGTGTGTGCATGGGAATGTAGTAGATGTCAAACGTTAACATTTCCTAAATCTCCCCCCTTCTACTTTCCTCAGCCTGTGCTGAAAGAATAGATCAACACGGCCTTATTTTCCAGATACTATGAAGGTTTCTATATACAAACAGTATTGGAATATCAATATTTTCTCTTAAATATTTTTATTCTCCTGTCTTAATCACAATGGGCCCATAATGCATGTGTTCTTCTGTATACTACAGCTCACAGGAACCCCACCAAAAGTCATCGTTGTTGCTTAGTCGTTCAGTTGAGTCTGACTCTCTGTGACCCTATGGTCCTTATGGCACACATTGTGTCTGGTTGTGCCAATCTATAAGATTTTATGGCAAAAACACTGGAGTGCATTGCCAGTTCCTTCTCCATTGGAATATGATTTGTCTGATCCCTCTGCGATGACCTACCCATCTTGGCATACATGGTATATCTCACAGCTTTACTGAAGTAGACAAGCCCCTTCACCACGACAAGGTAGCTTTCCAGAAGGGACCAAAAGTCCTTACCCCATTCCTAATAAATTCTATAAAATAGCAGTATTCGGTATTAAACTAACTTTAAAAAATGACTTAAATGCTGCTGGTATCAAGTGAGTTTAATATAAGTATTGCTATTTTGAATCATTACAGGCACATGGAAGGAGTATAATACACCCATGTATCTCTTTTCTTTTGTGTGCTTTTTTTATTATGAGCTGCTTAAAGGCTCTGTTTTTTCTGCTTAAAATCTTACAATTGGTTCCTGAATGGTTTCTTTCTTCTGTAGCTTAAGAAGACAGCGTGCTTCTATGTACAGTGGTTGCCATTGTCTCATAGTAACCAATCAGTGACAACATTCTGAAACATACTACTTCAGAGAGATCACTTATTGGCTATTGTGAACCACTGCACTTCACAGTCTGTGTATTCATGATCTGCATGAGCTACAGACCCAAATAGAAACTGTATGATTTTAGGGAAACACAAACAGAACATATAAACACTTCTTAATAAAATAAAGTACATAAAAGTAAATCAATACATGGTTATATCAGTGTAACCAGGACTTTTAAATGATCAATACACAATTAAATCTTAAATTGGGAATTACAGTGCTCTTTTAAAACTCTATGTCAATGTAATTATCATTAGCATTGAAAACAATTGAAAATATTTTATTTGTACATGAAGTCCCTTTATGCAAGAGTGCATTCCATGTGTGTGTCATAAAGATGTACGGGGGTAGCCATGGGACACAACTAGAATAAATAATTAGGGTGCAGTCATGGAGACAACAAGCGTTCATGTAATTATTGCCAACTCAAATACACAGAGAGAAAAGACACTTATTAATTAATGTTCATTAACTTTTCCACAAAGGATGAAGCATAGGAAGTTACAATATAGCAACCAATGATGCCATAATAGTGTTTATACAATAGTGTTTATGTATTTACTGATTAGCATTACAAATAGTAAAAACATAAATAAATTCAATGTTGACTTTAACACTTACATTTGAACTTTAGTGTAGCAGATCTGCTTCTCTCTCACCCCCTATTATGGGTTCAGGTGGCTGTTCTAAAAAAATTTTAGGACTGCTATCAATTTGCCTACAGTGGTCACTGCAGGGAAAGAGGCAGATAAAGGCTCATGCCTCCTGGTCAGATCCTCTGCCACCCCTGGACACCTAATATGGGTGAAGAGAAGCAGATCTGCTGGAGCCCTCCACACTAACAATACAATGTCATTTTTAGAAACAATACTAATCTATTGCTAATTAATTATTAAATAAACAAACCTAATCTTATTCTTTGACCACTATTTCACCATTTCAAAAATACAGAGAGGGGGGATTGGATTGCTTTACTGTTTTATATACACACCTACTAATAAGTACAACAAGGCTTAGCGGATGTAGCCTACTTTCTTTTATAAAATTAAACTAAATTCAAGCAAGATCAGACACCTACACAAAAAATCAACCTTTAGCCAAAGGCATTTAGGCTGCAAAAGGTAATATATGTCCATTTAATGTCATATGCTTGTGAAGTATATAACAAACTAACAGTATTTGAAGTTATGTAAGCCATGAAACCTTTTTAGAGAAAATCTTAGTTTTTCAGGACTCTTCATATACAATTCCTGGGGGTGGGTCTGTTAAAACCTTGGAACGTTTAGATTTTGACACCTACCCCCTCCCACTTTCCCTGCACATGCTCAGCAGCAGGAAGCTTGTTATTCTAACATTAAGTCTGCACCTGCAGAAATGCAAACACCCCTCTCACGCATGTAAGCAAAAGTATCATGGATGTCTCTAGGGAGCAACAGAGACATCAAAATTATTGTTTTTGTTACTTGTTGCCAACTTTATGTCACCTTGCCTGCCTTAAGCAGAATTAAACATATATGCTTTTACACCACACAGAGGTCTATTAAGCAGGCACTGAAATTCTACATTTATGGAACTTTTTGAAGGGTTAGATCTAGAGGAAGAGGGGTCCTAAGTTGCTTACCTGATGTCTGTCCAGAGCGATGGCCGTGAGGGTCAGCACCGACACGTGGACTGAGCAGTACTGGACGAAGCGACTGACGTGACACATCAGCTTCCCAAATACCCAGGTACTGCTCACAAAGCGTACCTGGGGAGACCAGGAAAGGGTTAATACATGTACATACATCTTTGTATTTGATAATGGATAATTATATTATTATTATTATCTTTTATTTGTATCAAGCCAACATATTCCGTAGCGCAGCACAGGGGATAAGAACAAGGGAAATATTCATTTTGCAAATTCAGAAGTTGAAGGGCCCTCTTTTGAGCTTAGAAGTAAAATAAAACATTTTTTAGTAACTATTGTATGCACCTATGCAGTAAAATTTCCACCATTTTATTTATGTGTATCTGCTTCATTCATTGAATGAAGAAAACTAGTGAATTGTTCCATAGTAAATGTAACATTCCTTAGTGTAGGCTGTATTTAATAATTAATAAATTGAATGATACACTTATTTTTAGTTCTAAGAGTTTTTTCTTATTATAGTAATAATAGGACCCTTTTGCATAAGCCATGACTCTTGAACAAGTATGAGTTCCATTTAGTAGCTATTAACAACTATTTATATATATTATTTATTATATATATTATTCCAATTAGTTCCCTCAGCTCGCCTCTAGGGGCTTCCATATTGGCTTCTTTCCTTCATCCCATACCACACTGTGTCACTGTGTAAGCTGGGTTGCAAATTCCATATTGCATCTTGTAATGCACGGAGCATGGCTAATAGCTTCCTATTGGTTTATGAAGTCATGCGGTACAACTTCTAGTACACAATAACAATAGAACTAGAATATGCAATATGGAGATTCACAGTTGTGTCCACCCACCTCACGCAGTGACACTCAGCAAGGAATCGGAGAGTGGCAGAGAGAAACATGGCAGCACTCTAGTGTCTGACAGAAAAGTAACAAATAGTAATCATTCATAATTATGTATAATTGGGCTAATAGGGCTTAATTATACTGAAAGCAAAATATATTTTAAAGGGCCATTACTGGTTTTACTCCCTGGTCCTTTAAATGATGTGGCTTTAATGTTGAGATACAGAGAGATTAATTTGCAATATTACGTCATATTTGGCCATACAACAATTTAAGTTTAATTTAGTGTTGAACTCAACAGCTGCCCATTAGTGAAGGACTTGGTAACTGTGCTAATTAAATCATCAAAAGACTGTAGAAATAAAGCATGAATCATAATTAGGAAATGGGCACAGGACTGACAAAGGCAGAAATATTAAGCACTCTGTGAATATATGGTAATCTCTTTTCAAAACAGGTTAATCAAGAAAGGGATTAGCCTCTCACATATAAGATCTTAAAACAAAACCTTACAAAAACACTGATATGTCTTATTTGTAGTATGCTTTTATATCCTTATGTATTTGATTCACCTTTATCTAACTATTGAGGTAAGGAGGCCTAAACGAGACCCAGTTAATTGTGTTTGCTTATTTAAATTACTTTAAAACCAGCAGGCCCCTTCTGGATTGCTACCTTATTATAGTGAAATGGCTTGTGTACCTCAATGAAGCTGTGAGCTATATCATGTAGGGTCACCCAAGATGGGCGGGTCAAAGCACAGAGATCAGACAAATAATGGTGTACTGGAAAAGCAACAGGCAGCCCACTCCAGGATCTTTGCCATGAAAACCTTATGGATTGGCACACCCAGACACAAGATGTGCTTGGCATGCCACTGTCCTTAGGGTCACAGAGAGTGAGACACGACTGAATGTCTAGACAGCAACAAAACCAATGGGAAAAAAAGTAAATTATGTTGCAGTTCAGATATCCAAAAGTCTCACTGCCTGTGATTCTGTAACATCAAAATAAAGGAAGAAAATCAATCCCACACTGTATTTTTTTACACAATTAATTATCATGTAAAAAAAGAAATCATTCTCTTCTAAATGCATGGAAGGTGATGTTGGGACTGGAGTGGGAGAAACAAGAAACAGATGGTGACATTCCCATAACAACAGACTAAAAGCAGGGAATTAAAGGGAAAAGGTTTTATACATTTGCTAAGGAACAAAGCACCCCCTCTGGCTCCAAGCTACAGAGCGGCAGGGGCTGGAGACACTGCTGCTGCTGCTGCAAAAAATATAAACACTTAGGGCCTCATTCAATTACGATTTGGCCAATTGAATAGGCCTCTATATAAGCACAGAACATATTTTTTTACAGACATTTTTAGTTAGTGAACTTCTATCCAAAATCAAAATTTTCACTAACTAAAAACTTTTGTAAAAAAATATGCTATGTGCTTTTATAGAGCCCTATTCAATTGGCCAAATCGCAATTGAATGAGGCCACAAGTTTGACAGAACAATTATACGTCTTAACATGCATTTGCACGTGTAGGAGACATAACTTTTATAGAAAATGGATTATTGCCATTCCTAGTCAACATGCAAAATATCAGAGTACTATTTATTTCAAATATAAACACCAGCCCCAGCCTGTTCATCTTTACAGTAAGAATCCCATGATTTATCCAATCACAGATCACATCCCAGGATGTCTTTTTAACAAGATTGACAAAAAAATCAGCTTATCTCTATTTTTGCTTTCTCGAAAAAAGATCATCAGCCTTATTAAATTGAGATTCGGCCAATTGAAAAGGGCTCTATATAAGCACAGAGCATATTTTTTTTTACAGAAGTTTTTAGTTAGTGAACTTCTATCCAAAAGCAAAGTATTTACTAACTAAAAAGGCCTGTAAAAAAATATGCTATGTGCTTATATAGAGCCCTATTCAATTGGCTAAATCACAATTTAATAAGGCTGTAAAAAAGGTTTTGCGTTACCAGGGAAGAGAACTACCCAGCTGCTTTAGTTTAAATATATACAGCCTTATTAAATTACAATTCGGCCAATTTTTACAGAAGTTTTTAGTTAGTGAAGACCTTGCTTTTGGATATAAGTTTACTAACTAAAACCTTCTGCAAATAAAATATGCTATGTGCTTAAATAGAGCCCTATTCAATTGGCCGAATCGCAATTTAATAAGGCTGTAAGTGCTTAATGCCAACACTGTTAGTAGCACCAGTGGAAATTTCATCAGTCTGTAAGAGCTCTTTCTATTGAGAAAGCAGCTCAAACAAATAGTTTGAACAAGGCAATTGCAGGAAATAATAATTATATATGTTATTTGATATCTTAAAGGCTCAATTTTTAGAATTTCTGCCCATTTCCAATTCTAGCATGTGTAACTATAATACTATACTGGGAATAGTCTACATGTTTATGAAGTAGAAAACACTCTAATAACAATAGCAAGTCTGTAATCCATGAGCATAAAGACTTTTTAGAAAAAAATAATATAGCTGACTCTGCTTGTGACATGGGCACTTCCATCTTCGCCTTATGGATGTGTGACATACTGTTCTTTTGTTCCCATTGAGTTTAAGATAAATCAGATAAGAAAACACAATTTACCCAGTCTCCATAAACCCCTGTTTACCCTTCCTTTTAACTTGTTAATAAGACAAAGGCAGTTCAAACAATTGTTTTTTTATCTGCCTATCTGCTGTTTTAATGTTATTTTTTTCCAATTAATATAATCAATGGGGAAAATACACTTTTCTAATGTATAAAACCTGATGTTTAAATGCATGAAAGTTTTGGACAGTGTGGTCCTTTAAAAATGAAAGGCTGTATTTATTTTAAGTGCTTTAAAAATATGTTACTCATTATCTTTTATCTTTATATTATTAATATGTCTCTTCCATTTATTGTGTGTAATGAATATTTAGTGCTGCGGAATATGTTGGCATGTTCTAAATAAAGGATAATAACCAACAAAGGATAATAATGGTAATAAAGATATACAAATAGGTTTATTCTGAATATGAATATTTTTTTTTAGAATAACCAGTGAATATGATATAATGTACCGGGCTGTGCGTGTCATTTTAATTGTATGTTTGCACATTTCAGTTATATATTTGTTAATTAGGATTATGCAATGTATTTAATTGCAAACACATGTTTGTTTGATATGTATCAAGTCTCTGATTATACATATAAACACTGCAATTTACTGGGTCTAATGAATATTTAAATGGCCACTTATGCTTTTTATATAAGGAAAGAACAAAGCATTGAGAAACAAATATAGGGAAAAATGCTTTTAAAGGGATTTGTTAAAGAGACATGAAATATATCCGTGCCTCGGCCAACACTGAAAACTAAGTGGAAAAAAATAAAATTGATGCACATTTCACTTTTCTAAGACTTTTTATATAACCCAATAAATACCCCCTTACTAATGCCTTGAGCTTACTTGACTTGCAGGTTCTGAAAGGACCAAATATCACAAGCCCCATGTAAATGGCAACTACTCTGCTTGCTGCAACAACAATACAATATCAGTTTTAAAAACAGAGATGCATTATTGCAGTGAATGGAGTATAAATATGTTTAATGTGTCATTTATTGTCATTTCAGGAGCTGGGAGTTTGTACATATTAGCTCAATATATTTTCTGTGGCAGCTGAACTACAGATAACACTAAAACTGTGCTGTAAAAGCTAACACTGCATCATTAAACATTAATTATACAACAATGAAAACCTAATTGGTAGTGATATTAATATATTATTTGTGTATAATTTGTATTATTTCTATTACAAATAAAAGCTATATGTTAATATATTCAAGGTGCTACTTTTTTTTTTCCTTACATGGAAATTGGATTTTGGCAGTAGATAAGACATTCCCGTATTATATCTGAGTAAAATGCTCAGGATTAAGTAATTCTCAGACTAAGACATTCCTGAATTGCCTTCCTGTTTTACACTACCACACCTGCTGGAAGACTATTCTAAATATGCGCTACATCTATTTATTACTTCTCTTGTTCTGATTATTTTCTTTTTGGGCACAAGTGCCTTCCCACCTAACTTTATTAACCCCTTAAAATATCAGCATGATTCTCTCATGTCCCCCTCTACTTCTCCTGTCAAATCTATACATGCTCCGATCAATCTTTCCTTATACGTTTGGTCTTATGGACCATGCAGAATTGTAGACTACCTACTTTAGAGGGTCCCTGATTATTGTTTGCTCCTTTGGAAACATTGGGCAGGTTGACTAAACATCACAGAGGCTGAGATGTGCTTCAATGTGTTTTAACTTGATAACTACCTGTCCAGCTCTTTGCATCCAGACATAACCATTGTGATAGCTTAGTGAATCTTCCCCGTGGTCTTCAGACATGGACACAATATTCCACTTGTAGTCTAAGAATCTAAAAAGAGGAATTATTACCCCTTTATTTTCTCCTAATAATGTCTCTTCCGTTACTATGCATTTAATTAATATATTTCTTTAGATACTGTCTCAAAAACTGGATGTATATGTTTACAACTTGAGGGGTATAAAATACAATAATATTTAAAAATCTGAATATTTCAGATTAAATCAATTAAAATGTGTGGTAGGAGATGGATATAAAAGAGATTAGTGAGCTAGGACAAATGTCAGTAAACAGTAAACACAAAGCATTGTGTCCCTGGATGAGATGTGATGCAGACATGAAGCACACTTTGGGGGTAATTTACTAAGCACTTTCATAGTTCATAGTAAATCAGGAGATAATGTGATTCACAAAAGACAAGCAGATGAGATGTTTAGTAAATTCCCCCTTGGCAAATCATATTAGGATGGGAAGGGAGTGCAGTAGCTACAGAACAGGGGGGCATATTTATTTCTACTATCTTGGAATCTGGACCACAAACCTATTACTGGATAGGGGGCAGTAATCTATATAAAGTATATTAAAAGTGAATAATAAAGCAAATAATATAGAAATGTGCATATGAATGTAAAGGCAATAACATGTAATAATATTAGAGCTTCTATGATTTTATGATTCTGTATCAATGTCAGTTATTATGCATGGATAGGATTTATCCCAAGTTTTTTTTTTCATTTATTTAGCAGGCTTTGACATCAGTATATACGTGGAAAATGGGTGAATGCAATAGAAGCATTCATAAATAGCAAGATCAAAAGGGAAAGTGTCGTTGAGACAAGAAGGAATACAAGAACAAGTGGTCATGATATGAAGTTAAAAGGTAATTGATTTGCAGAGAAACATAAGAATATTGTATAAATTGAATTTGGGATTTTATTATTTGGTATATATTATTACAAATTACTCAATAATATATTTATGGTGCAGCTTTTTATTTTTATTTATAGATAATTTTGACAGCAGGTAGGAACAGATATCACCATGTTGTCTGTTCATTCTTCCTACATAATATTGTTGTTAATTAGTCATTCAGTCATGTCCGACTCTCTGTGACCCTATATACTGCAGCACACCAGGCACATCTTGTGTCTGGCTGTGCCTATCTATAAGGTGTTCTTGGCAAAGATACTGGAGTGGGCTGACAATTCTGTCTCCAGTGGACCACAATTTGTCTGACCTCTCTGCTATAACCTGCCCATCTTGGATGACCCTACATAGTATAGCTCCCAGCTTCATTGAGGTACACAAGCCCCTTCACCACAACAAGGTAGTGATCCACAAGGGGTACATAATATTAATCTGATTAATTAATGAATTATCATATGACACAAGAATTAGGATATTTGCTAATGCTATAGCTGAGTTAGTACAAAAAAATCATCTTGACTGGAAGTATTTGGATGACTAATCACTGTATGTATCACCCATACCCATGCTCTAAGACATCACGTGTAAGAGTTTCTGGGTCTGTTCTGCAAGGAGAGGATGCTAAATTTCCTCTACTATATTCTAGAGCTCTCAATTCTTTTGATGTGGTACGGGTTAGTTACCTTCCAAAGCTTGTTGTGTCCACAGCTTCTAATTAGAACATTAATAAATTCTAATTTAGTTGCACTGATTTGAACAGGGTACAATTTAACTGCAGGCAATAATCTATTAATAACTGACCATTGTCTGTTGCATGCTTAAAGTGTTAGGCTCTCCTCATCCCTCTTTGTCTCTAAGGCAGATAAGGTCTAAGGGACCAGCAGCCACCCTGGTACTGTCTGTTGGGAAGTGAATAGAAAATGTATATAATGGGCCACTGTAGTGGTAATACAATAGAATCTGTTTATTTAGTTACTAATTGAAAAAAAATCAGTGTGTCTATAAAACTGACTTTTTACAATTGCATTGAATCTTCCAGCATATCTGCCTCTCTTCACCCTCTATTAGGTGTTCAGAAGTTGATAGTTAATCTAGTCAAAAAGCTGTGTTACATTTTTGTTTACCTACAATAACAACTACAGGGAATGAGTCAGATATACAGTGTTTTCGGAACAACAGATAAATACTCCTTTCATGACTGTCCCTCTGGGCAAATCCTATCTTACCAATTTATGAGATCAGCAGATCATATAAAGTCTAGAAGCAGAAAACTTCAAAATGTTCCTCCAATAATGACTTCCTTGCTTATTCAGTAACTAAATAGACAAGTAAAACCCTATTATATGATCACTATAGGGGCCTTTTATTTTATGATTACAATTGCAACAGCTTAAGGATAAGTACAAATAATTATAATGTATATTTAACTATTGATAAGATTCATCCCACCTTTGAAGCACTTTTTAATTTTTCAGGTATGGACCTAAGTAGATATGTAGAAAATATGTAAAAATATTTCTCAGCACTACAGATATAGCAAGAGAAAAAACTGAATGAAACCCCCACCTCCCCAGTCTCTCACCAGGGTGAAGGGAGTGTTGAGTAGAGTAATCATAATATCTGCCACTGCCAAGTTGACAATGAATAAGCTGGTGGCAGACTGGATTCTCTTGTTCTTTATTACAACGTGGCAGACAAGGATGTTCCCAAACAGAGAGATGGTAATAATGACAGAGTATGCGACAATCAGCAGAGCTTTGACTGTGGAGCTCTGGGACTCTGCTTCATATTTGGTGTTGTTCTCAAAGTCTCCTATATCATCAATGTTCAGGTCACCATTGAAGAGAGAAGAGATGTTGGGAAAACCATACAAGGTCGAGAAGATGCCAGACGAGTTGGAGATATCAGTTCTTCTGAAGGGCTTGGAAGAATAGGGCAAAGAAAACCACATGTGTCTGGTCATCTTGGACCATCAATGGAGTCTGCACTCTCCACTGGCAGTTTCTGCTAATTAACTTACAAACTGTTGAACAACTACTGACAAACTTGCACCTTCTTATTTAATATCTGATGGTCAATCTGTGGCTGCCCCTACTTCTTCTCTGCAGGTCAGCTTCTGGTTGACCTTGTCTGTTTGTGTTCCATTGGCCAGTCTGTGGTGCCCACTGTCTCTTTCACCTGAGGTGCTCACTCTGCGGTTACCACTGCTTTTCTTCTGTTGGTCACTCTGTGGCTACTCCTTTTTGTCTTCTGCTGGTTACTCTGTGAGACTGCCCTTAAATGTTCTTTGTTAGTCACTCTGGGGCTACTATGTTGTATCCTCAGATGGTCAGTCTATAGTTATTCCTTCTTCTGATGGTACTCAGTTAATCACTCTGTGGATGCCCCTTTTATCTGCTGATTACTTTGTATCTCAGTAATCCTCTGTTGGTCACTCTGTGGCTGCCCTTGAGTGTTTTCTGCTGATCACTCTTTAGCTCTGTTGGTCACTCTGTGGCTGTCACTGTGTATTTCTTGCTGGTCAATCTGTGCTGTGCTGTCTTTTCTGTGGCTACTCCTTCTTGTCATTTGTTATCTCTGGTGGTCAGACTGTAGCTTTTCCTGCCCCCTTGTCTGTGAATATCCTTTTCTGTAAAACTTCTTGCACTATACATTCCATAACTCCAGATCACTTTAACACTGACTGATAGTAGTTCAGCTCATCTGGATTTATTGCTCTGTTTCTGATCTCCCACTCCAGCTGCCCATCTGGGGGACACCCTCCACCGTCTACCAAACTGGTCCCAGACACATCAGCAACAGGCTCCTGGAGGCTGGATACTGCAGAACAGAGTGGCAATGATTGCATTGCTTTGTGTGTGTATCCTCAGCACATGGGAGTCATGCTGATATAATGATATCTGGCTCTCAGTGCAATGTTATATAGAGAGCACAGCAGCTGACGTGTATGCTGTGTCACTCACACAACCAATAGAGCAGCTCAGCTGAAATAGCTAGGAATAGCTATCCTGAGGGGCAAAGCTATTCTTTTTTTATGTGTACTGTGTGATTGTACTTTTTACTATCTGCTATGTAAATATTTTTTTTTTTTCAAGAATCACAGATTAGTTTCTCAGCCTATTCTGTGCATACATTTTACTCTTTTCCATCCCATTGTGTTCATAAATCTAAAATATTTTCTTTTAAACGACTACACTTGAAAGAAATCCTAAATATGAGTGGATGCAAATTAACATTCTTCAATGATGATACTTCAGCACGCTTCAGCACCATGGCCAGCAACATAGGCACTGTCCAGCTCTAGACTGCACACATATTGCTTAGAATTCAAGATTATGTTATATATATTCTGTTCTGTCAGAAAAGCTGATTTATGTTGAATTTTGGGGTGGTTACATGGTGTTTTTCCTATAAGAATTTTTGCTCACTTTTATCCATAAATTGACTTCATGGATTTGTTTGAAATTCATAAAGTCTCCACATTGATTGTTTTTAGATAGCTTAAGCTGTTTTTCCGGTATAATAGTTTAAAAAATAATGTGCATTTGAACAACTCAGATTCCATTGATTGTGGCCAGTTGATGTTTTTACTTGTTTTATAGAGAGAGTGGGAGAGAAGGGCTCTCTTACTATGTAAGATGGCTCGGATAGTCTGCCCTCCAACACTACATACAGCATCTGGATACTACAACTTCATACATGCAATGTGAGCTCTGATATTCCCATACTGACACTTCACAACATCAGCACCTTCAAACATACAGTTTGAGCTCTGATATTCCTGTTCTGACATTACACACAGCATCTGCATATTGCATATTCAAACAGACAGTGTGGGTTCTGCTATTCCTGTACTGACAGTATACACAGCATCTGGATACTGCACAGTCATACAGACAGTGGGAACCTTGCTATTCCTGACACTACACTTAGCACCTGGATACTGCACCTTCATACAGACAGTGAGATCTTCTATACCTGACACTAAACACACTATCTGTATACTGCACCTTCATACAGAGAGTAAGAGCTCTCCTCTTCCTGACACTACACTCAGCATCTGTATACTGCATATTCATACAGACAATGAGAGCTCTGCTATTCCTGACATTACACACAACATCTGTATACTGCATCTTCATACAGACAATGAGAGCTCTGCTATTCCTGACATTACACACAACATCTGTATACTGCATCTTCATACAGACAATGAGAGCTCTGCTATTCCTGACACTACACTCAGCATCTGTATACTGCATATTCAAACAGACAGTATGGGTTCTGCTATTCCTGTACTGACACTACACTCAGCATCTGTATACTGCATATTCATACAGACAATGAGAACTCTGCTATTCCTGCCACTACACACAGCATCTGTATACTGCATATTCATACAGACAGTGAGATCTTCTATACCTGACACTAAACACGCTATCTGTATACTGCAGCTTTATACAGAAAATGAGAGCTCTGCTATTCCTGACACTACACTCAGCATCTGGATACTGCACCTTCATACAGATAATGAGAGCTCTGCTATTCCTGACACTACACACAACATCTGTATACTGCACCTTCATACAGATAATGAGAGCTCTGCTATTCCTGACATTACACACAACATCTGTATACTGCACCTTCATACAGATAATGAGAGCTCTGCTATTCCTGACATTACACACAATATCTGGATACTGCACCTTCATACAGACAATGAGAGCTCTGCTATTCCTGACACTACACACAGCATCTGGATACTCCAATTTTCTACAGAGAGTGAAACTTCAGCTATTTCTGAAACTACTCAGAGAATCTGAATACTACATCTACATAGGGACAGTGTGAGCTCTGCTATTCCTGTACTCACACTAAACATAGAATTTGTATACTATATATTCATATATACAGTGCGATCATGTACTGACACTACACACACAGCATCTTTATACTACACCTTCAGACAGACAGTATGAACACTGATATACCTGTACTGACACTACAAAGAGCATCATGATTCTGCACCTTCATATATTCCTGAGACTACACACAGTATTTGGATACTAAGCCTTCATACACACGGTGTGGGCTCTGCTATTCCTGCACTAACACAACACACAGTATCTGAATACTGCACCTTCATACAGTCGGTGCAAACACAGCTGATACTGTACTGACACTATACACAGCATCTGGATATTGCACTAAATACAGGCAATGTGAGCTGTATATTGTGGTACTGATACTACACACCGATTATGTATATGGCTTCTTCAAACATACCGTGTGAACTCTAATATTCCTGACTCTACACATTATCCTCATACATAGGATAATATCCTATCCTCATATGAAGGACTTATATAACTTTTATAATTGTCCCAGTGCAAGCAGGAAACATGTCTCCTGTTCTGCTGAGGGATAAGTTGCACCCCCTTATTCAATCTGCAGGTCTTGTTTCATCAAAAACAAGTGTATGAGAGTTGTTTTTCCACATGTAATTTTCCTATTCTTAGCAGCCAGACATACTTTCTATTCATAAATAACTTTTGATTTTGTTAAAAAGAACAAATACAATGCTGTTATATGCATGGAGCTCTCTATGTTTATTTAAAGCACTTAGAGGACCTAAAAAGGTATTGGCTTATATATCTAAGCTAGTTGTGTAATTTTTATATTACAAATAAAGCGAATAAAATTAGTTAACTAAAAATATTTCCATTATAATGAAATTGAGAAAAAACATTGGAAATGGATTTTAAAAAAAAGTACATTGAAGTACAGTTACAGTTGCCGTGCAAAATGAGGCAATGTAAGGCTGGAAAAACTGAAGACATTGGGAATGCAACCTCAAAGTTGAAGAGAGTGAAGGTTTGATCTGGTTAGGAACAGGGATTATCATAATTAAACTCATTGGCGGGTTGGTAGTCAGGGGTCGGGATAGAAAGTTATTTCCTGCCCCTTGGTCAGTTGAGAGCAGGTCATTTTATTATGGTGTCGGCAATAGTAGATAGCCTGAATGATAAGATCTGAAGCTTTAATTAGGGGCCCTGACTAGATTTCTGCCATGGTGGCTAGTTATGCTGGACTACCCCTTCCACCTTCTTTAACGCCTGCCTCTATGCCTAATCCCTCTGACACCCCCACAGACCTCAGAGCCCTTCACTCAGGAACTCACTTGGCCCTGCAGGGAAGAAACCAGCTGGTGCTGGGCAGAGGCCATCACGTCTCTTAAAGTAGATCCAGTCGTCCGGTTCACTCCGCCGGCGGTTCCAACACAGTCAACGTGGGCATTGGCTGCAGATGCAAGGGTCGCGTCCGAAATAGGTAAGTCAGTGGGCACCACTGCTCTGAGGTCAGGAAAGCGGTAGGAGTCATTAGGAGGAGCGTGGCTGGGAAAAAAAGGGGCGAGTTATAAGGCATGCCCTGCCGTGAGTCTGTGTCACAGGGGAGGGAAGAGCGAAGGCCAGGGCCTGCACTAAAGGCTAAAAATATGAGGGGCAAGTCCCTAGAGGTGCCAGGTTATGTCTTACGATGCATAATGGCTAATGGAGGCAAAAAGGATGACATGGTGGCATGACGCAAGCATGTTGATACAGGACTGAATAGAGTTAATATTAAATGGAGAGACACACAAGCTCCATCATACTCATGAACAGAGAATATTGGGCCTGGGGGAAAGAGGCCAGCAGTTACAGAACAAGTTAATGATGGTCCCACAATGTAGATTGGGGGAACTGGGTCAAATAAAAAGATAAAGCACGCTGCAGCAACCAGTTAGTACAGCAGTCTCAAGAATCATTAGGTCACTATTAAGAAGGGAAGAATCATTGAGCAGAAGGCGCAGAGATAGATCATGATAAAGTAGGGAGGATTCACGCCATAGCGAGAACAGGTTGCTAGATCAGAGACCTAATACCAGACAAAAAAAGCAGAAGTGACAGCAGACATTGCAGTTGATACGCAGATGGCAGACGAGCAAGCATTCATAAGGAGGTCAGGGTCAAAACTAATGCAAAGTGAAGGAGGGGTGCTGTCTTTTCCAGGGAACAGAAGAACCACCAGGCCAAGCAACAGGAGGCATCTGCAACCCCAACTATGGAAAACACCAGAGTAGCCTAGTAACACCAATGTCATTGATGGGACATTTGAACTTTGCTGGCAAAATTATCCCAACGGGGAGAATTTTTTTAAAGCAGAAGTCAATGTCAATTGAAGAAATACCATCACCTCGCCATAATATTAGAATAGCAACTGCAGTGAGGGAGGACTTGACAGTGTGGAAGTCCTTTTTGGAACAGTTTAATGGTAAATCATTACTTACAGCATAAAGGGCATTCAATTAAGATTTTGATCTTTATACAGATGCAGCTAGAAGTACAAATTTTGGGGCATGTTTCAGGGATCAGTGGTGTGCAGCTGTCTGACTGGCATCCTGGAAAGAACAGGGTTTGGTAAAGAACATGGTCCTATTAGAAGATTTTTCTATTGTGGGGTGATGGTTTGAGAGATCAGCACGTGGTCTTACATTGATACAATTAGGGTGGGCCAATGTTATGACACATGTTTGTAACAACGATGGTACTTGTACTTGGTATTTTCTTTATAAAAGGGGTAAAAGAAATGTGGTCCAAGTTAGAAAATAAATAAATAATGTGGAGGTGGCTAGTACAGTTAATGCATGGGGCAGGTGGAGACATGATTGAAGCTGGCTCAACTCCATCAGCTTTACCCCCCCCCCCCCCCCTCCAGTAACGAGAGCCCCAGTAGCAGCCACTAGTGATGTCACAACAAGTAAAAGTGTAGTTAATACTGGGGATCATGGGGATAAGATTGAGCCTGTTAAGGAGAAGAAATGGATGAGACTAAAAAAGAGGAGGAGGAGAGAAAGAGGCGTTATAGGAAAATCCCCCAAATATTTACGAATTGGGTTCAGACATATGCTTTAATGGCCAGCATTATAGAGGGAAAATTCCAAGAGCAATGTTCAGCGTTGCTTCGGTCCCTTGACCAAATTTACAGTATACACAGGAGTTATGGAGAGATTTCATGGTGGTCGTATGACGAGCACTTCAGGCAAATTATATGAGGTGGGATGAGAGGAATGTATGCAACGGATAAACATTGTTACACCCGTTAGGGCTCGAGGGTCCTTTAATGGGTCCAACTCTCATACAGCTACCAAATCTGAGGTGGATTCAGGAAAAAAGGGACACTGCTTTCTTTGTAATAAAAGCGTGTGCAAATGGGGGGCATCACGCAGATTCAAGCATGAGTGTTCTGAATGCAGGAATTAGCACCCAGTCTTTCAGTGCTTTAAGAAGATCAGAGCAGCTGGTGTGTTAGCTGCTAACAGCAACAACACAGTTTTAGCTAGGAAGGATGCTTCCTTGGCTAAAAAGGTACGGTAGGAAGCGGGTTGTTTTAAAAAGACTGAGTTATTAGTTTGTGGTTTTAATTCCGGGTTTTATTATACCTAGTAATAGTTCTATACCACAGAGTTGTTCTTGTAATCTAATACCAGCTAAGAAATTCCGGCCATATTTGGGAAAAGCTTGGAAAATAAATGGATCTTGGTGGGATGGCAGGCCCATTTTTAACTTTGCCAATGGATGAGTTGGGGATTTCGCCATCAGGTATAGTGCCGAAAAAAGAGCCAGGAAATTACTGGCTCATTCATCATTTATCATATCCGAAAGGGATCATCAGTAAACAATGACATTGACAAGGGTATGTCGTCTGTAACTTATACACTGTTAAATCAAGCTATTGCATTGGTCAAGGCAGCAGACCGTGGGCGCTCCTAGCAAAGGTTAATATTAAAGCAGCATTTAGGCTGCTGCTGGTGCATCCCAGGTGCCAACACTTGTTAGGCTGCTGTTTTGACAGGAGTTATTTTGTGGACCTATGCCTTTCTATGGGATGTTCAACATCTAGCGCTTACTTTTGAAACCTTCAGTTCTTTCGTAGCAATATACAGAAGTCAGGCACAAGTCATTAGATCACTATTTGGACGATTTTCTATTTGTTGGACTGTACAAAACTACAATTTGTGATGATTTAATGGACGTGTTTTTGGAGGTGGTGGACGGTTTGGGCATCACCATAGCCCATAACAAAATGGAAGGTCCAACTACGTACCTAACCTTTTTAGGAATCATGATCGATTCCAAAACACTTCAATGTCTGTTGCTGGTTGATAAATTGAAGGATTTGTGGGAAACTATATCAAACACAATTGTTTGAAAAAAAGATCAAGCTGTGTGAACTTTAGTCATTAATGGGAAAGTTGAACTTTGCTTGCAAAATTAACCCAACGGGGAGACATTTTTTTAATGCAGATGTCAATGGCAATTGAAGAAATAACGTCACCTCACCATTATGTTAGAATAACAGCTGCATTGAGTGAGGACTTGACAGTGTGGAAGCTTTTTTTGGAACAGTTTAACAGCAAATCATTATTTACAGCGCAAAGGGCATTCAATAAGGATTTGGATCTTTATACAGATGCAGCTGGAAGTACAGATTTTGGGGCATATTTCAGGGATCAGTGGTGTGCAGCTGTGTGGCTGGCATCCTGGAAAGAACAGGGTTTGGTAAAGAACATGGTCCTATTAGAAGATTTTTCTATTGTGGGGTGATGCTTTGAGAGATCAGCATGTGGTTTTTCATTGCTACAATTTGGGTGTAGTCATGGCTATTAATAACTTAACAGCTCATTCATTGCCAGTGTTTAGATGACTGCACCAGTTGGTGCTACAATGTTTGAAAAGTAATATCTTATGTAAGGCAGTACACATGCAAGTTTGTCAAAATGTAATTGTGTATGCTCTCTCTAAATTTCAGTGGCACAAATTTTGGGAACTCGCTCCACAGGCCAGTGTTTCTGGAATTCCATTTCCTGACCTAATATGGGAGTGGGTTCAAGAACCTTGACCTCTTTAATCAAAGCCTCTTTGGCCTCAGCTACCTGGTGGAGAAAGTTTGGCAACATTGGAAATATTTCAAGGATTCAGTGGTCCAGTTGCTGTCAATGGCCAAAGTCTCTGACTTTGAGGCTATTGTGTATTTTGTATTTGGTTGCCAGGGAAATGGCACATCACCATGGGTTATTTAAATGGGAACAGAAAAAGTATGTTGCAAAAAAAATGTGGTTAAGCAAGCAGTACAATGATTAAAAAATGGTTGCTTTAGAAAGGATAAGAGAAGGCCTATATTGTTACAAAAATTGTTGTTGTCGCTGCCCGTATTACATTTATCCGGCTATGATGTCAAGTTTTTCAATGCTGCCTTCTCTCTTGATTTCTTTGGGGCTTTTAGGGTTCATGATATAGTTAGTAAAAATAAGTCTGCTATGGAGGGGATTCAATTTAGTGATGTGGAAAATCTGAAGTCTTTTTTATCAGTTCGACTGAAGAAATCTAAAACTAATTAGTTTGGGAAGGGTGTCACAATTTTGTTTAGCTTGATAGGCATGGAAGCATGCCCTTATTATAATTTAAAAATATTACCTAGTGATCAGTCCAAAGATGGATTGTTCCCTACTAGAACATGTTGATGGTACCCCCTGTCTATTTACCAGTTTAAGATTCTATTTGAGCTATACCTTTAGAAATTGGGTTTACATCCGAAGGAGTATCAGACTCATTCTTTTAGACTAGAAGCAGCAACGGTAGCAGCCAGGCTGGGGCTCGGTGATATGTGGGCTAAAGATTTGATTAGATTCAAACTATATGTGAATTCTGAGCAACAACTTGTATCAGTGTAATTCTGTTTTGATTTACAGACCCCCCTTTACTTGCTTGGATCACAGGACATTACTACATTTACTGGGGCAGAAGGGCTGCAGCACTACAGAAAGACAGGCTGTAGCTTGGATTTTCACCAATGAATGTAGAATTGCGGTGGATGGGGGTTTAAAGTGGGAGTAAATTTTATTGAATGTAATCAAATTTTCTGGAATTTTTCCCTCCCCAAAAATACTACTTATTCACGCAGGCAGGAGCGATTTGGGCTTTATATCTGTAAGAGAAATTATAAGGATTAGGAGAAGGGACCTAAATCGTACGTTGGAACTATTCCCTGAGATGGTTATAATTTGATCTGAGATGGTGGCTCGATTAAAATGGTGGACTAAAATAGAGCACCAGACTCTGGATAAGTCCAGAAAGGTTATAAACAAGTCCATGGCCACTTTTGTTAGAAGGTTGAGGGGGGGAGGGGGATTTCCACCAGGCACACAGATCTAGAGGGCAGGAGTTGAGGGATGGGGTTCATCTGCACAATTTCAGTTTAGGGCTATTTAATTTAGATTTAAAGGAAGGGATTTCTAATGGATGGTAGCAGCGCACATGGGTGTGGTTAATGCACTTGTGCGGAGGGGGGGTGCTTGCCCTTATTATTAGATAAATATGGCTTATGGTGGAGATGGGGGGAGTCCTCTCGGGGCATGGGGTCCCTTTTGTGGTACCCAACCACTGGTTTGGCGGGGCAAGCACCGCTGGTTCTTTTTGGTTATAATCTAATGTTAAGGTTAGCATTAATAAAGGAACTGTTGCCTTATTACCCAAAAGTGCTTTTGTGTCAATGTATTATTGGGATATGGGGTAGTGGTTAATGGTAATCCCTAAAGTTGACTATACAGAGGTCATGTCACTCCCTCCCGACACAAAGGTTTTTCTAATCGATGTTATCACCTAATGTGATAGATAAAAAGATAGATAGTATTTGTATGTAAATGTTCTAAATGATAACATTCTCATTTGTATACAAAATAAAATATTTAATAAATACTATTGTGACTTTTTGTCTTTAGTACACTTGTCAGTACCTCATGCATACATTTAAAAGAGATTGTTTTAAAACTGATTTTCTTTTTTGCATGAAAAACACATGACCCGGATGGTGGGATTGTTTGATCAATACTTCAGCCCACATTTTAGGGAAATGTCGTGCTGTGTTTTAGTGAATCATTTAGTAAGGGCCTCCTGGAGCTATGTATGAGCATTTCACTTGTTTTTCTAGGTTGTAGGTTTTGAAGACCTTCTGCAATCTCCTGCACTGTGAAGGGGATAACTGAAGGTGACTGGTAAACCTTAGTTATATTTTCTTTGGAATGTGGCAATCTCTCTCTGTAGTGTGGTGATATATTCTGGGTCAAAATATGTGTATTCTGATGGGGGTTTATAAGGAACAGAGGTCGATATTTTTAAAAGTTTGTAGGAAATCTTTTGATATTTGTATCCACAGTTGCAGCTTTCTTTTTCTAGCATGATACACAGATTAAATTCATATTTGAGTATCTTCCATCTGTGTCCTTTTTTACTGCAGTAACAATTTGTTTCCATGCAACCTGCAGGGGAGTGTGATGTGGAATCCATGACTACCCATGTCTCCTGTAGTATGAAAACATATTGAATTTAAACACTGTTTAGGAAATCTCTGCGTCTGTTCCCAAATATGGAGGAAATAAATATTTGTATATTCCAGCTCTCAAAGTGAATATTTTCACCTAGCCTGGATCTAATTCAATGTTGCAGAGAGCTAATTAATTTTGACTCATATAGTTAGCTTATAAGAAGCTATTTAATTACAGGCTGTGGAAGAATCGAGGTAGAATGGATTATAAATTGAGGTTGTATTCTTTGATTATAGACACTCTAGAGTTTTTTTGCTGGGTGTCTGAGGAGAGTCCCCATGTTGCCCTGGAGTAAATGACATGGTACTGTAATAATTTCCTGAACTAGTGTTGAGGCACTCTTGCTATATAGTTTTCCTGATCCCCCATTTCATTTCAGTATGGATGATTGTGTATTATTGGTGTAATAGGACTTCCATTGCTTTTCCTGTATCCTAGTATTTATTTAGCAAAACTTTCTTTCCTGGAAATAAATGTTTCCCATGCAGGTATATGCCATTTGAGTCAATTAAAATGGGTAGATCTACCTCACCTGCTTGTTTAGGATGACTGTATTGTGGTGCAACTATGTTGGAAGGATTCAAGTATACCTTGGACTGTACAATTCTCATTGGCAGGCTCCTGTGCTTGGGTATTTCAATGAAACTGTGAGCTAAACCATATAGGGTCACCCAAGATGGGTGGGTCATAGCAGAGAGGTCAGACAAATTGTAGTCCACTGGAGAAGGAACTGGCAACCCACTCCAGTATATTTGCCCAGACCTTATGGATGAGCACAACAATATTTGGAGTTTTCACCTTTTCTCTAGTGTTTCTGAGGTCACATTTTAAACTCAAATTTTCTATGAAAATCTATATTTTGTATTTTAACCCATGAATTGTAGTTTTGTTTGTATATTTTACCTCTTTGAATCTTGGATCTCTTGGGTTAAGTCACAACCTTCATTATTAAGTAGGTCTCTATTCCCTGCTGTTTTTTGTTTTATAGACTTGGAGCCTCATTCAATTGAGCCTTCGGAAGTAAGGCAATGTAGGACTTATGTCTGTGGAATTGCTGCGAGGCCGCAGCCGCCGCAACTTTTGGTGCTAATCAATTGTCCGAGTCCAGAAGTCCCGGGCCGATAGTAATTGAAGCCCATAGGACTTTGAAATCCAACCTCCATTAAGAGCTTCAATTAAGAGTTACGGGCTTGGAGGTAATTGAAGCCCGTAGGACTTTGGACGGAAATTAAACATGAAATAAAGTATTTTATTTTGGCGATTTGCGAGCATGAAAATGTTGTGCTATTAATTCTAAGACCTAACATCACTTTCCTTTTAAATGAAAGTACACTATTGATTTTTTATTTGCACTTGAAGTGCTCTGTACATGTCATTAAGCCCTTTTGTGAGTCCTCCTTGGTAACCTTAACTTGTGGTTAAAGTTTTGCCATTTGAGGGCTTGAGTGGTTAGCAAGGGGGAATCGGAGCAATTGAATGGCGATTTGTGATTTAAGCGTTCGGAAGTCTTGTGCCATGAAAGATCAAAAGCTTTGAGGGACATCAACTTGCGATTTTAAAAATCGCCACCCGGAACCCGTAACTCGATTGGAGCCCGCAAACGGAGGCCAATTGAATTGTAAAATAAGTTACAGGATTCCATTTCCGAGCCTGGATCTCCTGAACGGGTCAATTGAATGAGGGTGTTGGTCTTCTCCTCAGATAAGTCCAGACTGACATAATTTCTCTTGATCACAACTATACAGTTGTGGTATACATAGGGTGCATTCAGTATCCTCTCCATCATACCCCACAATCTGCCTTTCTTCTGTTCCATGTGGAACAAGGAATACATTTATCTGGTTTGTGCCTCTTTTTACCTCTCTGAGTATAATCAACAATAAGTTTGTTTTGTTTATTGTTTGCATTGCTCAATTGTGACCAACTCTCTGTGACCTCATGGGCCATAACACACCATGCTGATCCACTTGGTATTCACAGCAAAGATACTGGAGTGACTTGCCAGTTCCTTCTCCAGTGGGCCAAAGCAAACAGCTCCTGGTATTCCTAGGTAGCCTACCATCCAAGTACTGACCTGGCCCAGCCCTGCTTGGCTTCAGGGTGGTGTGACTTATTGGTTCCCTGTCTGGAATCAAACCCAGGTACCACTGGGTTATTGGTAAACATTTCCTCTTTAAATCATTTCTTGGCTGCCAACATTATTTTATAGATCTACTGTACTCTCCACTTAGCAAAAGAAACTCATCCATATTGTTCTAGATGTTCATCTATATGATTTTATGTTTTTATACAGTATTATAATCCACATTACAGTAAGTTGTCATCCAGTTTGGATAATTTACTATTGCAATAACGTTCCAAATAATAAAATCATATAAAGTGCAAGTTTCCATTATTTGTAAACCAAACAAGTAAATATTAGATCCCGATACTTTTGAAAAAGGGGATCTTTAGATTTGTAGTTCAATTATATCACGGATGTGTTCCACTTTATTAATATAACTCTTTATTTATAAAGCACCGCCATTTTCTGTAGCATAAAACTTTGAGACAAATTGTAATGCAATTAATAAAGGGTGCCCTTTAATGCCATGGCTAGTAGTTTAGACGTTCATCATCTTGCTTCTGTCCCATCTTCACTCTTCTTTGTCTTTTCTCTCTATTTCATTCCCTCTCTCACTCAATCTCTGTCATTATCACCCCTTCTCCATATAAAAATATCTGCCACATTGATGTGTGTGAGTCCCCCAGCTGTGTGAGTTAATGTTTGTGATGCTAGTCTGTGAATAAGCTTTGCTGCTGCTGCTGCTGCATTCCCCCCCCTCCCTTGCTCCTCACACGTCTCCCAGTCAGGGACAGTTATTATCTCTGGTCTGACTCATGTTCTTGTTCTGTGTTTCCAGTAACTCTATTAATAAATAATGCAACATTCAATAGTGACAATGTATTACCAGTTACGTAAAGTGAGAAACAATAGTCTGAGGTGAGTACTTAGTTATTGAGTGGGTCAGTAGGCATAGCCTGGGACCGTTCCACACATCGTTGGAGGAGTCTCATATAGGGGCTGATCAGTGCTTTACCAGGGCAATCACAATAAGAACATAAAGCTGTCATAAAATAACTGGCAGCTATTCAAGTTAGTAATCAAATCAGTATTTGAAGAACATAAATTCAATATAACTTTTAAAACTTACATTTCAACTTAGCACTGCAGCTTCCAGCAGATATATTTCTCTCTACCTCCTAGTAGGATAAAATATAAAAGCAGACCTGCCTATGAGGCTGTCCTAAACATAGTTTTGACTGGTTTAGGTTTGCCTGCAATAGTTGAATACAAAAAGGAGGCACATCATATATGATTTCTATGCTCTCTCCTTGTTTTTTTTTTTTTTTTTGTTAAGTTACATATTTTTAATGCGCTCACCATTTTTCTGTTTTAGCTATGTTACATGTTATCTGCGATAGACAATGTAGAGAAAGAGGCAGATAAAGACTATGAGATGGAGAAAAGATAAATACTCTTATCAGGCCAGCCCCAATGGTTGGCTCTCCCTCACCCTGGACATCTGATCAGCGGAAGAGAGAAGAAGATCTGTTGAAATTAAAAACACTATAGTTCAAATGTAAGGATAAGAACCAAAATTGTTTTTGGAGCTCTTGGCAGTATCTCACACACAGAGCCCCAGGCAGAGTCTCGTTCTCACTTGGACACCAGGCAGCGCTTCTCTCTCATACAAAGCCCCAGGCAGTGTCTTTCTCTCTCACATGGACCCAAGATCAGTACTTCTCGCGCACACATGGACTTCAGGCAGTACTTGTCTCTCACACAGATGCCCATGCAGTGTCTCTCTCTCCCAATGTACCCCAGGGAGCCATGCAGTGTGTCTCTCTTCCATGGACCCAAGATCAGTGCTTTTCTCTCACACAGAGCCCAAGCCATGTCTATCTCTCTCTCACACAGAGCCCAGGCAGTGTCTCTTTCACACAGAGACCCATGCAGTGTCTCTCTCTCTCACATGGACCCCAGGCAGCCATGCAGTGTCTCTCTCTTACATGGACCCAGGATCAGTGCTTTTCTCTCACACAGAGCCCCCTGCGGTGTCTCACTCTCACATGGGTCCCACGCAGTTCTTCTCTCTTACACATAGACAAGGCAGTGTCTCTATCTCTCACATGGATCCCATGCAGTACTTCTATCTCACACAGAACCCAGGAAGTCTCTCTCTCTTGCATGGATCCCATGCAGTGCTTCTCTCTCACACAGAGCCCGAGAGTCTCTCTCTCTTTCTCTCACATGGATCCCATTCAGTGCTTCCTTCTTACACAGAGTCCCAGGTGGTGTTTTTCTCTCACATGGACCCCAGGCAGCCATGCAGTGTCTCTCTCTTACATGGACCCAGGATCAGTGCTTTTCTCTCACACAGAGCCCCATGCGGTGTCTCACTCTCACATGGGTCCCACGCAGTTCTTCTCTCTTACACATAGACAAGGCAGTGTCTCTATCTCTCACATGGATCCCAATGCAGTACTTCTATCTCACACAGAACCCAGGAAGTCTCTCTCTCTTGCATGGATCCCATGCAGTGCTTCTCTCTCACACAGAGCCCGAGAGTCTCTCTCTCTTTCTCTCACATGGATCCCATTTAGTGCTTCCTTCTTACACAGAGCCCCAGGTGGTGTTTTTCTCTCACATGGACCCCAGGCAGTCAAGCAGCGTCTCTCTCTTACATGGACCCAGGATCAGTGCTTTTCTCTCACACAGAGCCCATGCAGCGTCTCTCTCTCACATGGGTCCCATGCAGTGCTTCTCTCTCACACAAAGACAAGGCAGTGTCTCTCTCTCACACATGGATCCCATGCAGTACTTCTATCTCACACAGAACCCAGGCAGTCTCTCTATCTCTCGCATGGATCCCATGCAGTGCTTCTCTCACACACAGAGCCCAGGCAGTCTCTCTCTCTCTCTCTCTCTCTCTCTCTCTCTCTCTCTCTCTCTCTCTCTCATGGATCCCATGCAGTGCTTCCTTCTTACACAGAGCCCCAGGTGGTGTTTTTCTCTCACATGGACCCCAGGCAGTAATTCTCTCTCACACAGAACCCCATGTAATGTTTCTCTCTCACATGGACCCCATGCGGTGCTTCTCTCTCACACAGAGCCCTCTCTCACTTGGACCCCAGGCAGTGCTTTTCTCTCAGACAGAGAACAGGCAGTGTCTCTCACATAGACCCCATGCAGTGCTTCTCTCACAAACAGAGCCCCAGGCAGAGTCTCGTTCTCACTTGGACCCCAGGCAGTGCTTCCCTCTCATACAAAGCCCCAGGTAGTGTCTCTCTCTCTCTCTCACATGGACCCAAGATCAGTACTTCTCACGCACACATAGACCCCAGGCAGTACTTCTCTCTCACACAGAGGCAAATGCAGTGTCTCTCTCTCCCAATGGACCCCAGGGAGCCATGCAGTGTGTCTCTCTTCCATGGACCGAAGATTAGTGCTTTTCTCTCACACAGAGCCCATGCAGTGTCTCTCTCACACAACGACCCATGCAGTCTCTCTCTCTCTCACATGGACCCCAGACAGCCATGCAGTGTGTCTCTCTTCCATGGAACCAGGATCAGTGCTTTTCTCTAACACAGAGCCCATGCAGTGTCTCTCTCTCACATGGGTCCCATACAGTGCTTCTCTCTCACACAGAGCCCAGGCAGTCTTTCACTCACATGGATCCCATGCAGTGCTTCCCTCTTACACAGAGCCCCGGGTGGTGTTTTTCTCTCACATGGACCCCATGCAGTAATTCTCTCTTACACAGAACCCCATGCAGTGTCTCTCTCTCTCTCTCACTTGGACTCCAGGCAGTGCTTTTCTCCCACACTAAGCCCCAGCCAGCATCTCTTTCTCTCACTTGGATCCCATGCAGTGCTTCTCTCTCAAATCAAGCCCCAGGTGATATCTCTCTCTTTGTCACATGGACCGCAGGCAGTGTTTCTCTCTCATACAGAGCCCCATGCGGTGTCTCTCTTTCACATGGACCCAAGATCAGTGCTTCTCTCTCACAAAGAGCACAGGCAGTGTCTCTCTCTCTCTCACATGGATCCCATGCAGTGCTTCTCTCTCACACAGAGCCTGTAGCGGAACCCATCACTGTTTTACCCTGTTTTATGATTATTATGGTTAAAATATGATCCTACTATATATATGTTGGTTGATGTTCTACAGAATATATTGGCTCAGAATATTAGCCAGACTTTTGCAGACCTAGGCTAATAGATAATCCTGTTACAGAGATTCAAGAGATAAGAAAGTTGTAAAGGATCCTTGCATTTTCCAAAGTGTTTTCATTCTCTGATAAGAATGATCTAATTAATGTCTGATTGTATCCAAGTTGCCAGGGAGGTGTGACTCACCTATTGTCCTATATGTGTATTGTATGGGGGATATGTGCAATGTCTATGTGTTATGTGTAAAAACATACTTTTACTAACTTTTGAACCCCTGGTCTGATTCATGCCATTTTTGTATATGTTGTTCCCCTGGGTGAGAGATATTGAATGGTGCGGGACTTAAAGGTGTACCCCCTGTATTTGGGGTACATCCAGAATGTAGTAAAATTGTGTCTGTTTTAATTGTGTTACCTGTTATCTGAGGGAAGGAGACGTGGGGGTTGAACCATGTATATAATTGGCTGTTGTGATAATTATGTGGGTGTAGCCCTTCAGAGGGCACCATTGCATAAAAGGAGATTCCCTGTCATTAAAAGTTAGTTCCTCTTGACCCTTCAAAATGTAGCCACGGCTCGTTATTTGAGGGGATCGCTATCATACTGGGGATTGCTATGCTTCTGCATACTCCCTTGAGCTGTAACTACTGAACGCTTGTTCCTGATGTACTATCCTTGGAGTCTGTGGTGGTTTTGGTGTCCGGTGCGGTGCTTGTAGGCCTCGACGCAAGCTAGGACGCGTCTATCAACGGAGGTACCCGGTCGGGGTGCCAGGAGATCCGTTACATTGGCTGGCAGTGGTGGGATGGCGTCCTAGTAAGAGGAAAAGCAGCACGGAGACACCGGTAACGTTTGGAGTTACAAATTGAGGGCAACGCTAGTATCCGTACAGCGCCCCTGGCTACAGCAGGATGGAACCTGCTAGTTTTCAGACAGCGTTTCATGATGAGGAGGAGGAGGCGGCCGCGGACTACAGGGATGCAGACAGAAAGGAACTCTGGTATGATGCCCTGGAAGATGCCCAATGGCGGCGAGGTGAGAGTCTCCCCAGTGATGATCAGCGGCTACAGAAGCGTGTGGCGATGCGGATGTATCTATTGGGAGAGCAGCCCCTGGATGAGTGGGTGACAAGACTAGAAACCCTGGTATGGCGAGAGATCTGGCTAGACAACGCATACCAGGCCCTCTGGTGGCATACCGTTCGACTTACCCCCTGGATGTCTGAACACGACTTACCGGAGGGGGATGATTATGATGGCCCGGGTTTATTATGGGATGCCTTGGAGGACAATATTGATCTTGGCAGCACGGAGGGGTCTAGGTTTTGGGACATCTACGACTACCGGATGGGCATGTATGTCTGGGATGACGAAGGCGAGGTGAGCAAAGACATGACCCACCTGGTAACGAGAGAGTGGGAGTTGGAGCAGGACTACCAACACCTGCTCAGCCTTGTGCAGCCCCAACCTACTCGACAAGCAGAACCAGACTTCATTGACTGGTCCTGGGATGACCTCCAGATGGCAGGTAGAGATGGGACCGAGGACTCTCTACCGGCCCTACAGAGGGCAGAAGGTGTCGTCCTTCCCCTCCAGCGGCAGTGTGAACCCCAGGGGGCAGAAGGTGTCGGCCTTCCCCCCCAGCGGCAGTGTGTACCCCAGGGAGCAGAAGGGGCCGTCCTTCCTCCCCAGTGGCAGTGTGAACCCCAGGGGGCAGAAGGTGTCGTCCTTTCCCCCCAGCGGCAATGTGTACCCCAGGGAGCTGAAGGTGTCGTCCTTCCTCCCCAGCGGCAGTGTGTACCCCAGGGAGCTGAAGGTGTCGGCCTTCCCCCCCAGCGGCAGTGTGTACCCCAGGGAGCTGAAGGTGTCGTCCTTCCTCCCCAGCGGCAGTGTGTACCCCAGGGAGCTGAAGGTGTTGGCCTTCTCCCACAGCGGCAGTGTGTACCCCAGGGAGCAGAAGGGGCCGTCCTTCCTCCCCAGCAGCAGTGTGAATCCCAGGGGGCAGAAGGTGTCGTCCTTCCTCCCCAGCAGCAGTGTGAACCCCAGGGGGCAGAAGGTGTCGTCCTTTCCCCCCAGCGGCAGTGTGAATCCCAGGGGGCAGAAGGTGTCGTCCTTCCCCCTCAGCGGCATTGTGAACCCCAGGGGGCAGAAGGTGTCGTCCTTCCCCCCCAGTGGCAGTGTGTACCCCAGGGAGCAGAAGGTGTCGACCTTCCTCCACAGCGGCCATGGGTACCCCAGGGGGCCAAAGGTGTCGTCCTTCCCCCCCAGCGGCAGTGTGAAACACAGGGGGCAGAAGGTGTCGTCCTTCCCCCCCAGCGACAGTTTACCCTAACCAGGGGAGACACCAATCTCCCAGACAGCGCAGATGGGACCGTGGTCTCTGCGCCCACAGCTTGTCCAGATCCCCAACTACCATCACTGGGACAACCGGAGGAGGGGGTAAGTACAAATTCCCCTCCCCAGCTAACTTCTAATGTGGCCCCAGGGTTAACAGAGGAAATGTTAACCCCCACTGACCCCCACGTTTCCCTGGCTACTGAGCCGGAATATGTCCCAAGTACCCCAGCAGAAGAGCTGACAGCGGGGCAGAGTGCAGTCGGCCTCCGCCCTCCCTTTGTCCCTTGTACAGAGCAGGATGTCCTGCAGGTTATACCAGCAGAAGAGCTGGCATCAGGGCAGAGTGCCGCTGGCCTCTGCCTCTCAAGTCCCCTCAGCGTGTTGCCCCATCACCACAGCAAAATATCCAGGTACCTGGTTAGACTTCCCCCCAAAGGAGAGATGTGTGATGAAGTGCCCTTCGCCACTTTGGCTTGGAGAGGACTGTTTGCCAGCCTCCTGCCCTGCGACTATGGCCCTGGTACATATTGCCCTTTGGAACCAGTATTCGGCTATACCAGAGTGTAAGTCACTCATTCTGGCCCTTTACATACAGGGGGGTCATTCTGTACTTGCCCTGTGTGAACCATGATACCCCAGATAACTGTGCCATGAAGCCCATTCATATAATGAAAGACTATGGGAAAGACATTAGCTACATGGCAATTGAACTGTGTGAAGAGGATCTGAGCGCTATTCGGTGGTTTTGTGCGCTCAGATCCCAGCTATCTGGGGATATGGGAAATGTGAGTCAATGTGAATTGCAGTAATGCTGATGGGTTGTCAAACTAGAGAATTGACCAACAAATACTTTTGTCCGGACATCCCCAGGCCGATCCGTTGGGATCAGACCGTGTAGGCCGGCTTATGGTCACGGGGGAGGAGTGTAGCGGAACCCATCACTGTTTTACCCTGTTTTATGATTATTATGGTTAAAATATGATCCTACTATATATATGTTGGTTGATGTTCTACAGAATATATTGGCTCAGAATATTAGCCAGACTTTTGCAGACCTAGGCTAATAGATAATCCTGTTACAGAGATTCAAGAGATAAGAAAGTTGTAAAGGATCCTTGCATTTTCCAAAGTGTTTTCATTCTCTGATAAGAATGATCTAATTAATGTCTGATTGTATCCAAGTTGCCAGGGAGGTGTGACTCACCTATTGTCCTATATGTGTATTGTATGGGGGATATGTGCAATGTCTGTGTGTTATGTGTAAAAACATACTTTTACTAACTTTTGAACCCCTGGTCTGATTCATGCCATTTTTGTATATGTTGTTCCCCTGGGTGAGAGATATTGAATGGTGCGGGACTTAAAGGTGTACCCCCTGTATTTGGGGTACATCCAGAATGTAGTTAAAATTGTGTCTGTTTTAATTGTGTTACCTGTTATCTGAGGGGAGGAGACGTGGGGGTTGAACCATGTATATAATTGGCTGTTGTGATAATTATGTGGGTGTAGCCCTTCAGAGGGCACCATTGCATAAAAGGAGATTCCCTGTCATTAAAAGTTAGTTCCTCTTGACCCTTCAAAACGTAGCCTCGTCTCGTTATTTGAGGGGATCGCTATCATACTGGGGATTGCTATGCTTCTGCATACTCCCTTGAGCTGTAACTACTGAACGCTTGTTCCTGATGTACTATCCTTGGAGTCTGTGGTGGTTTTGGTGTCCGGTGCGGTGCTTGTAGGCCTCGACGCAAGCTAGGACGCGTCTATCAACGGAGGTACCCGGTCGGGGTGCCAGGAGATCCGTTACAGAGCCCAAGGCAGCCTCTCTCTCACTCTCTCTCCCTCTCTCTCTCTCTCTCTCTCTCTCACACACACACACACATGGATCCCATACGGTACTTCTCTCTCACACAGAGCCCCATGTAGTGTCTCTCTCTCACATGGACTCCAGGCAGTGCTTCTCTCTCACACAGATCCCCATGCAGTGACTCTCTCTCTCTTACATGGACCCAAGATCAGTACTTCTCTCTCATACAGAGCCCCAGGCAGTGTCTCTCTCTCTGTCACATGGACCCCAGGCAGTGCTTCTCTCTCACACAGAGCCCCAGGCAGCATCACTCTCTCACATGGATCCCATGCAGTGCTTCTCTCTCACATAAAGCCCCAGACAGTGTCTATCTCTCTCTCTCTCACACACACAGAGCCCCATGCAGTGTCTCTTTCTTACATGGACCCAAGATCAGTGCTTCACTCTCACACAGAGCCCCATGCGGTGTCTTTCTCTCACAAGGACCCCATCCAGTGCTTCTCTCTCACACAGAGCGCCAAGCAGTGTCTCTCTCTCTCTCTCTCGCATGGACCCCAGGCAGTGCTTCTCTCTCACATAAAGCCCCAGGCGGTGTCTATCTCTCTCTCTCACATGGACTGCAGGCAGTGTTTCTCTCTCATACAGAGCCCCATGCGGTGTCTCTGTTTCACATGGACCCCAGATCAGTGCTTTTCTCTCACAAAGAGCACAGGCAGTGTCTCTCTCTCTCTCTCACATGGATCCCATGCAGTGCTTCTCTCTCACACAGAGCCCAAGGCAGCCTCTCTCTCTCTCTCTCTCTCCCTCTCTCCCTCTCTCCCTCTCTCTCACACACACATGGATCCCATACGGTACTTCTCTCTCACACAGAGCCCCAAGTAGTGTCTCTCTCTCACATGGACTCCAGGCAGTGCTTCTCTCTCACACAGATCCCCATGCAGTGACTCTCTCTCTCTCTTACATGGACCCAAGATCAGTACTTCTCTCTCATACAGAGCCCCAGGCAGTGTCTCTCTCTCTGTCACATGGACCCCAGGCAGTGCTTCTCTCTCACACAGAGCCCCAGGCAGCATCACTCTCTCACATGGATCCCATGCAGTGCTTCTCTCTCACATAAAGCCCCAGACAGTGTCTATCTCTCTCTCTCTCACACACACAGAGCCCCATGTAGTGTCTCTCTCTCACATGGACTCCAGGCAGTGCTTCTCTCTCACACAGATCCCCATGCAGTTACTCTCTCTCTCTCTTACATGGACCCAAGATCAGTACTTCTCTCTCACACAGAGCAGCAGGCAGTGTCTCTTTCTCTGTCACATGGACCCCAGGCAGTGCTTCTCTCTCACACAGAGCCCCAGGCAGCATCACTCTCTCACATGGATAACATGCAGTGCTTCTCTCTCACATAAAGCCCAGGGCGGTATCTCTCTCTCTCTCTCTCTCTCTCTCTCTCTCTCTCTCTCTCACACAGAGCCCCATGCAGTGTCTCTTTCTTACATGGACCCAAGATCAGTGCTTCACTCTCACACAGAGCCCCATGCGGTGTCTCTCTCTCACAAGGACCCCATCCAGTGCTTCTCTCTCACACAGAGCGCCAGGCAGTGTCTCTCTCTCTCTCTCTCACATGGACCCCAGGCAGTGCTTCTCTCTCACATAAAGCCCCAGGCGGTGTCTATCTCTCTCTCTCACATGGACCGCAGGCAGTGTTTCTCTCTCATACAGAGCCCCATGCTGTGTCTCTCTTTCACATGGACCCAAGATCAGTGCTTCTCTCTCACAAAGAGCACAGGCAGTGTCTCTCTCTCTCTCACATGGATCCCATGCAGTGCTTCTCTCTCACACAGAGCCCAAGGCAGCCTCTCTCTCCCTCTCTCCCTCTCTCCCTCTCTCTCACACACATGGATCCCATACGGTACTTCTCTCTCACACAGAGCCCCATGTAGTGTCTCTCTCTCACATGGACTCCAGGCAGTGCTTCTCTCTCACACAGATCCCCATGCAGTGACTCTCTCTCTCTTACATGGACCCAAGATCAGTACTTCTCTCTCACACAGAGCCGCAGGCAGTGTCTCTCTCTCTGTCACATGTACCCCAGGCAGTGCTTCTCTCTCACACAGAGCCGCAGGCAGTGTCTCTCTCTCTGTCACATGGACTCCAGGCAGTGCTTCTCTCTCACACAGATCCCCATGCAGTGACTCTCTCTCTCGTACATGGACCCAAGATCAGTACTTCTCTCTCACACAGAGCCGCAGGCAGTGTCTCTCTCTCTGTCACATGGACCCCAGGCAGTGCTTCTCTCTCACACAGAGCCCCAGGCAGCATCACTCTCTCACATGGATCCCATGCAGTGCTTCTCTCTCACATAAAGCCCTAGGCTGTGTCTATCTCTCTCTCTCTCACACAGAGCCCCATGCAGTGTCTCTCTCTTACATGGACCCAAGATCAGTGCTTCACTCTCACACAGAGCCCCATGCTGTGTCTCTCTCTCACAAGGACCCCATCCAGTGCTTCTCTCTCACACAGAGCGCCAGGCAGTGTCTCTCTCTCTCTCTCTCTCTCACATGGACCCCAGGCAGTGCTTCTCTCTCACATAAAGCCCCAGGCGGTGTCTATCTCTCTCTCTCACATGGACCCCAGGCAGTGTTTATCTCTCACACAGAGTACCATGCAGTGTCTCTCTCTTACATGGACCCAAGATCAGTGCTTCGATCTCACACAGAGTACCATGCAGTGTCTCTCTCTTACATGGACCCAAGATCAGTGCTTCGATCTCACACAGAGCCCCATGCGGTGTCTCTCTCTCACAAAGATCCCATGCAGTGCTTCTCTCTCATATAAAGCCCCAGGCGGTTCCTCTCTCTTACATGGACCCCAGGCAGTGATTCTCTCTCACACAGAGCCCCATGCAGTGTCTCTCTCTCACAAAGATCCCATGCAGTGCTTCTCTCTCATATAAAGCCCCAGGCGGTTCCTCTCTCTTACATGGACCCCAGGCAGTGATTCTCTCTCACACAGAGCCCCATGCAGTGTCTCTCTCTCACAAAGATCCCATGCAGTGCTTCTCTCTCATATAAAGTCCCAGGCGGTTCCTCTCTCTTACATGGACCCCAGGCAGTGCTCTTCTCTCACATAAAGCCCCAAGCAGTGTCTATCTGTCTATCTCTCTCTCTCTCTCACTTGTACCCCAGACAGTGTTTACCTCTCACACAGAGACCCATGCAGTGTCTCTCTCTTACATTGACCCAAGATCAGTGCATCGCTCTCACACAGTGCCCCATGCATGTCTCTCTCTCACAAGGACACCATCCAGTGCTTCTCTCTCACACAGAGCGCCAGGCAGAGTCTCTCTCTCTCACATGGACCACAGGCAGTGCTTCTCCCTCACACAGAGCCCCATGCAGTGTCTGTCTCTTGCATGGGCCAAGGATCAGTGCTTCTTTCTTACACAGAGCTCCAGGCAGTGTCTCTCTCTTACATGGACCCAGGATCAGTGCTTCTCTCTCACACAGAACTCCAGGCATTGCTTCTCTCTCACATAAAGTCCCAGGCGGTGTCTGCCACATAAAAGAGCTCCGGACCAGCTTAAATATCTCTAACATGGGGTTTATAGGGAAGAACAGTAAACCCAGTTAGAGAATTAACAATAGTTACAGAGATTAATTGTTAAAGTGTTATCATTAATCACATTTATTCAAAATGGGCAGTATCTTGTGTTTTATGAGCAGCCCACTGTGAGAGATAATTAGTCTTGTGAGACAGTCATTAGCCAAGTGAGAGTTTTGATTCATGCCATTTATGATGAAAAGACCAACATCAGGAGCTAGATGTTTTAATATTAATACATTTCCCATACAAAGAAAACAAGAATAATTTTAAATAAAAAAATGTACTTTCAAGAGTCAAATTCTGGTACTGCTGCTGGTCTTTATCCGTTAAAAGGTCAATGGGGAGATGGCTGTCTCTGACAAGCAGAGCTACATTTTCAGGCACAATGTTATGCCCATGTCATGACTTTAAATGGAGACTGCAATTCCAATCATTGAAATTGCATTGCATACTCAATATTGCTATTATAAATTAGTATGTATGAATTTCTATTATTGGCCAATAAGTAATTACACAACTATCTAACAGAGATTATTTAAAGGACCACTGCAGTTTAAGAAAGAAGAAACTTGTTTGTGAAGTATGAACCAAGAAAGACATAACACAGTAAAACAAAATTGTTTGGGGGGTAAATCTGAATTTTTGTTTATGAGTACAGGAATCCATTTTGCGTCTGTTACATCATTTCCTGAAAGCTGGATCATGTAGGGGTGTTTTGGCAGTTCAGAGAAGGGTGGGGAAAGAGGCAATAGAGAGCAATCGTTAGATAATTGGATTTGAAAAGATTGAAATTGACTCTACACTCTCACTGGCTGAGAAGCAGGATGTTGCATCAACAGATGCAACCACAGCTCTCCAGAAATGTACATACACTTCTGTCACACACACAGCTCTTTGTCTTGTGTAATACAGCAGGCTTATGCTTAAAGGAAGCCATGTTTAAAATGGCAATGGTTTATGAGAGCAAAGCCTTTGTGGGCACATTTGCATGTCCCTGCCAAGGCTCCCAGAATGCAGTGTAATAACTGTATTTCTGAGCAGGAAACAAGTGTTTTAAGGTTGTTTTAGACGTATAGATGCGAACACAAATGTACTATTGTTTTGCTCTCTCTCTCTCTCTCTCTCTCTCTCTCTCTCTCTCTCTCTCTCTCTCTCTATATATATATATATATATATATATATATATATATATATACCTACAGTGTTCCTCTAAATTATGCAGCTTTCAAGATCAGTTATCTAACTAAAACAATTGTAATTATATTTATTTATTTATGTATGTACGTCTATTTCATCAACTGGAACTTTGCTGTGTCCATTAAAATTATTATAAAGTGATATGCAGTATCAGAGGTCAAAATTCCATGTTGTTATTGCTGTGTAGAGTATTTAAGATCTCGCAAGCCTCCTGTATGTGTCATTATTTTTGCATCCCAAATCTGCAGGCCCTCTGATCACCATGACAACTCATTATGTATCTTCCTCTGGCCGCTGGTCAAACAGAGAACATCCACTGAAATAGCCAGGAAAACAAGTTAGGCACATATTGTTCTTGTTAAATGTTACACTGGTGACCTGGCACTGCCTGTTAACTGCGCAGTGATTATATACCGACCATTATGACATTTGTACTTCTCAGAAAGTAGTGTATTTGTGTAACAGCCTTCCCGCAGAAGTGGTAGGGACAAACATTTGCATATCCCAGCCACATACCTATAATAAGTACCCAAACCCAATCATGAATTCATTTTAAGATAGGAGAATAGACAAACCACTCTCAAAACATCTGCTCACATGAGTCAAAAGATGAATGTACTCATATACTTAAAGGTTCACTTAAGTCAGAAAAAAATATCAGTTTCATCTATATTTCACTTTATAAGACATAAGTCTTCCATAGTAGAAAAAAAAAAAAGAGTGAATAGAGCCGGATATAGTGTAGTACTTAAAACCAATAGTGTGGTTTATAGTGTAGCATCTAAAAAAGTTATAATATACTGTACTTACAAGTAAAATTATTGTATAGAGCAATACTACTATTTGGGTATCTTCATACTGACATAACCATATACTAAACATCTTCTCTTTCTTTATAAGTATGATCAAAATCCCAGCAATCACAGGAAAAATAGGACAAAAATAGCAAAAAACAAGACAAGGCTAACTTAGCTTTTTACCCCCTATTGAGGGCATATGCAAAAATTATCATAGATAAAAAGTGGATAAGATAAACATAATATATCTTTTGGGGAGATAATTTCATACATGCAGAAATTATGGCTGGGACCCCGAAAGGTGAACGAGTTTTTATACAAAGAATTGATTTGGCTGCAAGTGAGAGTGGTTTGCCTTTTGTCCTTCAAAGGAGACAATTTCCAGTTATCATGACATTTGCCATGACCATCAATAAATCCAAAGGACAAACTTCTTTGGGTATTTTTTTTACAGGAACCAGTTTTTGCACATGGACAACTCTATGTTGCTTTTTCAATGTGCTCAAATCCATATGATGTTAAAGTTTCAATTGAAGACAACCCAAGTCAGGGTGATCTATTACACGATGGATGCATTTTTACAAAAAACATTGTGTACTATGAGGTTTTGTAAACATAGAGAATAGTGGTTTCATTTCCAGGATGAAATTTAATGTCACTTGGCCTCTTTTTAGAGGACCACTATTTCACATTCGAAACTCTATGTACAATTTTACAAAACTACAACAATAACA
The DNA here is from genome assembly GCA_027410445.1 of Discoglossus pictus. NCBI lineage: Eukaryota > Metazoa > Chordata > Amphibia > Anura > Alytidae > Discoglossus > Discoglossus pictus. Next base: position 119,056,229 of record CM050168.1, on the reverse strand, counting down.
ACAAAAAAATGAAAAAATAACCAACAAGAATAAACAGTGGTTATATCCCATAGACAAAATTAAAAGTCTGCTGGGCTCTTTTTAAGGGAACCACTTGGACATGAAAAAACATAGTATTGTAATGTCTTGGAAGTGGCCTTTTGCCATGATTGGCCCCACAAAACAGTTATGTTGCTTTTCATTACTATTATAGTGTTTAAAGTTGAATACATTAACTTTATGTTTGTAATGTTAAAATTGTTTTTGCAAAGGTCACAAACGTTGTTTCATTGTATATAATTAAGGATTCCTGTTAGTAGGAGGATGATCATTTGTTGTAAAAATTAAATGTATAATTAAATACAGAGTATTGATCCAGGGAGTGATCCGATCGCCAGTTAATGGGGTCAGGAAGAAATTCATTTTTCCCTTCTTTGATACAATTGGCTACGTTTTCATGGGTATTTTTTACTGTTTGCCCTCCTCTGGATTCAATACCTATGTGGTTTAACAGTACTTTAAATAAAAGTTGCATGTTACAAACCATTATGTAATGGTTTCATATACTCATTCATATAAAGTTGACCTAATGTTAAGTTACTCATCTATACCTCAGATTTAAATATGTTAGTATTGTTAATAAAAATAGTTCACTAATGTTTCAAATTTAAGTTGCGTGTTGCAAAGCATTTATGTAATGGTTTACTTATTTTTTATACAAACTTCATCCATTGTTACATTATTCCTGCATACATGACGATTACATTTTTTAATATGGTTAAAAAATGATGGTTTACCAGTTGTCGAAAGACAAGATGAATGTTAACAAAATAAAAATAAAATGATTATAATTGTTGTACTTCTTTCTACATAACAAAAAGGTTAAGAGTGTCACAGACTCACATTATGTGGCAAACAGCATTCCCAGTTGTCGAAAGACAAGATGAATGTTAACAAAATAAAAAAAAAAATGATTATAATTGTTGTACTTCTTTCTACATAACAAAAACATTATGTGGCAAACAGCATTCCCAGAATTAAAATGTTATTGACCTTCATTTATTGATGGAAAAGTCGCTAGTTAAATTATGTTAAGAGTTGTGGCAAGACTTTGCTAAGTCTGCTAATACGAACTGATAATTTGCAGAAAGGGTGGAAGAATAATAATAGAATAATCTTTTTTAATTAAAAGCTAGTTTTATGACTTATGATGTTTTTCTGCCTGATTATGCTCTTCAGTCAGACTTAATTTGTCACGCACACTCAAACATATATGTATGTCCAGGTTAGTTACCTGGCTATTGTGCGTGGGGCCCTATCCCACCCCGCCTCTTCCTGTGGGTGGGGCCCACTCTGGACTTTAATTGGTTCTTCCGGCCAGCCTCTCACTTGCTCACTTCAGTTCACTTTGGCATCTGTGCCTGGAGGGTGTTTCTTGGTGATTCCTTGTCTTTTGTCTTCATCAAGGCTTACTTCGCTCAACTTTTTGACCATCAAATTTGGCAACGCCCAATGTAAGTCTCTTTCATCAAAATGCACTTTTTGGGTCTTTTTCTACCGATTTTGACCCACATCTACTAAGCAGCTTCCTTTCCCATGTCCAAGGTAACGCTTTTAGGCTTTCGCTAAGCACTCCATTACTGATTTCAGCCCCCATCAGCATCCTTGCCCATGTCCAATGATACATGGTTTTCATAGTTAAGTAGCTTCTGATAAGCCCACATAGTAGATTTAGGCCCCTATACTAAGCTTCATCCTTGTCCATGTCTAAGGACACTTATTCTTCTCACCATGACAATCTGGCCCACAACGCAGGCTAGATTTTGTTGCTTTGGCCACAATTACAGCTACCCTTCGCTGTAGGAGAGGGACCCAAGCACAAATGTCAAGGTTAGTTACTTGGCTATTGGGGGTGGGTCCCACTCTGGCCTTTAATATGTTCTTCCGGCCACCCTTTTCCTTGTATACTTCAGTTCACTTTCATGTCTGTGCCTGGAGAGTGTTTCTCTGCAATTCCTTGTCTTTTGGCTTCATCAAGGCTTACTTTGCTAATTTTTTTGACCAACAACTCTTTCATCAATATGCAAATTTTTGGCCCTTTTTCTTCCGATTTCGGCCCACATCTACTAAGCAGCTATCATGCTCACCTTAAACATAATGCCATTTCCACTGCCATGCAACTTAATCAAGGCCTACAGCTCAGATTAAGGCCCATATCTACAAAGCAGCTATCTTGTCGACGTCAAACGTAATGCCATATCAACTCCATGCGGCTTAATCAAACCCTAAAGGAGCAGATTTGGGCCCATATCTACTAATCAGCTATCACGCTCACGTCAGACATAACGCCACTTCCACTGCCGTGCAGCTTAATTGGGCCCTACAGCTCAGATTAAGGCCCACATCTACTAAGCAGCTATCGTGATGACGTCAGATGAAACGCCATTTCCACTGCCATGTGTCTTAGTCGAGCCCTACATCACAGATTTAGATCCATATCTACTAAGTCAAACATAACGTCATTTCCACTGCCATGTGGCTTAGTCTAGCCCTACAGAGCAGATTTAGCCCCATATCTACAAAGTAGCTATCGTGCTGACGTTAAACATTTCCACTGCCATGCGGCTTAATCAAGCCGACAGTGCAGATATAGGCCCATATTTACTAAGCAGCTATCGTGCTGACATCAAACATAATGCCATTTTCACTGCCATGCAGCTTAGTCAAGCCCTACAGCGCAGATCTAGGCTCATATCACTAAGCAGCTATAGTGCTGATGTCAAACGTAACGCCATTTTAACTGCCATGCAGCTTAATTGAGCCCCACAGCTCAGATTAAGGACCATATTTACTAAGCAGCTATCGTGCTGACATCAGATGAAACACCATTTCCACTGCCATGTGTCTTAGTCGAGCCCTACAGCACAGATTTGGGCCCATATCTACTAAGCAGCTGTCATGCTCACGTCAGACATAACACCATTTCCGCTGCCGTGCAGCTTAATCGAGCCCTACAGCTCAGATTAAGGCCCATATCTACAAAGCAGCTATCGTGCTGACATCAGATGAAACACCATTTCCACTGCCATGTGGCTTAGTCGAGCCCTACGTCACAGATTTAGGTCCATATCTACTAAGCAGCTGTCGTGCTGACGTCAAACATTATGTCATTTTCACTGCCATGTGGCTAAGTTGAGCGCTACAGAGCAGATTTAGGCCCATATCTACTAAGCAGCTATTGTGCTGACTTCAAACGTAACACCATTTCCACTGCCATGCAGCTTAGTCGAGCCCTACAGTGCAGTTCTAGGCTCATATCTACTAAGCAGCTATAGTGCTGAAGTCAAACGAAATGTATTTTAAACTGACATGCAGCTTAATCGAGCCGTACAGCGCAGCTTTAGGCTCATATCTACAGCTATCGTGCTGACGTCATACGAAATGCCATATCCACTGCTGTGCTGCTTAATCAAACCCTACAGCACAGATTTGGGCCCATATCTAATAAGCAGCTATCGTGATGACATCAAACGTAACAACATTTCCACTGCCATGCGGCTTAATCAAGCCTACAGTTTAGATATAGGCCTGTATCTACTAAGCAGCTATCGTGCTGACGTCAAACGTAACACCATTTCCACTGCATGCGGCTTAACCAAGCCTACAGTGTAGATATAGGCCCATGTCTACTAAGCAGCTATTGTGCTGATGTCAAAGGTAATGCCATCTCCACTGCCATGCAGCTTAATCGAGTCTTACAGCACATATTTAGGCCCATATCTACTAAGCGGCTAACGTGCTCACGTCAAACAAAAAGCCGCTTTCACCGCCACATGGCTTTATCAAGCCCTATTGTGCAGATCTGAGCATATCTAATGTCTGTGAGGGTATCTTCATTGCTAGAGAGCAATGGTACCTGTGTCCTCACCCACGTCCAGGACACACCTCTTTTTTTGAGAAGTGGCTTTAACAAAGCACTTATTTTAGATTTCGGCCCAGATCCACTAAAGCAGCATCCTTGCCCAGTCCAAGGATACATTGTTTTCATCGTTATGTGGCTTCCAACAAGCCCACATAGTAGACTTCGGCCCATCCTAAGCTTTATTCTTGGCCATCAATCTGGCCCACTACTCAGACCTTACACCATAGGAGAGGGACCAACCACAAATATATATATATATATATATATATATATATATATCATTCATTCATTCATTGACCAGTTGTCCTTTAAGGAGTATTGGTCTGTAACTTATTTACATACTAGGTGTATACATATATCTCAGTCTCTGCTGTGTCCAGTACAGACGTCTGAGCTATCAGTTTACCCAGCAAACAGAAGGAGTACATGCCAAAGGATAACAACAGACTAATTATATCATCAGCCAGAAGTCTATAAGAACATGCCTGTAATGTAAAGAGATTAACACATAGCACATACAAGTCCCTTGGGGCTACATAACTACTATATAATGAAAGATATATGTGCTAGAAAATTTTGATTCTAAGAGCATAATTAGTCGGAAAGTAAGAGCCTGCAACTCTATTGTAGTAGGCAGTATGTCTGCGGGTGTGTTGCGGGCTCCCGCTTATCTCCGATTGCGATGCTATTCAATTGAGCAAGGGTGCGAGTTACGGGCCGAAGCCTCAAGCCCTTAAAATCCCTCCCGCAGCCACAAACTGTTAAGGGGCTTGCCCGAGACGCTATCAAAGTTACATAGTTACATAGTAATTAAGGTTGAAAAAAGACTTTCAGTCCATCAAGTTCAACTTTTTAAGATCTCCTCTGATCTGCAATATGCGGATTAGTTATTATTTGATTAGTTGTTAATTAATTTTTTATCAATTATTTAATTATTTATTTTTTATTTACTTTTTTTTTATTATTATTTAATCCAGAGGAAGGCAAACAGAAAAAAAAAACAAGTGAAACTTAGCCAATCGTCTCTCTAAGGGAAAAAAAAGGAATTCCTTCCTGACCCCAGATACCGGCGATCGGATTTCTCCCTGGATCAATACTCTCTAATTATTCCGAATAACCTGAATTCCCATTTTAATTAGAAATAAATCCAGTCCCTTTTTAAAGTTATCTATCGAATCCACTGTCACCACCCAACCAGAAAATTCCACAGATTAACCACCCTTACTGTGAAGAACCCTTTTCTTTCTTTAAGGTGGAATCTTTTTACTTCTAACCTCAAGGGATGTTCTCTTGTCAGTTGAAAATTCAGGCTTAACATGCAGACAATTCCCTCCTCCTCTTTTACCATTGCCTCTATCTTTCCTAAATAGGTTATAACCATCCAGATTAACAGTCCAGTCATGAGATTCATCCCACCACATTTCGGTAATGCTATTAAATCCAATTTTTCATTAATTGCTAATAATTCTAACTTTTTGCTTGCAAGCTTCTGGCATTAGCAAGCATACACCTTATGTTATGATTCTGTAGTTCTGAAGTGCCTGCCACTGTACTTGAGCTACTTAGTACTACTTCCCTATTGACTATACTCCCCCTCCCCCATCTCCTCCCCTATGAGTTGTTAATTCATCCCTTATACCCTCTACACTTTCTACCCCATTACTTATATCTAGTCCCCCCCACCTACTAGTTTAAAACTCCTCCAGCCTTTCTACCATGCTATCCCCCGGCACAAAAGCTCCATCATCATTAAGGTGCAATCCATCCCTGCTGTAGAGATTGTACCGAAGTGGGAATTCAGCCCGATACTCTAAAAACCCAAACCCCTCCTTTGTGCACCACATCTTTAGCCATGCATGCATCCCTAAGCTAGTTAGCTTCTTCTTCCCTGGGCTAGCACGTGGCACTGGTAGTATCTCAGAAAATACTTTCTTGGAGGTCCTTGCCTTCAGCTTATTACCTAGTTCTCTAGAACCATTCTTTAGGACACTCCATCTTCCACTAACTTTGTCATTGTTACCAATATGTACCAAGACTGCTGGTTCATTTCCAGACCCTCCCAATAATTTGTCTACCCGATCCACAACATGACGAACCTGAGCACCCTGGAGACAGCAAACTGTTCGATTGCTGGGATCTGGGTGACAAATCACCCTGTCTACCTTCCTAATATTAGAGTCCCCTACCACCAAAACCTGTCTGTTGCTCTGCCTATTCTGCCCTCCCTTTCCTCCAGTAGAACTGTTCTCCCGGCTGTTAGAGGGAACAGCTCTATCTGGCATTGCCATTCCTGAATGGACATCACCAACAGTTTCACTCAATCTGGCAAATCTGTTGGTGTTTGCCAACTCAGAACTAACCTGCCTCCAACCTCCCTGGACATCCTCACTAGCCCAAACTCCACCCTCCATGCTAGGCCCAGCTAAACTGTGCTCTGAGAGCATCAACCCCCTTTCCAGTGGAGCAATATCACTAAGTGCTGCAATTCTCCTCTCCAGATCTCCAATTTGAGCTTCAGAGAGGCAACATGTTCACACCTGCTACAGAGGTATGGACGCTGGATCATCTTTTTGTATTGCATACATATGACAGGATGTACACTGAGTGAGGTTGCCACTGGACTGACTTATTATTATTGTCTACAAAATTAAGTGGGGAAAAATAAAGAATATAAAATAATATATTTGTATAAGGTTTAAAAAAAAAAATATATATATATATATATATATATATATATATATATATATATATATATATATATATATTTTATTCTTCCTCCTTTGCACTATAGTTTTGCCCTCCCTTTTCTTTGAACTCCCTCCTTTTATTTAAACTCCTACACTTTTACTAGAATTGCACTTGATACTAGAAATGTTCGCAAGCTCAAGTTCGCGTCTTCTACTGTTTATATTAACTTCTGCCTTCTCACCTGGGCACAATTAGTGCACTCTGCAATTTATCAGCCTTTACTTGCAAAGGAAAAAGCGCCCGTTATGATCCAATAACAGGATGGCCCTAGCACCAGGCCCACATAGAATAGGGACAGAGGGGAAGGAGCCTGATCCTGGGGGGGGTGGTAGTTCAGAGGAGGGACAGGCCTCAGGGACAGCTCAGGGAGACAAGGATCCCCATACACAGTCGGGAGGGCTAGAGGCTAAGGGCAAGCACAGCGTCCACAATTCCAGGCATGGAAAGAGGTAGCAGCTGAGGTTACAGCAGTCGGCACAGCACCAAGGGATGTGAGGTCCGTCAAGCACTGTATTGACGACATTAGGCCCAAGTTCAGGAGGATAATGGCCAAGGAGGTGAAGAATGTGATTGTGCGCTATAATGAGTGGGAAAGGGTCACCAAGGACCTTCTGAGCCAGGTGCCCGCCACTGGAGCTTCAGGCCTCATGGCCCAGTACGACCCAGCCTCCATGTCAGGTGAATATCATATATACCAACATGTCATCACATGTACATCACACACACTACACATGTACATGATGACCAACAAGGACACTGAAGTGTCAGCTCCATGGGATTAACAAGGGATAGATGACAAATCACTATCATTCCTGGGCACAACAACAGTAGAGAGTCCATGTATTGGTGCGCCCACTGCAGACTATGCAGTTACAGACCACAGTAGGAATCAAAATAGCGTTAGGAACCAAGAACGATCAAGACCAAGAACCAAAGAATAGATCATATCTAGCAAATGATTGCTAATCTGAGTTGCAATTAGGAGAATCATCCAGGTTCAAGTCAAGATGACAGATAGTTAGGAATGCACACAAAACAATGTATTATTCATCATTCTAATAACATATACCTTTCTTTTCTCTCTTTCAGCATCAAGGAGGTCTGGGTCCAGTGGTGAGCCAGAGGTTTGGGTGTCGGCTCCATCAGAGCAGGAAGTGGAGGAGCAAGCCCCAGCTCAGCAGGAACCGGTGCAGGGGGAGAAGGAGAGAAGAGCAGCCGAGTGCCCTGGTTTGGAGGAGGAGGATGTAATATGGCTAGTGGGGTCACCATCAGGATCACCGGTCACACCGCCAGAATTTGACTGCACTACCCCCCTCCTCCAGAGACTGAACCTATCACCAGAGCCCTCCCACTGGAGGGACTAGCCCAGCCAGTTACCACTTCCTCACCCCCACAGCAGTGCGCTGGACTAGCCGCCACCACCACCACCGAGCCCACCACCACCACCCATAAAGCAGCAAGCTCCAGCCGGGGCGCAGACCCTCCCCACTCAGACACCGCAACCTCCTCACCAGGCCACTCCCGAGGGGCCTCCATCCTCAACATCAGTCCAGGCTGTGCAGACGGAGATGCTGGCCCTCATGCGCAGCCTGGCCAAGCGCAATAGGGAGGAGAGGAGGTACCACCTAATGACTGAATCCTACCTGGCCGAGCTCCTCACGATTGCGGCGGACCAGAGCGCATTCCAGGGGGTGAAAGCAGAAGCCATGCACCATGCTCTGGTCCCCAGTCCTGCCTCCTCCTCCCCGGAGGCATCCCCAGGCCACCTGCAGCCTGGCCCCTCCTCTCCTCCCACCATGCCTCCACTACCGCCACTGCAAAGTCACACAAAGGCATGTTTACAGCCAGCATTAATATATGCACTAGTGAAGCTTGTGATCCTGATCTCAATATCAGTCTGAGAACAGATTATTGGGTCTGATGTAAGTGACATTGCATCTGGCTGCTGAACTTTGTGTCCTCTCCGTATTAATGGGTATTTCCCCTATTACTGATATCATGTGTATCCTTTAACATGTGCTAACAGCTGTATAGCTGGTGGATGGGATATCAATGTTGATGAAAAATATCATATGGAGAAGGTGATAGCACACCTTGACCACTGACGCTGGTCCCAGCTAGGCATTTATTGTGAGATGAGACATCATTATTAATGGTCATGGCCAGTGAGTTATTCAGAGACCTAGCTAATAGATAATAATGCTTGCAGATGGGAATCAGGTGAGTTGGTATATTGTTACAGTTACAGTATTTAGCACTTTACTGTACATGTATGTTGATTCTTTTGTTTTTATGCTCCTCCCCCTTTTTTTACCACTTTTTTCAGATTTCGTTTTTTTCACCACACTGTATGTGTGAAACTGGAGTGGATTACACAGTCCAGAGGTTGAATCATCTGTTTCATTGAGCAGGTCTAGACAAGTTGTAAGTGCTATGCACATTAATGGTCTTCAATTAAATGGAGTGATTTCTGCTTATCCTTTTTTCCATCAGATTACGGTTGCAGTAGTGTATTGACCACATGTGACCCTGGTAGGTGCTATGCATTATGTTTATTCTAGACTATGACATTACGCCCTTTAGGAATCCCCTTTTTCCCACAAGCCTCCCGGGATCTGCCCCAACACCACACCCATAATAATAATGCACAATCTTGTCTATTTCTGATTGTAAGATGTGTATGAAATAATACTTTGTTATACCGTTCTCACGGTCAGAAATCACTCAGTGACTAAATTGGTTCATTATCTAAGAGATAAAAATATCTAAGACAATCTTCATCACATTAAAGGACGACTTTAGTTTGGGGGAAAAAATGTATGAATTATGTAACAAATAAAGTACATTAGCAGCTATGTAAGCCATGAGCATAAAGTCGTTTTTTGAGAAAATCTTTATTTTAGCAGATTTTGTACTGGAACACTAAATCACTTCTTCTTGACTTAGAGCCTAGAGATGATTCTCTTGTTAGTTCCATGTAGTCATGTTTTTCATAGCATTGATGCATACCTTGAATAGAACTAAACTGATATTGTATTTGCATCCAAGTTCTATCCCAGATTAATTATATTTTAAGGAAAATAAGACATGTATCCAATCAGTAAAACACAATTTAGTAGATGATGGTTAGCAGTGCCCGTTTCTTGTTAGGGGGGTGAATCACACAGCAGATAGGCTCACCCTGTTAACTTAAATGTGCATATACAGCTCTATCACAAGCTAAACAAGATGGAAGAGGATCTTAGAGATGGAGAATATGGGGGGCAAAATGACAGCAAATAATACCAAAGTATTTAACTAAAAAGTTTTTTTCAAAATTGTGGAATAAATTAATTTTGATACAGTATCAGCAATTGTTTCCAGAGTTCAGTTAAGACTGTTAAATAGATACTGTGTAATGTACAGAAAATATGAATACCGTAAAACTAATCATATAAGGGATAATCAGAATGTGCAATATTAACTTGGATAAGTGTATACATGAATCTGATATACACACACATAGAAAGGATATGTGTAAATGAAATGATAATCTCCAAGCTGTAAAACATATTCAGGAATGTGCACTGTAAATGATAATATGTACACCAAATACACTTATAATTACACATCAAGGTGAAAGATGTGTAAAAGATTGAGATTCAGGGGTATATACAAAACAAAAATGAGTTCTTCAAAGTAAGGGCAGTCAGATGAAGTTAACATTTTGTACCCGTTAGGCCTTCTGATCCACCCAGTAAGGACAGTCTGATATGTCTTGCTAATGGAAGATCATTGGAAATAATTGCTGATTACCCCTGGGAGTCTGAGTCTGTTGCCTGCACACCTCTGGGAGTGGCTTATCTAATCCACTTATTTATCCCTGGAGGCTGAGCATACCCAGTATTTTGTTTTGCAGACAGATTAAACTGCAGACAGTACGTTCAGAGCTGACAGGGTTGTTGTTGTTCAGTTATGTCTAACTCTCTGTGACCCTATTGACTACAGCATGCCAGGCACATTTGCCAGTCACTATACCATGAACTCCCTCAAACTCATGTTCATTACTTCAATTACATCATCAATCCAACTCCGCCTCTGTCATCCCCTTCTTCTTCTGCCTTCATCAGAGTCTTCTCTAGAGATTCTTGTCTTCTGTGAAAATAAGTATTGATTGACTGGATCTTCCTGAAGTCCAAGTGATTAACAGGTTTCAACAAAACCACAATTCAGGGGTGTAAATTCTATGGCTCTCAGCTATTTAATGGTCCAGGTCTTACATGTGTTTGTTACTATTGAGAATATTATAGTTCTAACTTAGAGGACCTTTGTTGATAGTGTAATATCTATACTTTGTAATAGCTTATCCAGACTTGCCATATCTTTCCACTAAGTAGCAAGGACTAACTGCAATCACCATCTGAAGAGGTCTTGGAGTCAAGGAAAATAAAATCTGTCATTGCCTTCGCTTCCCATATATTTGCAGAGTAACATCTTTTATTGGTGTTATAACTAGAAGGTGATGAATAACCTCATACATTGGACAACTTCATCCACTTCAGCACCATGGTTGGACCATAGACCTGGATCGCTGTGATGTTATATGACTTGCCTTGAACTGTAATTGAAATCACTTTGTCATTTTTGGTCTGTAACCAAGCACCTATTTTGCCACCCTTTGATTGACTATAAGTGCTACACCATTTTTTCTGTGGAATTCTGGACCACGGTAGAAGATCTGGTGATGCCTGATATGAAACTCATTTGAGTTCACTTATTCCTAGAATATCAATATTTAACCTTGTTATCTCATGCCTGACCACATCTAGTTTGCCTTGGTTTATAGTTCTAATGTTCCAGGTTCTAATGCTGAACTGTTTTTTGCAGCCGAGGACTTGCCTTTCCCCTCCAAACACATCCATAGATGGGATCTGTTAGTAGTTGTACTCACCCTCTGTTCTTCCCCAGTAATAAGGCAGGCACCTTCTAACCTGAGGTTCTTATCTTCAGGTGCCATATCATTAAGTCTCTGGTTGTGCTGCACAGGGCAATCAGCAATTATTGGCAATGTCCTGCAATCTGAAAAATATACAACAGTGTCCTTAGTGGGTTGATCGGAAAGGCTGATTAACCGGTGAAAATTGCAAACTTCAGTGTAGATTTACAGTAGGAACATGTTTTTTTAATAACACTCACTAAATAAAGTGCTTGTTATTATCTATTGTTTTAAAGTATACCATATTTGAAACCTCCTTTTTGTTACTTTAACAGAGTAAGTAGAATATTCATTGATCAAAACAGATTGCCAGTTTTTGGATCTGGAATTAATCTATTTTTGGCTATCTGTAAGTCATTCCCTACATACATATAACTATATTTCAATGCATTACTATGCCTCTGAGTTTCTTGAGATATTTCCATAAAAAGAGAAATCTCCACATGAGTTAAATTGATTAATATATCAGGTTTTCTTGAGAGAATGTATAAAGAGTTGTTCTTTTAATGGTATCTATTCCTTTATCTTTTCTTAGATTTTTGAGGGTCAGGACAAATGGTTATTGGAAACTGAATTTACTATAGATAAAATCAGGTTGGCAGGCAGTTAATTAAGTCTTGGGTTTATGGACCAAGTGAAATAATATATTGTAGAAAGTGATAGTGGTAAGGAGATTAATGGGGCACTCAAACAATGGGATCAGGAAATTCTCTGAAAGAGAAAAAGTGGCACAGAGAGGCCTGAGAAAGGGGTACTAGTAGGAGAGCTCAGGGACTGAAGGCAAATCAGAACATTACATTTATATATTTTAGCATATACAGTATATACATATATATTTTATTGCATATTTGTCACACTGAATGTTTTCAGATCTTTAGTCAAAATATACTATTGGTCAAAGGGCATATGAGTGAACACATAACACATTTCTTTGCTTATTTAATTATTTAGGTTTTTATTTAATTTATGTAAATAATAAATGTATTCATCACTAACTGCCACTCTGTGAAAAAAATAAGCATCCCCCAGTTAGACAAAATAAAGTGAAAAAGATAATTGATTAAACTCAGTCAGGCTCAATTAAAATAAGCCCTGTTCAATATAAACCTTGTATATGTTGGCCCTAAACATCAGAGTCAAGTTGGTAGCACAAATATTCAGCAAGCACTTTATACCATTATCAAAGAAGTAAAAAAAAAGGTTATTGATATCTATCGGTCTGGAGATGGCCTAGCCATTTCAAAGGCTTTGGAGCTCCACAGAAGTGAGAGCCATAATATCCAAATGGATAACACTTGGAACAGAAAGGAATTTTTTCAGAAGTGGCCTAAATTTCTCAGATGAAGCATTGTAAAAGCATACATGTCGCATAAGATCCTAAAAAAAAACATTAAGATGAGTGCAGATTTCTCTTATTTCAGCTAAAGTGTTCATGACACCACAATCAGAAAGAGACTGGACAAAAATGGTTTCATGGGAGAGTAAGAATGGGGAAATTACTGCTAACCAAGGAGAATGTAAGATAATGTAGCTAATTTGCCAAGAAGCACCTGGATTATCCCCAAGCCTTTTGGGAGAATATTCTATGAACAAATTAGTTAACAGTGCAACTTGGGTCTTATTATGTCTTGAGTAGAGGAAACAAAGCATTCCACATTCAGAAGCCAGAAGGTAAATGTGGTGGGGCAAGTGTGGTGGTGTGTGGATGCTTTCCTGCATCAGGACTCGAACCGCTTGCCATAATTGAAGAAACCATGAGTTCTGTTCTGTATCCGAAAATTCTTAAAGGGTAACTGACCTCACCACATTTGCCCTCCATTAGACAGAGGGTGAAAAAAACATGGAAATTATGTTGAAATAGTAAACACGTGGAAAGTATTTTCCTTTATAAAACATAATGCTGAATTCATGAAGTTATGATCAATAGACTTTAGGGATTTCCGTGTGTTGCTTACGTACTTGAATCACTGATAAGGCTGCCACTTAATGAATATTAATTAGAAGCTGTTAGATTCAAACCCAGGAATTAGAAATAGAAAAAAAACTCATGGTAAATGTGAATACACAAATTCATATAAGTAAAATTGCATATGGCAAACTCAAACCTTATTATCTATGTGGCTTATAAGGATTAAAGACGTTTTACACGTAGAAACATGTCAGGAAGCAGGCAAGCGTAGCGTGACGTCATCACGCACGCTGTAACCAGGAAGCGCGAACCTCCGAGCTAATGGAGGCTTGATAATACTGATTAGGAAAGTGCAGAGGCATCTTTGAGGGCTTTAACTGATTTTCAAATCACCACTGCCTATATTATAAGCAGCTAAGGACTTATGGGGATGGAACTAAGAAGGGGGAAAGATCTACATACTAAAAATTTAGAGCGTTAGACCTGTGTTTATTTATACATATAGGAAGGCAGGTTCGCTGCATGTACTGATCGTATACCTTACTGCACACAGCCTCCCCTTATAAGACCGATTATCTCCCAGGTCCTCTGTCCCTGTCCACCTATATGAAATTGTTAATAGGTGACTGCATGACTCGCTAATAAATTTAATAGCATTTCATATATAAGTATACCTGGGACTTTAATTTATAGCTCAGAAGTGAGTGAGCATGTGCCCCTAATATACTCTGCAAAATCATTTGCTATGTAACCACACTCCATGAATGGTAAATAAAAGAGTGACAATAAAGGTTACAGTAGCTACCAAAGGAACCATTGTTCATATTGTTTTTAATCTTTCCTTTTAAACTCTTTTAATCAACGTTGTTTTTCCTATTGAATACAATTTCTACTTTCAAGTGAATATGACTAACCAACTGTTGTCCTTATATAGCTATATATATATATATATAGATAGCATGTATTGTATATTAGATAGATAGGGGGATGTATTATTAGATAGTATTGTATATTACATAGTGGGATGTATATTACATTATATAGTGGCATGTATATTAGATACTGGCATGTATATTAGATACTGGCATGTATATTAGATAGTGGTGTTTTGTATTGAATTGAATTGTGTTGTATTGTATTGAATTGAATTGTGTTGTATTGTATTTTATTTAATTGTGTTGCATTGTATTATATGTATGTATTATATGTATTTCATTTCCAGGTGTGTAATTTAAAAAAAAAAATTGTAGTGAGGGGGGGTTGCAATGTATTTTGTTATTTTCTGTAATGTTCCCTTTTTTATTTTTTGTGACTTAGGTTTTTTGTTTTTGTTCTGTAATGTACATTTTTTATTTTTGGTGATTTTAGTTTTTCTTATTTTATGTAATGTAGATTTCTGCTTTTTGAGGAATTTAGTTACTTGAGGCACACAGTACACTCAAATTGTGTCACAAACAGCATTTCAACACTTTCTTTTATTGACCGTCATTTTTTGACGGGCAAGTCGCTAGTCACATATATAGTTGTCAGCATGCGGGTTGTTGCTAACTCTTGCAAAGCGAGAGCCTTAGTTGCTGGAAATCAGTAAAACACAATTTAGTAGATGATGGTTAGCAGTGCCCGTTTCTTGTTAGGGGGGTGAATCACACAGCAGATAGGCTCACCCTGTTAACTTAAATGTGCATATACAGCTCTATCACAAGCTAAACAAGATGGAAGAGGATCTTAGAGATGGAGAATATGGGGGGCAAAATGACAGCAAATAATACCAAAGTATTTAACTAAAAAGTTTTTTTCAAAATTGTGGAATAAATTAATTTTGATACAGTATCAGCAATTGTTTCCAGAGTTCAGTTAAGACTGTTAAATAGATACTGTGTAATGTACAGAAAATATGAATACCGTAAAACTAATCATATAAGGGATAATCAGAATGTGCAATATTAACTTGGATAAGTGTATACATGAATCTGATATACACACACATAGAAAGGATATGTGTAAATGAAATGATAATCTCCAAGCTGTAAAACATATTCAGGAATGTGCACTGTAAATGATAATATGTACACCAAATACACTTATAATTACACATCAAGGTGAAAGATGTGTAAAAGATTGAGATTCAGGGGTATATACAAAACAAAAATGAGTTCTTCAAAGTAAGGGCAGTCAGATGAAGTTAACATTTTGTACCCGTTAGGCCTTCTGATCCACCCAGTAAGGACAGTCTGATATGTCTTGCTAATGGAAGATCATTGGAAATAATTGCTGATTACCCCTGGGAGTCTGAGTCTGTTGCCTGCACACCTCTGGGAGTGGCTTATCTAATCCACTTATTTATCCCTGGAGGCTGAGCATACCCAGTATTTTGTTTTGCAGACAGATTAAACTGCAGACAGTACGTTCAGAGCTGACAGGGTTGTTGTTGTTCAGTTATGTCTAACTCTCTGTGACCCTATTGACTACAGCATGCCAGGCACATTTGCCAGTCACTATACCATGAACTCCCTCAAACTCATGTTCATTACTTCAATTACATCATCAATCCAACTCCGCCTCTGTCATCCCCTTCTTCTTCTGCCTTCATCAGAGTCTTCTCTAGAGATTCTTGTCTTCTGTGAAAATAAGTATTGATTGACTGGATCTTCCTGAAGTCCAAGTGATTAACAGGTTTCAACAAAACCACAATTCAGGGGTGTAAATTCTATGGCTCTCAGCTATTTAATGGTCCAGGTCTTACATGTGTTTGTTACTATTGAGAATATTATAGTTCTAACTTAGAGGACCTTTGTTGATAGTGTAATATCTATACTTTGTAATAGCTTATCCAGACTTGCCATATCTTTCCACTAAGTAGCAAGGACTAACTGCAATCACCATCTGAAGAGGTCTTGGAGTCAAGGAAAATAAAATCTGTCATTGCCTTCGCTTCCCATATATTTGCAGAGTAACATCTTT
Source organism: Discoglossus pictus (assembly GCA_027410445.1). NCBI lineage: Eukaryota > Metazoa > Chordata > Amphibia > Anura > Alytidae > Discoglossus > Discoglossus pictus. Next base: position 119,039,735 of record CM050168.1, on the reverse strand, counting down.
TATTGGTGTTATAACTAGAAGGTGATGAATAACCTCATACATTGGACAACTTCATCCACTTCAGCACCATGGTTGGACCATAGACCTGGATCGCTGTGATGTTATATGACTTGCCTTGAACTGTAATTGAAATCACTTTGTCATTTTTGGTCTGTAACCAAGCACCTATTTTGCCACCCTTTGATTGACTATAAGTGCTACACCATTTTTTCTGTGGAATTCTGGACCACGGTAGAAGATCTGGTGATGCCTGATATGAAACTCATTTGAGTTCACTTATTCCTAGAATATCAATATTTAACCTTGTTATCTCATGCCTGACCACATCTAGTTTGCCTTGGTTTATAGTTCTAATGTTCCAGGTTCTAATGCTGAACTGTTTTTTTGCAGCCGAGGACTTGCCTTTCCCCTCCAAACACATCCATAGATGGGATCTGTTAGTAGTTGTACTCACCCTCTGTTCTTCCCCAGTAATAAGGCAGGCACCTTCTAACCTGAGGTTCTTATCTTCAGGTGCCATATCATTAAGTCTCTGGTTGTGCTGCACAGGGCAATCAGCAATTATTGGCAATGTCCTGCAATCTGAAAAATATACAACAGTGTCCTTAGTGGGTTGATCGGAAAGGCTGATTAACCGGTGAAAATTGCAAACTTCAGTGTAGATTTACAGTAGGAACATGTTTTTTTAATAACACTCACTAAATAAAGTGCTTGTTATTATCTATTGTTTTAAAGTATACCATATTTGAAACCTCCTTTTTGTTACTTTAACAGAGTAAGTAGAATATTCATTGATCAAAACAGATTGCCAGTTTTTGGATCTGGAATTAATCTATTTTTGGCTATCTGTAAGTCATTCCCTACATACATATAACTATATTTCAATGCATTACTATGCCTCTGAGTTTCTTGAGATATTTCCATAAAAAGAGAAATCTCCACATGAGTTAAATTGATTAATATATCAGGTTTTCTTGAGAGAATGTATAAAGAGTTGTTCTTTTAATGGTATCTATTCCTTTATCTTTTCTTAGATTTTTGAGGGTCAGGACAAATGGTTATTGGAAACTGAATTTACTATAGATAAAATCAGGTTGGCAGGCAGTTAATTAAGTCTTGGGTTTATGGACCAAGTGAAATAATATATTGTAGAAAGTGATAGTGGTAAGGAGATTAATGGGGCACTCAAACAATGGGATCAGGAAATTCTCTGAAAGAGAAAAAGTGGCACAGAGAGGCCTGAGAAAGGGGTACTAGTAGGAGAGCTCAGGGACTGAAGGCAAATCAGAACATTACATTTATATATTTTAGCATATACAGTATATACATATATATTTTATTGCATATTTGTCACACTGAATGTTTTCAGATCTTTAGTCAAAATATACTATTGGTCAAAGGGCATATGAGTGAACACATAACACATTTCTTTGCTTATTTAATTATTTAGGTTTTTATTTAATTTATGTAAATAATAAATGTATTCATCACTAACTGCCACTCTGTGAAAAAAATAAGCATCCCCCAGTTAGACAAAATAAAGTGAAAAAGATAATTGATTAAACTCAGTCAGGCTCAATTAAAATAAGCCCTGTTCAATATAAACCTTGTATATGTTGGCCCTAAACATCAGAGTCAAGTTGGTAGCACAAATATTCAGCAAGCACTTTATACCATTATCAAAGAAGTAAAAAAAAAGGTTATTGATATCTATCGGTCTGGAGATGGCCTAGCCATTTCAAAGGCTTTGGAGCTCCACAGAAGTGAGAGCCATAATATCCAAATGGATAACACTTGGAACAGAAAGGAATTTTTTCAGAAGTGGCCTAAATTTCTCAGATGAAGCATTGTAAAAGCATACATGTCGCATAAGATCCTAAAAAAAAACATTAAGATGAGTGCAGATTTCTCTTATTTCAGCTAAAGTGTTCATGACACCACAATCAGAAAGAGACTGGACAAAAATGGTTTCATGGGAGAGTAAGAATGGGGAAATTACTGCTAACCAAGGAGAATGTAAGATAATGTAGCTAATTTGCCAAGAAGCACCTGGATTATCCCCAAGCCTTTTGGGAGAATATTCTATGAACAAATTAGTTAACAGTGCAACTTGGGTCTTATTATGTCTTGAGTAGAGGAAACAAAGCATTCCACATTCAGAAGCCAGAAGGTAAATGTGGTGGGGCAAGTGTGGTGGTGTGTGGATGCTTTCCTGCATCAGGACTCGAACCGCTTGCCATAATTGAAGAAACCATGAGTTCTGTTCTGTATCCGAAAATTCTTAAAGGGTAACTGACCTCACCACATTTGCCCTCCATTAGACAGAGGGTGAAAAAAACATGGAAATTATGTTGAAATAGTAAACACGTGGAAAGTATTTTCCTTTATAAAACATAATGCTGAATTCATGAAGTTATGATCAATAGACTTTAGGGATTTCCGTGTGTTGCTTACGTACTTGAATCACTGATAAGGCTGCCACTTAATGAATATTAATTAGAAGCTGTTAGATTCAAACCCAGGAATTAGAAATAGAAAAAAAACTCATGGTAAATGTGAATACACAAATTCATATAAGTAAAATTGCATATGGCAAACTCAAACCTTATTATCTATGTGGCTTATAAGGATTAAAGACGTTTTACACGTAGAAACATGTCAGGAAGCAGGCAAGCGTAGCGTGACGTCATCACGCACGCTGTAACCAGGAAGCGCGAACCTCCGAGCTAATGGAGGCTTGATAATACTGATTAGGAAAGTGCAGAGGCATCTTTGAGGGCTTTAACTGATTTTCAAATCACCACTGCCTATATTATAAGCAGCTAAGGACTTATGGGGATGGAACTAAGAAGGGGGAAAGATCTACATACTAAAAATTTAGAGCGTTAGACCTGTGTTTATTTATACATATAGGAAGGCAGGTTCGCTGCATGTACTGATCGTATACCTTACTGCACACAGCCTCCCCTTATAAGACCGATTATCTCCCAGGTCCTCTGTCCCTGTCCACCTATATGAAATTGTTAATAGGTGACTGCATGACTCGCTAATAAATTTAATAGCATTTCATATATAAGTATACCTGGGACTTTAATTTATAGCTCAGAAGTGAGTGAGCATGTGCCCCTAATATACTCTGCAAAATCATTTGCTATGTAACCACACTCCATGAATGGTAAATAAAAGAGTGACAATAAAGGTTACAGTAGCTACCAAAGGAACCATTGTTCATATTGTTTTTAATCTTTCCTTTTAAACTCTTTTAATCAACGTTGTTTTTCCTATTGAATACAATTTCTACTTTCAAGTGAATATGACTAACCAACTGTTGTCCTTATATAGCTATATATATATATATATAGATAGCATGTATTGTATATTAGATAGATAGGGGGATGTATTATTAGATAGTATTGTATATTACATAGTGGGATGTATATTACATTATATAGTGGCATGTATATTAGATACTGGCATGTATATTAGATACTGGCATGTATATTAGATAGTGGTGTTTTGTATTGAATTGAATTGTGTTGTATTGTATTGAATTGAATTGTGTTGTATTGTATTTTATTTAATTGTGTTGCATTGTATTATATGTATGTATTATATGTATTTCATTTCCAGGTGTGTAATTTAAAAAAAAAAATTGTAGTGAGGGGGGGTTGCAATGTATTTTGTTATTTTCTGTAATGTTCCCTTTTTTATTTTTTGTGACTTAGGTTTTTTGTTTTTGTTCTGTAATGTACATTTTTTATTTTTGGTGATTTTAGTTTTTCTTATTTTATGTAATGTAGATTTCTGCTTTTTGAGGAATTTAGTTACTTGAGGCACACAGTACACTCAAATTGTGTCACAAACAGCATTTCAACACTTTCTTTTATTGACCGTCATTTTTTGACGGGCAAGTCGCTAGTCACATATATAGTTGTCAGCATGCGGGTTGTTGCTAACTCTTGCAAAGCGAGAGCCTTAGTTGCTGGAAAGGAGCGCCAAAGGCGCACCTTTCGCTGGTGGAGATGAGCGCCATAAGCACTCAACCCTAAGACCGCCTACAACTTACAGACCGCAAATGGACTGGCCAAGCATGTCACCAGACCTAAACCATATTGAACATCTGTGGGGCATCCTCAAATGGAAGGTGGGGGAGTGCAAAGCCTCTAACATCCACCACCTCCGTGATGTCATCATGGAAGAGTGGAGGAGGACTCCAGTGGCAACCTGTGAAGCTCTGGTGAACTCCATGCCCATGAGGGTTCATGCAGTGCTGGAAAATAATGGTGGCCACAAAAAATATTGATACTTTGCGCCCAATTTGGACATTTCCACCTAGGAGTGTACTCACTTTTGTTGCCAACTGTTTAGATATTAATGGCTGTGTGTTGAATTATTTTAAGAGGACAGCAAATTTACACTGTTATACAGGCTGTTCACTTACTACTTTATATTGTAGCAGGGTGTAATTTTAAATATATATACCAGCAACTAGCAATAAAATGTGAATCCTGGCATTGCTGTTTGCCACACAATGGGAGCCTCTCCCCCTTCTACTTTACTGCCTTTGGCGCTCATTGCGAGTCTCTCCCTCTGCCTACTTCCTCCCTTGTGTCTCCTTTCCCCCCTCCTCTCCCTTCTTTGTGTCTCCCCCCCCGATGTTTTTACCCCCTCTCTCCCCCGTGTCTTTCCCCCTTTGCCCCCGTGTCACTTTCCCCACCTCTCCCTCGCCTGTGTCTCTTGCCCCCCCTCTCCCTCCCCTGTGTCTCTTACCCCCCTGTGTCTTTTTCCCCTATGTCTCTCTCCCCCGTGTCTCTTCCCCCTCCCTCATGTCTGTTCCCCCCATTTCCCTCCCCTGTGTCTCATCCCCCTCCTCTCCCTCCCCTGTGTCTCTCCCCCTCCTCTCCCTCCCCTGTGTCTCTCCCCCTCCTCTCCCTCCCCTGTGTGTCTCCCCTCCCCTTTGTCTCATCCCCCTCCTCTTCCCTCCCCTGTGTCTCCACCCCTCCTCTCACTCCTTTGTGTCTCTCCCCCTCCTCTCACTCCCCTGTGTCTCCCCCCCTGCTCTCACTCCACTGTGTGTCTCCCCTCCCCTTTGTCTCTTCCCCCTCCTCCTCCCTCCCCTGTGTCTCCACCCCTCCTCTCACTCCTTTGTGTCTCTCCCCCTCCTCTCCCTCCCCTGTGTGTCTCCCCTTCCCCTGTTTCTCTTCCCCCTCCTCTCCCTCCCCTGTGTCCACACCACTCCTCTCACTCCTTTGTGTCTCTCCCCCCCTCCTCTCACTCCCCTGTGTCTCCCCCCCTGCTATCACTCCACTGTGTCTCTCCCCCCTCCCCTCACTGCTTTGTGTCATTCCCCCCACCTGTCACTCCCCTGTGTCTCTCCCCCCTCCTCTCACTCCCCCGTGTCTCCCCACCTGTGCTTCTCCCCCCTCTCACTCCCCTGTGTCTCTCCCCCCTCTCACTTCTTTTTGTCTCTCCCCCCTCACTCCCCTGTGTCTCTCCCCCTCCTCTCACTCCCCTGTGTCTCTCCCCCCTCCTCTCTCTCCCCTGTGTCTCTTACCCCTCTCCCTCCCCTGTGTCTCTTACCCCCATGTCTTTTTCCCCCATGTCTATTCCCCCCATTTATCTTCCCCCACCCTCTTGTCTGTCCCCCCCCATTTCCCTCCCCTGTGTCTCTTCCCCTCCTCTCCCTCCCCTGTGTCTCTCCCCCACCTCCCCCTCGCCTGTGTGTCTACCCCCTCCTCTCCCACCCCTGTGTGTCTCCCCCTCCCCTTTGTCTCTTCACCCTCCTCCTCCCTCCCCTGTGTGTACCCCCTCTTCCCCTGTGTCTCTTCCCTGTTCACTCACTCCCCTTTTTCTGTCCCCCCTGCTCTCACTCCCCTGTTCTCTCCCCCCTCTTACTCCTTTTTTCCTCTCCCCCTGACTCCCCTGTGTCTCATCCCCCTCCTCTCCCTCCCCTGTGTCTCTCCCCCTCCCCTGTGTCTCTCCCCGTCCTCTCCCTCCCCTGTGTGTCTACCCCCTCCTCTCCCACCCCTGTGTGTCTCCCCCCTCCCCTTTGTCTCTTCCCCCTCCTCCTCCCTCCCCTGTGTGTACCCCCTCCTCCCCTGTGTCTCTTCCCCCTTCACTCACTACCCTTTTTCTGTCCCCCCTGCTCTCACTCCCCTGTGTCTCTCCCCCCTCTCACTCCTGTTTGTCTCTCCCTCCTGACTCCCCTGTGTCTCCCCCTCCTCTCACTCCCCTGTGTCTCTCCCCACTCTCATTCCCATGTTTCTCTGGCAATCCTATCCCTCCCCTGTGTGTCTACCACCCTCCTATCCTACCCCTGTGTGTCTCCCCCTCCCCTGTTTCTCTCCCCCCTCCTCTCCCTCCCCTGTGTCTCTCCCCCTCCTCTACCTCCCCTGTGTGTCTCCCCCTCCCCGTTGTCTCCTCCCCCTCCTCCTCCCTCCCCTGTGTCTCCACCCCTCCTCTCACTCCTTTGTGTCTCTCCCCCCTCCTCTCACTCCCCTGTGTCTCCACCCCTGCTCTCACTCCACTGTGTGTCTCCCCCTCCCCTTTGTCTCTTCCCCCTCCTCCTCCCTCCCCTGTGTCTCCACCCCTCCTCTCACTCCTTTGTGTCTCTCCCCCTCCTCTCCCTCCCCTGTGTGTCTCCCCCTCCCCTGTTTCTCTTCCCCCTCCTCTCCCTCCCCTGTGTCTCCACCCCTCCTCTCACTCCTTTGTGTCTCTCCCCCCCTCCTCTCACTCCCCTGTGTCTCCCCCCTGCTATCACTCCACTGTGTCTCTCCATCTGTGCTTCTCCCCCTTCTCACTCCCCTGTGTCTCTCCCCCCTCTCACTCCTTTTTGTCTCTCCCCCTCCTCTCTCTCCCCTGTGTCTCTTACCCCCTCTCCCTCCCCTGTGTCTCTTACCCCCATGTCTTTTTCCCCCATGTCTCTTCCCCCCGTTTATCTTCCCCCTCCCTCGTGTCTGTTCCCCCCATTTCCCTCCCCTGTGTCTCTTCCCCTCCTCTCCCTCCCCTGTGTCTCTCCCCCTCCTCCCCCTCGCCTGTGTGTCTACCCCCACCTCTCCCACCCCTGTGTGTCTCCCCCTCCCCTTTGTCTCTTCACTCTCCTCCTCCCTCCCCTGTGTGTACCCCCTCTTCCCCTGTGTCTCTTCCCCGTTCACTCACTACCCTTTTTCTGTCCCCCCTGCTCTCACTCCCCTGTGTCTCTCCCCCCTCTCACTCCTTTTTGTCTCTTCCTCCTGACTCCCCTGTGTCTCCCCCTCCTCTCACTCCCCTGTGTCTCTCCCCCCTCCTCTGTGTCTCTCCCCACTCTCATTCCCCTGTTTCTCTGCCCATCCTCTCCCTCCCCTGTGTGTCTACCACCCTCCTATCCTACCCCTATGTGTCTCCCCCTCCCCTGTTTGTCTTCCCCCTCCTCTCCCTCTCCTGTGTCTCCACCCCTCCTCTCACTCCTTTGTGTTCCTTCCCCCTCCTCTCACTCCCCTGTGTCTCCCCCCCTGCTCTCACTCCACTGTGTCTCTCCCCCCCTCCCCTTACTGCTTTGTGTCATTCCCCCCACCTGTCACTCCCCTGTGTCTCTCCCCCCTCCTCTCACTCCCCTGTGTCTCCCCATCTGTGCTTCTCCCCCCTCTCACTCCCCTGTGTCTCCCCCCCCTCACTCCTTTTTGTCTCTCCCCCTCACTGCCCTGTGTCTCTCCCCCTCCTCTCACTCCCCTGTGTCTCTCCCCCCTCCTCTGTGTCTCTCTCCCCTCTCATTCCCCTGTGTCTCTCCCCCTCTCATTCCCCTGTGTCTCTACCCCTCCTCTCCCTCCCCTGTGTGTCTATCCCCTCCTCTCCAACCTCTGTGTGTCTCCCCCTCCCCTGTGTCTCTTCCCTCTCCTGTCTCTCCCCTTTGTCTCTCCCCCTCCTCTCATTCCTATGTGTCTCTCCCCCTCCTCTTACTCTCCTGTGTCTCTACCCCCTCCTCTCCAACCACTGTGTGTCTCCCCCCTCCCATGTGTCTCTTCCTACTCCTCTCACTCCCCTGTGTCTCTCCCCCCTCCTCTCACTCCCCTGTGTCTCTCCCCCCTCCTCGGTGTCTCTCCCCCTCCCCTGTGGGTCTATCACCCCTCCTCTCCCACCCCTGTGTGTTTCCCCCTCCCCTGTGTCTCTTCCCCAATGCTCTCCATTCCCTGTGTCTCCGCCCTTACTCCTACTTCCCTGTGTCTCTCCCCCCTCCTCTCAATCCTTTGTGTATCTCCCCCATGCCTCTCACTCCCCTGTGTATCTCCCCCTTCCTCACACTCCCCTGTGTCTCTTTCCCCCCTCCTCTGTGTCTCTCCCCCTCTCATTCCCTGGTGCCTCTCCCCCCTCCTCTGTGTCTCTCCCCCCTCCCCTGTGTGTCTACCCACCTCCTCTCCCACCCCTCTGTGTCTTCCCCCTCCCCTGTGTCTCTCCCCTCTCCTCTCACTCCCCTGTGTCTCTCCCCTCTGTGTATCCCCCCCCTCTCATTCCCCTGTGTCTCTCCCCCTCTCACTCCTTTTTGTCTCTCCCCATCACTGCCCTGTGTCTCTCCCCCCTCCTCTCACTCCCCTGTGTCTCTCCCCTACTCTGTGTCTCCCCACTCTCACTCCCCTGTGTCTCTCCCCCTCCCATACCCCTGTGTCTCTACCCCCTCCTCTCCCTCCCCTGTGTGTCTACCCCCTCCTCTCCAACCACTGTGTGTCTCCCCCCTCCCATATGTCTCTTCCTACTCCTCTCCCTCCCCTTTGTCTCTCCCCCCTCCTCTAACTCCTATGTGTCTCTCCCCCTCCTCTTACTTCCCTGTGTCTCTCCCCCCTCCTCTCACTCCACTGTGTCTCTCCCCCTCCTCTACCTGCTCTGTGTCTCTCCCCCCTCTCCTCTGTGTGTTCCCCCTCCTTCCCTGTGTGTCTCCCATCATACTCCTCTCTCTCTCCGGCGAGGTGTGTGCCTGCGTGGGCCGCCGCGAAATGCACCTGTGCTCCCCGCCGCAATGCGCATGCACACCCAATTTACAGCAATCGTAGTTGTCAAACTGCGATTTGTCGCAAGCGTGACAACGAATCGTTATTATATATAATATATATATGTGTGTATGTGTGTGTTTTTCATTGAACCGTGGCCCTTTAAAAGGAAAGAGCATTAAGATCTATCAATAAGGCCACTGCAGGACCTGATGAGTTAATTTTGCAAAAGGATATGAAGACAATAGAGCCAGTTTATGAAAACAAAATAGCAGTTTGTAGGCAGACATTAAGTGGAATCTGCTATATAAATAGCAGTGAGAGACAAATGAAGCCTAAACACCGGCCATGCAGATAATCACTAATTGCCTTAGACTTCAGACAGATTTCTGTGCCACAGTATTCATGGTGAACAAATTTTCCCTCCAATTACCGCAGTAAATCAACATTTGTGCTATTTCCATTCTGGATAATTATGAGCATTTTATAATGCAGAGACTTCACAGAAAATGTGCATTTGTGTACCTTGTCTGTTCTTTAAGAACTAATGCAGTTGACGAACTAAGACACTAACAATTCCAGCAGCTGTATAAGTCATGGCCATTTTGGGGGAAAATCTGTTTGTTGAAGACTCTGTTTACGAGAACAGGAATCCATTTTGTTTTTGTTACATCACTTTTCCAGAGCTGGATGATATAGGTGTGTGTTTGTATTTATCAGTGGACAGTGGGGTGAGGGAGGAATAGGCAGACATCTTTGATTTGTTTGATAACTGAAATTGACACTACACCCATTCCCACTGACTGTCCCAAAAGCAGGAAGTTGCATCAAATAATGGACCCATAGCACTCCAGGATTATAAACTCCCCTCTCACTAACATAACTTCCACCAATGTTTCTGGATCTTTCCTCAAATTTTCAATAGACCTTGATAGTTATGTAGATGGGTTGATCGAGGACCAGGGATAGGTTTTGTGTTGGGACTTAGTAGTGAGCAAGGAGGGGGAAAGCAATTGCAACTGAATTTGTATGCCGTTGCGAGTGCTCTGGAGTCTTAACATTATTACTAGGAAAAATCAGGGATATTAAGAGTTCCAAGTGTGAAGTAATTTTGAGTTATTTGTAATTGAGTCACTTTGTGCCACTCAAGCAACTTGTAATATTCCTGATGTGGGAAAATCAATGGGAAATATTTCCATATTTTACATTTGTGTCTCTAGCCTGCAGTAATGCTCATGAGTACCTGTCTAGCAAACATGCTGAGCCGCAGAAAGTACAAAAATGGCCTTTTGCAGCGGGAAGTTGGTTTAGTTCATTTTTTTTATTTTATAGAGCGGCGGGAATTTTTTTTTTTTGGAGTGCCTTTTCCTGTGCTCCAATGATGAGAAAATGTCAGCACTTTAAATTCAAGATTACCTTGCTATGTTATGCAGCAGGAAAACAGCATTGAATGTGTGCAAAGAAAACATATCTATACATGTAGGAACTTTTCTTCCTTTCTACTGAAACTTGTAAAAAATTTCACGTGAGCTATGTGAGCTATGTGAAAAACTAACCCCAGCTATGTGAGACCGTAACATAAAAGCATTTTTAAAGAAAATCTTAAATTCAACTGACTTTACTTGTGACATGGGGAATTTCATCTCAGACTGCTAGTATGTTTATATCTTGGGGGGAGGGTTATCCTACTGGGGCTTACTCTGCAATCTTAGGGCCCTATGCTAATCCCTGGAAAAGCAATTATGAGCCTCCTAATTGCAGAGTAAACCCTACATAGCTATGTTAATCACCCATGCCTGAAACATTGCAAGAGAACTACTATGGGATACTTCTCCGAAGTGAACTTCAAGACACAGTTGAAAAGCAAGGCATACATCTCTATTGAGTTATGCACTGAAAATAAATTATGAGTTACTCACTGACACTCTGACCCCCAAACCCTATGCTAATAAGATTTTACAGATCACTCGCAAATCAGGACAGTGCCGTAATTGAAAAAGCAGAAGAAAGATTTACAAGTACCAAAGACAACTCGCAACAGGTTTTAAAACCTTTGCTGAGTCCCCCAGAAGCATTTAAAATGACAGTAGAGCACAAAATTGACTTCAAAATGATGAAAATTCGACATTATTTTACACTTAACAATCCAATATAAAAATATGTGTAATTGAAAATAAAAAAGGTTATGTTTGTATTACCACTGGGTTATAGCTAGTCCCCCCCCTTTTCATAACATCTACTTCCCTTTCTTACTCAGTTTAGGTTTATTATTTTTTCACTTTATTTAAAATTCGATAGCTATTCTGAGTCTAGCATTAGCATCCAGTATATCCTAATGTTTTGTCGTTATTAGACAGTCTATACTCTTCTAGATACTTAGGAACTAGAGTTTTAGGTTCCTAGCACATACTAAGGGACAACAATAAGCTAGCCTCTTCCTTCCTTATTAAGTGATCTATTCCAATTCTATATTTTTCTTAGGTCAGGTTTTTCTATTAGGGGTCTATCTATCACTACTATAATAGTTCATTAAATCTCCTAGATTACTTATACAGTCAGTAGCATCATTCCTTTGGAGGATTCAACCCCTTTGGGGTCCGTGTGGGCATTAAATGAGAATTATCCTCAGTTCATTTATTTCATTTCCCATCTCTCTTTTTTTAGGGCATCCTTATATTTTATTTTGGTATCTTACAACAAGGTTAAAACACAGCCTTTCAAATTAATAGCCCATTTTGAGACTTATAAGGCAATAACAAAAATTATATACAGGTATCTGCCTGTAGAGGCACTATTACTCAGAAAGATAGCATTTTCAGCCCTTTCGCGGGACTTTTTCGCGGGAGCGCGATGACGTCACGGCGTGAACGTGAACTCGGTGACGTCATCGCGTCACGCAAATCGCGGGATCCCTTTAAAAACCCGCTTTTCATAGGTATCACATATCCCCTGATGAATCCGTAACAACAAAAACGGGGAAACGTACGTTGGGACCTTAACAGCAGGCTATAGGGGACAGTCTATCCCCATTGGTATGTACATATGTTGATGTCTGCACCATTACAAGGTAATGAGTTAAATCTCTCGTTTTCTGTTTTGAAGTAATTTTTGGTGCAGCAGACTATGTGTGAAATCCACCTAACCCTTAACTAAAAGGGAGGGTTTCTCTTGATTACAGCATTGTGCTGTGTTATCAGGATCATTACACTAATTTTTGATAGTGGATATTTTCTATGTTCCCTATTTTTGAACTTACTTCAGCTTATGGGATGGGGAGTGCTGTGTCACTCTTATCTCACATGGGAAACATAGAGATCCACTTGTTTTAGTAACTGGAGCAACTGTTGGCCGCCATCTGTCCTCTCAAATAGACAGGTGCTGACCTCTATATTATATTACCATTTGTGAATACCCATATTATTACTTTGGGGTTTACTCATTAGACTGTACCCCCCCTCCCCATTTACATAAGCCTGCTGTTTGATATACTTAAGTATATCTTTTATTACACTCATTGTATATATTTTTCATTCACCCTTTTTTCTTTAATAAAGTTTATTGTGTTTTTTTCTAGTAACTAGTTGCTACAAATTCCAAAATAGAGTCTTAGGTGTTCTTTAGTACACTGGACATAGACTTATAGGATCCAGAATTACTTGGAACACACATTTGATATGTTTGTATTAAGCCTGTTTTATGATACAAAATCCAGGGCAACACACAATCCAATACTGTTTGGGAAAAAAACATACTCACAAAATACTTTTTACTCTGAAAACCAGTCATGATAACAAAAAACTCTGGTAGTTTTCTCATTATTAGAGTTTATTTAGACAAAAATGTGGATTAGTAGCAAAACATCCAAAATGGCTTCTACTGACTGGCTGAACTGACCAGGAAAAAAAAAACACATCGCTTTTTATACTCATTTACATAAAGACAATTTGATAATCCATGCTCACCTCTTAGAAACCTGGCACAAACCACTCCACAACCAATAAAATATTATTGATATTAGTATATCCAATCAGTAATCTGCATGTGCAGGTCATACATTGAAAGCATGCCACTAGATGCGCATAACACATTGTCAGATACGACATCCTGATCATCCCTGAGCTATGCACTTATATACGACTGGAAAACATATTTTGTTTATGGTAAGAAGTTGTTACTGTCTGTACAACCAATTTTTATTATGAGGATGAAGGATTTGTTTACACTTATAGAATAAAAACAATTAATTTATAATTGAAAACAGAATTAACCGTTTGCATACCTCATGGCCTGTAATGGACTGTTTCAGGGCTAAAGTTCAAAAGTGTTACAAAAGTAATGAATAATATATATATATATATACTGTATATATATATATATATATATATATATATATATATATATATATATATATATATATATATATATATACAGTATATATATATATATATACTAAATAATGTAAGGATTTTTGTATTATTTCCACAACAATACTCATGGGGTGTACATGTCACAAAACCATGTTGCCTAGGAACAAACACTTTAATGCATTGTCTATAAATATATCATATTTTAACACAAAATAAATACATCTTTATTTATTGAAACTATAAATACACGTCACATCTTTTTAATATAAAAATATATTAATAAATAAAAAACAATTACTTTATATACAAATATATGGCGGGGAAGTATTTGATCCCCTGCTGCTTTTGAACATTTGTCCACTGACAAAGAAATGATCAGTCTATAATTTTAATGGTAGGTGTTTTTTAACAGTGAGAGACAGAATAAGAAAAAAAAATAATATCAAAAAAGTTATAAATTGATTTGCAGGTCAGTGAGGGAAATAAGTATTTGATCCCCTGTCAATCATCAAGATTTCTGGCTCCTATGTGTCTTTTATACAGGTAACAAGCTGAGATTAGGAGCACTCTCTTAAAGGCAGTGCTCCTAATCTCAGCTTGTTACCTATATAAAAGATACCTGTCCACAGAAGGAATCAATCAGGTTCCAAACTCTCCATCGTTGACAAGGCCAAAGAGCTATCCAAGGATGTCAGGGACAAGATTGTAGACCTACACAAGGCTGTAATGGGCTACAAGACCATCGCCAAGCAGCTTGGTAAGAGTTGGTGCGATTATTCGCAAATCGAAGAAACACAAAATAACTGCCAGTCTCCCTCGGTCTGATGCTCCATGCAAGATCACACCTCGTGGAGTTTCAATGATCATGTGAACGGTGAGGAATCAGCCCAGAACTACACAGGAGGATCTTGTTAATTATCTCAAGGCAGCTGGGACAATAGTCACCAAGAAAACAATTGGTAACTCACTACACAGTGAATGACTGAAAATTCTGCAGTGCCCACAAGGCCCCCCTGCTCAAGAAAGCACATGTACAGGCCTGTCTTAGGTTTGCCAATGAATGTCTGCATGATTCAGAGAAGAACTGGGTGAAAGTGTTGTGGTCAGATGAGACCAAAATCGAGCTCTTTGGCATCAACTCAAATCACTGTGTTTGGAGGAGGAAGAATGCTGTCTACAACCCCAGGAACAGCATCCCCACCATCAAACATGGAGGTGGAAACATTATACTTTAGGGGTGGTTTTCTGCTTAGGGGACAGGACAACTGCACCACATCAAAGGGACGATGGACGGGGCCATGTATCGTCAAATCTTGGGTGAGAACCTCCTTTCCTCAGCGAGGGCATTGAAAATGGGTGGTGGATGGGTATTCCAGCATGACAATGACCCAAAACACACAGCCAAGGCAACAAAGGAGTGGCTCGGTAAGAAGCTCAATAAGGTCCTGGAGTGGCCTAGCTAGTCTCCACACCTTAATCCCATAGAAAATCTGTGGAGGGAGCTGAAGGTTCAAGTTGACAAACTTCAGCCTCGAAACCTTAATGACTTGGAGAGGATCTACAAAGAGGAGTGGGACAAAATCCCTCCTGAGATGTGTGCAAACCTGGTGGCCAACTACAAGAAACGTCTGACCTCTGTGATTGCCAACAAGTGTTTTGGCAGCAAGTACTAAGTCGAAGGGGTTAAATACTTATTTCCCTCATTGACCTGCAAATCAATTTATAATTTTTTTGACAAGCATTTTTTTTGTGTTATTCTGTCCCTCCTGAGTAAAATACACCTATGTTTAAAATGATAGACTGATCATTTCTTTGTCAGTGGACAAACGTTCAAAATCAGCAGAAGAACAAATACTTCCCCCTCCACTGTATATATATATATACGTTTGCGATGTTGGTCATGCTTTTGCGAGGGCCGAAACTGCAAGCCTCGCAAAGCGAGGCGAGCAGTTGAGGAAACTGGAGTTACCAACACCCGACGGGGGCTGCAATGAGGTGGGAGAAACACATGGGAGGGAGAGGGGGAAAAGGAGACACAGGAGAGAGGGAAAGGAGACACAAAGGAGCGAGGGGGGAGGAGACACAAGGGAGGGAGAGAAGGCGGAAATGAGACACAGGGGAGGAAGAAGACAGGGTAGAGACTTATGATGACACAGGAGAGGGGGAAACACACGAGGGAGAGGGGGAAAAGAGACACAGGGGAGACAGAGGGGAGAAAGAGACACAAGGGAGGGGGAAGAGATACAGGAAAGGGAGAGGGGAAAAAGACACAGGGGAGGGGGAAATGAGACACAAGTGAGGGAGAGGAGGGGGAAATGCGACACAAGGGAGGAAGTAGACAGGGTAGAGACTTGCGATGACACAGGGGACGGGGGAAGAGACACAGAGGAGGGAGAGGGGGAAGAAACACAGGGGAGGGAGATGGGGGAAAGAGACACATGGGAGGCAGAGGGGGGGGAAGAGACACAGGGGAGGGGGGTAGAGACACAGAGGAGGGAAAGACACAGGGGAGGTGGAAAGGAGACACTTGGGAGGGAGTGGAGGGGGAAAGGAGACACAAGCAAGGGAGAGGAGGGGAGAAATGAGACATAAGGGAGGAAGTAGACAGGATAGGGATTCTCTTAGAATTTGTAAGCCTAGAAAGGTGTTGAAGGGATTAAATATTGCTTCAGCTTTTGATGTTTAGCAAGTTTAACAAGTTGCATAGTCCTATGACCAGGTGCAAGATCTTAGATTAAGATTGTGTTTATAGATAGTAACTCTGGAAAAACGGGAAGGGAAAGCAACAATGTATGCTAGTTAGGTGGGATTAGGGGTGAAGTGAAAAGATGACAAAAAAAATGGTGCAAACCATAGAGCTTGTTTGAACATTGGTATAAAAATCTGTAAGAGTGTAAAATGACCATACCACTTCAGACCAATGCTGTGTGTGTGTCTCCCTGTTTAAGCTTGAAAATAAAGCGAAACTCAGATGTCTGACTTTTGTCTCCTGCCGGATTCTTTTGCGAATGAGAGACAAGTTGGTAACACGTTTTTCCCTAACACCTGCACTTCCCGCTCATTATAAGATTTATGACGTTCATATTTCCTTTTGGCTCCTAGGACCGTCTCATCCGTAAAGCTTGGTTTGGCTGCTGCCTGCACAAATATTAGTTGAGGCTACAGAGCAGGATTTATGACTGTGTACTGAGTGCTCTAATCTGGGGGAGTGAATGATTAAAATTAGTGTAGAAGGAAAAAAGCTCCCGCAGCTTTTTAACGGCAATGCCCTAACTTAGGGCCTCATTCAATTGCTAATTTTGTTAGATCCGGGCCCGCAAGTGGAGATAGCAAGTTACTTAGCTATTCAGTTGCCTCCTACTTGAGGGCCCCGATCAGGTTACTTGCTGTGCGCTACTATTCATTGCGATTCTTCAAATAGCAGCTTACTTCTCTCAAAGCCTTTGATCTTTCACGTCCGCAAGAGTCCAGCGCGCTAAAATTGCAACTTCGCTATTCAATTGCTCCGATCCCTTCTCCCGTCAAGCCCGTAAATAGCCCAAAGCATACTAGAGCTTACTGGTACCAAAGTGGTGGAGTAAGGACTAATAAAGCCCTTACGTATCCTCCCCACTGCTCTGAAATAATACCCCCATAATGCGGGGGTCTTGATTGGTCCCACATTAACCCCATGATGATCGGGCCTGCAGCATTTAAAAATGTCAAATTCCCTGCTACGGTTTCTTCAGTACCCCCATGGCAACTAACATTAACCCCCCATATGCTGCAGGGTCCCCAACAGGACCCCCGGAGGGACCCCACATTAACCCTTGCAGCAGGGGTCCCAATTGGGACCCACGGTATATTTTTAAAATTCAAATGTCCCACTGCAGGTCCTTAAAGGGCGCACTAATGCGCAATCCCGGCCAGTACCCCTTTTTCACCTAAAATTAACCCTCTTACTGCTGGGGGTCCTTATTGGGATGCCCACTACATTTAAAATTTGAATTTGCCGCCTTGAGGGTCCTGAAAGGACCCTAAAGGTCCTTAAAGGACCCACACTAAATAAAACAAAAAAAATAAACACTACATTACAGAAATAAAAAAAAACAAAAATAGCTACATTACTGAAAGAAAACAAATCACAAAAAATAACAAACTAAATTACATAAAATAAAATACACTACATTAAATTAAATAATCTAAAAGGTCCTTAAAAGACGCACACTAAATAAAAAAATAAAATATTCCACTGGGGTACCTAAGGCACCTAAAATTAACCCCATCACTCATGGGGATCTATACAAACTCTCATGAGCCTCTAATTAACAGTATTAGTCCCATAAGTGTCTACACAGACCCTTATGGGACAATACTTAAACTTACCAATTAACACTATAAGTGCCATGAGGGTCCTCAAGGACCCTCATGACACAAAGTCTAAGCACTACACTATTAATCCTTTCCTACCCTATCCCATTCTATTTACCACCACTAACTAATTAACCTCTCCGCTACACTACTAACCCCCCTTTACCCTATTAACCCCCCTTTACCATATTAAACCCCCTTTATGCTTTTAACCCCCCCTTTACACTATTAACCCCTATACACTATTAACCCCCCTCACACCTTTTAACCTCCTCACCCTATTCACCCCCCCTCTACACTATTAACCCCCCTCTACATTATTACTGGCGATATGAGTCCTTAAACAATTAAATCATGACAGCTACTTTTTTAAAATACTGATTTTACATGTTTACATGTTGATGGAGACTAAGGAAATGAATAAACTGTAAATGACAGTGTATTTAAGTATTTGAAACTTTATCTGAGATATATGATAACTTTAACAATGGAGTGGAGGTCCGAAAGGAAGAAGCTGCGGTCTTGGTTTGGACCCCGGACCACATATTGACCAATGACTTCACCTTCTCCAGATGTTATCATGTCTGCATATATAGCACAAGCTAAAAACGATGGAGGAAGATATTAATGAGGGAGAATGTGAAGAGCAAAATAGCAGCTACTGTATGAACGGCAAAATTAACCCCCTTCTCTACCATATTAACCCCCACTCTACACTATTAACCCCTTCTCTACCCTATTAACCTCCCCTCTACACTTTTACCCCCTGCCACCGTATTAACCCCCCTCTACAGTATTATCCCCACTCTACCCTATTAACTCCGCTCTACACTATTAACCCCCCTCTACCCTATTAACCACTACACTACCTACCTAACCCTCTAATAAAATCCCTAGCACCCCACTAATTACAAAAAAAATAATTACACCAAAAAAAATAAACACTACATTACAGAAAATAAAAAAGAATTACTAAAAATAACAAACTACATTACAAAAAATCGAAAAAGGCTACATTACTGAAAATTAAAACAAATCACAGAAAATAACAAACTAAATTACATAAAATAAAATACACTACATTACATTGAATAAAAAACCCTAAATCACATTGAACAAAAAACCTAAATTAAACCTAAAACAACCCCCCTTCCTAAAACTAGAATAGGGTAAATTAGACCACTTACCTTGCCCAAATGCCTCTCCAGCGATGATAGTCTTCTATGCTTTGTCCCAGAAAGGGCCCTCCCTAAATGTCCACAGGTCTGGTCACACCTAAAATAAAAGAAACAGTACAATTAATACATAAATACATGCAACGTGTATTATAATAAATTTTAAATAGGCCACTTACCTCTCCAAAATGCCCATACAGTGTTGCCCCCATCCTCCTCAAAGTTGTTGCAGGGCCCCTCCCAAAAAAAATTGAAGGTCTAAAAAATGAAAAAAACGATAGGAGCTCCTGCCTTGAGGAGCTCCCAGCCACAAATGAGGGTTCCCGCGCATGCTCCGCTAAAATTTAGAAATGGCGCCTTCTCATTGGCTGATAACGCTGTCAATCATATTTCAGCCAATCAGAAGGCGCAAAGGTGTGAGCCAATGTAACTGTCAATCATTTTTAATTCAATCAAAAAGCGCTTTTGCCTTTAGCCAATCAGAATGGGATACAATCTGATCAGTCTGATTATTCAAATGAAAATTCCCATGCAAAATATGCAGGATGACGATGATTATGGGTTACTAGCTTTAAGGACTCCAATGGTTGGCAGGGGTTAATAGCTTTATCATGGTGGTTCTTTAAGGACCCCCATGGTTGGGGTAAATGTTTGAAACCATTGAGGGCCTTTAAGAACCCTATGGTTGGTAGTTGTTAATAGATTTAGATAGATAGATAGAATGCTGCTGATCTTCCTAGGCATGTTCAGCCAGGTGTCCATGTGTAGTTTCCACTGTAACACTTAGTCCTAGGAGTTAGATACTTACATACACAGAATAATATACCACAGAGACCTGGCAGTGGAAGCAGCACATCAATGCCTGGTATTATAATCAGCTGCCTCACACACTTTATTTGCCAGACACGGTGATAAACACTAAGCGTGCCTTTTAGTCACAAAGCAACAGATTTCCATTAGTCATACATAATAACTGCATGTTAGGGCTGAATCTCTGTGTTCAGTGGGATATCAGTAACAATGCTACAGCTTCCCATCCTCTGTAAATGGTTTCCAGGCGATTCTTATTGCTGAGGACCCTGTTGTAAATATAATGTGAGTGAGGACTGTAACATGTTGGCTAACATAGCAGATACAAGTAAAACTACTTCTGTAATAAATGATGATTTGTTTCCTTCATTTGACTGAAGTAAAAATAAAATAAAACTAATTTTGAACACTGTTTATGTTCAAACATAAAATAAAACTGGATTCAAACACTGTTTATATACAGTTTTTGGTCACTAGAAACATAAAGAGAGAGAAAGAAGGAAATAATATTGCACACATCAGGTAAGGACATGTTTATTAGAAAGTGTGAAAAGCATGATTGTCTGAAGACAGTGTAGGGAGACTCTCAGTTTAATGGTGGGCTAGTAAATGGAGAGCCCCAGTGCAAAATCATTCGGGGCCCCCTCTCATTCTATAATGTTGGTACCTGTAGGGGTTGATAAAAAGCCATAAATATATGTAGGTGGTCAGATGACCTTTCTATAGACATATTATCTGCTCATCTCTCCTAATAAATTAATAGTCCTCTGTTTACTCATTGTAGCTGCCAGTAGCAGAGGGTCCCCTACCCTTCTTTGGACTCTCTTTCTTTGGTGCTTCTTGTCTGATTTGAGTCCTTGCAGACAGCTATGAACATTTTCTTATCTACTGAGCAGAGGAGGGACGTGTAAGGGAGGTGGGACAGATGTAGTTGATTTGTTATTCATTGGATGTTTTGATATTTGGACAAGGTTGCTTGCAACTATAAACTCAAGCTCCACTCCTGCACAAATGTAAGTGTCCCTCTTATACATGCAACCTTCACCAATGTATGGATACCCCTACTACAGCATAATTGCATATAGCAATTAATAAAATAAAGGCTGTACTTTTTGTTTTACATTCTAATAACATTTTACGCAATATGGAGCCTCTTTTTTCCAGAAATCACAATTTAAGCATGACAATCAAGGCCGGATCTATATTTTGGAGCCCGTGGGCAATGAAGTGGAGGAGCCCCTGTGAGTGAGTATGCAAGGTATGCACTGACCCATTTTTGCCTTTTCTGCGCAAGTTCCTTTTCCTGTTGGAATTCTCTTGTTCTAGGTGGTTACCCCCTAGTAGCCATCTATGAACTGCAGCATTTAACAAAAATGTAAGCCAGGAACCATTTTTTTTAGTGGTGCCCCTCACAGGGAAGCGCCCTTAGGTGGCTGCCTAGTTGGCCTAGTGGGTAATCCGGCCATGATGACAATATTACTGTTTTACTTTCTAGAATTATAGGTTGTCCATTATCAAATCTAGTTCTTTATGTGAGCATAGAAGGTAGAGAGAAGTAGGTGTGGCGAAGGCTACAGTTTAAATGTGCGTTTTAAAGGCTACTGTCATGATCTGCTTCTTCAAGGGGGCTTGATATGAACCTAGTTCTAACCTACCCCAGCAGAATCATGTAGTTTCGGTTCTCTGTGGCACAAAAGATAGCTTCAGGAAAGGTACAGGCAGAGAATACTACATACAAGTTACAAGTGGCCCATGGCAAGACCACTCCCCAAGTCAGGATACAACACACAGAAAAATGTATATGTGAAAACGATCTCTCAACCTTTATTGAATGATCAAAACAACATATTTATACTCTATAATACCACACCCTTCTGGACATTTGTGTATGTGTGATGTCAGCCCATCTGGCTTGCAACCTTGGGCTATCAAAGCTCTTGAGATCAAATTCCCCAGATATCTATAGCTGGCTAGTGAAAAAACCTTTATGTTAAACTCAAGTGTTTGCTTAGTACTACTTGAAGTGCATACATCTGTCTTGACCCAAGGTCTGTATGTGTGAGTGTGCAATGATCTGCAGCTAACTTCTATGCAGAGCATTTTTACCAATTCCACATATGTTCTATATAACATTTTCCCTCTTATAATGTATTATAACTAGGATACACAATAAACATGTACAGGCAACATATAACCACACAATAAAACATAATCCCAACGCAACAATGTCATGCTCCCTTGGCCATAATTATAAATTACTGGCAACATGAGTCCTTAAACAATTAAATCATGACAGCTACTTATTTTACATGTTTATATGTTGATGGAGACTAAGGAAATGAAAAAAAAACTGTAAATGACAGTGTATTTAAGTATTTGAAACTTTATCTGAGATATATGATAACTTTAACAATGGAGTGGAGGTCCGAAAGGAAGAAGCTGCGTCTTGGTTTGGACCCCGGACCACATATTGACCAATGACTTCACCTTCTCCAGATGTTATCATGTCTGCATATATAGCACAAGCTAAAAACGATGGAGGAAGATATTGAGGGAGAATGTGAAGAGCAAAATAGCAGCTACTGTATGAGGGGCAAAATGAGGCAAGTATGCCAAAATATATCATCTATTTCACTAAAATGTTTATAAGAAGTATGGTCCAGATTCATTTTTATACAGTGCAGATATCATATGTTTTTCATACTGCAGTCAGTATGAATCAGTCATTTTTCAAGCAAGAAAAAAAACAAAAAAACTTGTCATGTTCTTTTGAAAAGTTTTTGTGAGCTCAATGTCCCTTTTTAATTTTTCCTGTTTCATACTGTTTACTGTTTTTCTTGTAAATTGTACATTTTGTGTTAAGTGCATGTCATTATCTTGCAACAACTGTGTTTGTCAAAATTGCTTACAGTAAAATGATTCTAAAGGATTGTATGGCACTTCAGCAGAAAATAGAAAACTATTGGTACATTTTTTTTTTTAATTCCAACTTAGATGCAGATAAGATCTTGGTTCAGCTCTATTGAAATGCTGCCTTGTTGTGTCACTGAACAGTAGCATGATATGAAAGGGAAACTCACAGCAAAACAAGAGGGATAGGGGAGAGAGCCCACCAATCCCTAGTGCAGATGACCACGGTATAATAATCCCGATACCCATACGTATATATATATATACTAGCGACTTGCCCATCAAAAAATGACGGTCAATAAAAATTTAATATTGTGAAATTTGTTTGCAACACAAAATGAGTCACCTACATTTGTCCCTTTTTTTTCTTTCTAAAAATAAAAACACATTATTTTTTTTTACTTTTTATTTTTTTAACTTTCAACTTATATTTCACAAACATTAAACTTTGTAACATGCAACTTGTATATGAAACATTCGTTCAACATTTTGTTAACAATACTAACACTTTTCAATACATATTTATCACTGAGTAACTGCGGACTATATTAACTTAGAGTAAGTAAATTGTTTTAACAATAACATGCTTTTTATCATTTGTAACATATTTGTTAAACTCTTGTTAAACTAAATTAGCATTGAATCCAGAGGAAGGCAAACAATAAAAACCCTCTATTGAAACTTGTCCAATTGTATCAAAGAGGGAAAAAAATTAATTCCCTCCTGACCCCATTAACTGGCGATCGGATTTCTCCCTGAATCAATACTTTGTCTTTAAATAATACATTTCCAATTATTCTTAAAATAGTTAAACTTTATACTAACAATACATATTTGACTATACCACATATATATTGACCAAACTTTTTTCAAAATTCCAAAAACACCTATTTAACATCTGAAATTTTAACATCAAACAATAACATTTACCTGTTATAAACCTGAAAAAGTCAGTTAATTGTTTTTTTGGGCCAATCATGTAAATATAAAACTTTGAACCCATTCCAATCTGTTTAAGGATATTTAACTGTTTTTTTTTGTTTTGTTTTTTCAGTTTGTCCATTCTGCAGATATCACATAGATTTTCATAAGTGAAATACTGTTACTGTATTTAAAGAGTCCCAGAGTACTTAAATTTTGTCATGGAAGTCAAACCACTGTTCTCTACGTTTTTTTGTCCATTCTTTGGATGTTTCATGTGAAATGTTTTTTTTGTGCAATCATATTGAGTCCCATAAAATGTTGGCATTAAAATGAAACCATTGTCCTCTGTCTTTCCAACACCTCATAGTAGACAATGTTTTTGGTGTAAACACATCCATTGTCCAATAAATGACCTTGAGTTTCGTTTTCTTCAACATGCACTTTAATTTCTTTTGGATTAGTGCACCTTGAAAAAGCCACATAGAGTTGTCCATGTGCAAAAACTGGTTCCTTTAAAAAAATCCCAACTGACTTAAAAGTTTGTCCTTGGGATTTATTGATGGTCATAGCAAATGCCATTATAACTGGAAATTGTCTCCGTTGAAAAACAAAGGGCAAACCACTCTCACTTGGAGCTAAATCAATTCTTGGTATAAAAACTCGTTCACCTTTATGGGTACCAGTTATAATTTCTGCATGTATAAAATGATCTTTTAACTCATGCACAATTAATCGGGTCCCATTACAAAGTCCTTTTTTTTTATTCATATTTCGCAAAAACATAACAATTGCGCCTTTTTTCAATTGTAAAATATGTGGGGGCATTCCAGATGGTGTTGACGAATTAATACATTCGATACTAAAATTCGATTCACTGTCTTTATCATCTGACAGAATAGAATCTGCACTGTAATAATTCTTTTGTGGTGCATTGATGTATTTTAAAATGTCATTATTTACATTCAAGGCATCGATATTTTTTGATGTTAATATTACTTTGTTTGCAATGTCTGTGTAATCCTCATTATTAAGAGTGTTTAGAAACATGGCTGATATGAGTGATTCATTGCAAACCATTTCTGATGGAATTTCAATGGTATCATTTGGTAAATGCTGTATTTCTGGATGTTTTCCATCTCCGATTTTAATGAGCCAGTCATTGAAATCATTTTGGCCTTCAGATCTCATATTTAATTCTAATTTGAGATGTGTAAATATTTGCCACAGTTTACTGGTCTTGATACATGTTTCAATGATCTCTGTTCTATTTCCATGTGGCACAACAGGTAATGTTTGCCTAAAATCGCCTCCTAACAGCATCACCTTTCCACCAAATGGCAATTTATTATCCATTACTTCTTTTAAGAATCTGTCAATACATTGCAGTGCATGACATGACATCATTGTTGCCTCGTCTATGATAATTAGTTTAGTTAGTTTGAATTATTTTGCTTGTATGGAATTTAGTCGAATATCTGACACTGATGTTTCCAAAATGGGAACTGGCAGCTTAAATCCACTATGCACAGTTCTACCACCATATAACAAAAGTGCAGCAATTCCAGTTGTTGCAAATGGCATAGCTATCTGACCCTGTGATCGAATATAACTCATCAAACAATTGTACAGATACGTTTTTCCTGATCCACCTGGTCCGTCTAGATAGAAATACCGGTCTTTGACCATTTCATCATCTGTAGCATTTGTGATGGCATGAAATGCTTCTAACTGTAAAGTATTTAAAGTTGCCAGTTTTTCTTGGGTTTTTTGTTTTTGAAGCTCAGTGTCATAATCATCAAAATTGATGTCATCTATAAGTCCTGGATCAGGTAAATAAAAACTTGCACAATTTAATCCATGAGCCAACAATATTTATTGGATTTCCATCAATGTTTTTAACAGAGCTATTGGTTCTCTGTAACGTTTCAAGAAATCTTCTGACATGTTTAATTTAAATGTTTCCCACAAAGTGAAAGCATCAGGTACATTGCAAAATATACAAATTAATGCAAATTGTTGTCTCATTTGCTTAGGCATTTGACATAGTGCTGCTTCTTCCATACACCTCTCCCATTCTGTATCATCAGCTATGAAATTTTGATGTCTTGCAGCTAATAGGAATGTATCATAAACTATGTCATTCACTGTACGTAAATGCTCAAAACTCTGTGCACCGGGAACATGTAGCAGAAGTAATCTTAAGCTGAAACGTTCAATATCCCTTGGACTGACGGTATAAATGTGTATCTCTTCTTTGTTGTCGCCATAGACCATTCACAAATACATAGTGATATGGTATCTCTATGTATAAAAATTGTCTGGCCTGCGGATCCTGACAGTTTAATTTAAACCACGCAGTAAGCGTAGTATCTCTGTCTTCACTTTGATATAATGCAGATCTTTAATTTCCTTGAGTAAAGCAAACCAACTGACTTTGAGGCAAATGTACAGCTAAACAATAGATAGCATGTGACCGATCATGCATCTCAAATTTCAAAAGGCGCCACATTGCTTCAGGAGCACTCACATACCGAGCATCAAAATAATTTGATAGTTCATCGTGTAAAATTGGATTTTCGTTTTCATTTCCAACACCTTGTACAACAACAGTAGCTGCATCATATCCTTTGTATATATATTTATACACATACTTAATTGATTTCATCGAAGTGCAAGCTTCCACATTGATGTGTGCATTGTACTTAATGAGCAAATGTGGATTGTATGGAACGACAAATCTATTATAAACCTTTTGGCCACGGATAATAGCTGTTTGTCCTTGTGTTCTTTTATACGAAGGATATCCATCACAATTTGCATAAGTTTGCATTTGAAATTGTTTTGGAAATTCTTTAGTACATTTTTTATTTTCCATACATGGTGAATTTGGATTCATCTCTCCACATGGGCCATGAATCATTCTATGTGTAACAATCTCCCAAAGTTTTTTATATTTTTCTTGGTCTGGCAATTGTGCACAAATTACTGAATCCACTCTCTCTGCAGTGTTCAACTTGTCTTTTTCCTGCAGTATTAAAAGTATGTGAGCATGTGGCAATCCCCTTTTTTGAAATTCAATGGTGTAAACAAAAGCCACACATTGTCCAAATAAGTGTGCTTTAGTGATATCATGAATTAATGAATTGAGTTTGATTTTAAATACTCTTGCCACTAAATCTGGTCGGTCAGAAGTAGTTTGTCCCAGATTCAAATTTTCCTTGATCTCTGGCCATTGTGGATTACACGTGAATGTAATAAATAAATCTGGTTTTCCAAATTTTGTAACAATAGCCATGGCATCATTATACCTTTCTCGCATATTGCGAGGAGATCCTTGGAAAGAGGATGGCAAAATAACTGCTCTTCCAGCTGAAATGTCTCTGTTGGGAGCTAAATCTGCCACATAATCCATTAATCCACAATACTGTTCTACTCGTAATTTATTTTGTTGATATTTAATAAAATTATTGGCTTCAACTTGTAAATATGAATCAATAATCCATTGTTGAGTGAGTTTTCCTCCATGTAAAATTGGATTAAAACAATCACGGATAGCAGTTTGTGCCACTTTATATTCCAGCATGGAAATATTAGATCTAATACGAAGTTTAGTATTGGGATAACTTTCCAATTGTAATTTTGGTTCCCATCCTGGTTCCCCATTTG
The DNA here is from genome assembly GCA_027410445.1 of Discoglossus pictus. NCBI lineage: Eukaryota > Metazoa > Chordata > Amphibia > Anura > Alytidae > Discoglossus > Discoglossus pictus. Next base: position 119,012,576 of record CM050168.1, on the reverse strand, counting down.
GAAAGAAAATGGGATATGTCATTGGATCTAAATTACAGCTTAATATATTAATGTTGATAAATGGTTGTTCTTCATTGCGTGGATATATTCTAATATCCCGCTGAAAAGGTGGTTCACCATCTTCATTTTTAAACACCATGGCAACCTCGTTTACAGTAGGTAAATTATATCTTCTTTGATCAGTGTTGCAATCTCTTCTTAACACCATATTGACTCTTGGTGTAGGCAATTGATGTCTTTGAGCATGTTCCTGTTGTTCTTTTTAAAGCTGTGCTAATTGTTTGTATGCTTGACTATATGGTTTTTTTTCCATAATTTTTTCAAGCTGTTCAAAGACTATGCGCAAACACTGTCTATTTTCTGGAAGTGTCATTCTTTGTTCCACAGCTTCCATCGTATCTAAGACATATAACTGTGAAAATTTCCTTTGCTGTCCTGCTTGTGGGTGTAAATGTGAAGTTCGGTGGTATATTTGGCCTTGAACTCTGAAACAATAAGGACCATGTCCTGGTACATTTTCTGCTAATGTTGCACCCATTGAAGCAAATGAAATTGCACTGTTATAAGACCTTATGTTTTGTTTGAAATTATTATAATTTGGAAATGTTGCATCACTCATAATGCATTCTAAATAATATGGAAATGGGTGTCTTAGTGGAAGTTTCACCTTTCCTTTCTGACAGCAACTAATGAAATTTCCGTCAGTAGGTCTTTCCTTTATAAAATGATAGGCCCCACAAAACTGACAAACCACATTAAGTAACCCACAATAATGAGTATCTACTTGTACTGCAGTAGTAAACACATTATCATGCATTTCTTCAACATAAATATCAGACCCACTTTCTATATGTACATTTTTTTCTTGTGTTTCTACATTTAAGTCATTCTGCAAAATAGAGTAATTGGACAATGGTTCACAGAGATGTTTTTGTTTACTTTTACGTTTCTTGGAAGCCCCAACACACTCTTACTCATCTTTCTTTTAATTAAAAGTCTCTGTCGATCTTCTTCTCGCAAGCGTTGTGAAGTTTCCTGTGTCTGAGCATCTCTCCACCTTCGCTTCCTTTCCCTTGCCAATCTTCGTTTGCGTTCAATTTTGTCTTCTCCATTGTCCGCCATTTTAATCTGTAATTTTAAATAGAGATGTAATTATTGTTTGTTCTTTGTTTTATATACATTTTTTTTTCCTTTTTGTACTGTTCCATTAAAGTAGATGAATAAACTAATAAAACATTTTCAATTGTTGCACTTTAGTCTGAAAGAAATGAAACCATTTTTCAAAGTATTTTATTGACATATATGAAATCGGAAATAGCTGCACATATCCATCTTTATATTATTAATCCTTCAATGACATTCCTTCTTGATTGAATTCACACCATACCATCCTTTTTTTTTTTTTTTTTGCAAGTGTTGTAAGCTTCTTCTTTTCTTTAAATATTATTATTACTTAGTATTGTCTTTTCAACTTTTTTAAAGTTTTAACTAAATATCATAAATTAATGACTCAATAAGTACTATCAATTTTCAATAAATGTAAATTTTCACCAAATATATAATACATAGCCTTTTTCTATGAGTCACTACAAAATAACATTTTATACCTGTGAAGATGATATTGATGTTGTTCAAAGGCTGCAAACGTCACACTGTCTGTTTATTCCCTTGCAGATCCGAATAAACTGTAAAATCAAATAGATAATATTTTTAAACTTTTGCTTCATCAATATCATTAAATGAACATCAACAGACATATATTTGTCTACATTAAAAACCTCATCTTTTTTAATATTTTGCCATAGTAATATAATTAAAATTCTATACCTGTCCAAAATATCCTTATGATGTTCAATTTGTGCAAATGTCACTATCTCTGGTCATTCACGTAGAGTTCACTGCAATTATACAAAATAGTAAAATGAATGTATAATATGTTACTTCATCTGTATTAATCAATGAGTCTTAACATACCTATTTTTGCATAGATTAAAAACATGAAATAAATATATCAATAAATCAGCATGAACACACATATGAAAGCATAGATTATAAAGATACACACAATATTACTGTTAGTCTTTAAATAAGAATCAATGAATCTGTATTAATCTTAAATTAATGTCTGACTAAATATAACATCAACACATAACCATGTTCCCTTTATTTTTTTTAGAGTGGTATACAAAATATATAAAAACTGAATTATTTAAATAATGTACATACATTAATAATTAATTAATCAACGTGTTCCATTTTTTATGCACATTCTTAAACGTTAACCTTTTTTAATATTAATGATTAGTAATGATACATTAGGAATGTTATTTACAATTCTTACCCACAGGTAATCACGACATATCCCAAAATAGTTCTTAAATTAATGTACATTAATAATTAATGAATCAATGTGTTCCTAATTAATTAATGTACATTATGAATGTTATTAACAATAGTTTCACACAGGTAATCACGACATATAACAAAATAATTGTTAAATTAATGTACATTAATAATTAATTAATAAATATGTTTTTTTTATTGACATTCTTAATTTTGATATTAATAATTAATTAATTAATTAATGTACATTATGAATGTTATTAACAATTTTTTCACACAGGTAAGCACAATATTATTTTTATATTAATTAAATGTATTATTTATTATGTATTAATTAAGTACCAATTTATTAATTAATAATTATAAATAATAAGCACAATATTAATTTTCTATTAATTACATTTCTTATCTATTATTTATTAAGTAAGTACCAATTTATTAATGTATTAATATATTTACCTTTTTTAATGTAATAATGCTCAAGCAGTATACTGAAGAGCTAACAATCTCTTGCGATTTCCCGGCATCAAAAAAGATCCAGTCAGACTGTCATCACCTGAGGAGAAAGTGTGAGTCATGTGTGAAATGTGCCCTATACATAGGGTTTGTGCGCGAGACAAATGCATAGTTTTACGCGGGAAATCCGCAGTTGCGCGAGCCAAATGTGTTGTTTTCGGCGGGAAATCCTATGTGGCGCGAGACAAAGGCGGGAAATCTGTGTTAATGCGTAAATCGGTAATATCGTTTTGTAAAATGTACTCGCTACTGTCTTTTTACTCATTGCGCAGTTAATCCGCATCCTTTATCTCATTGTTTTTCAAACACATACGTCTGTGGCTGTGTTTTACGCAGTTTGTAGTAGTATAGCCTTGTTTTCATTTTTTTCGGCTGCCATTTTTTTCTCGCTTAGCCGATTTTCGATCTTTGTAACTCGGCTAAATCGATCTAAATTGCAGTTCCAACTCACTTCCAGACGTCCTGCCTGGTTCCCCATGCTGTCACTTCCAGACGTCCTGCCTGGTTCCCCATGCTACGCGAGGCTCGCCTGCAATGAGCGCCTGCGGCGCTCATTACCAAAGTGCTACGATTTAACGGCTCGCCTTGCTACGTGAGGCTCGCCTGCAATGAGCGCCTGCGGCGCTCATTGCCAAAGTGCTACGATTTAACGATGGCGATGGCAAAGTCGTAAGATTGGCAAAGTGGTACGGTGTAACTTGGTGTGCAACCTCACTCCCAGACTGGCTGCACAGCTGATGCTGTGTGTGAGGTTTGTTTTATGTTGTATTTTTTTGTTGTTGTGCTTTTCGTGTTTTTTCAATGTGCAAAGTTCGGCCGTTAACTTCGTATTTTTTTGACCTTGTATTATTTTTTTCTAAGTTCCGCGGGTCATAATTTTTGTTTTTAAAAGTCATACGTCATTGTTGGTGTTTTGCACGCTTCGGGTTCGTGAAGCCTTGTTTTCATTTTTTTCGTCTGACATTTTTTTTTCTCGCTTAGTCGATTTTCAAGTGTTAAAACTCCCTAAATTCTACTTTACTTTGCGTGCAACCTCACTCCCAGATGTCCTGGCTGTCCCCCCGTGCTGTGTGTGATGTTTTTGTATGTTTTAGGTTTTATTTTTCTGTGTTTTTGGTGTTTTTGTATGTATGTACGCGCTTCAGCCGTATTTTTGCGACCTCGTAATTAAATTTATTTCTAAGTCCCGCCGGTTGTGTTTTTTTTTTTTTAGAAGTCCTGATTTTCTCATTTAGCGTTGTTTTTTTTTTTTCACAAGTTTATGTCCACCTCCACAAATACGGCCCCTCGCTTTGCGAGGGTCTGCATTTGCTGCCTGCAATGAGCCTTTGGCTCATTGCAGCTGACGTAGGAACGTCCACAATTGCGGCCCTTGATTCACGAGGTCCGCATTTGAACTCGATTCGCGAATTCGCAAAGAGTGACGACAACTGGCAGTTTGACAATTATAATATGTGATGGAGCAAATCTAGGGGTATCAGATATAGAAAGGGATTTGGGAGTACTTGTGGACAACCACCTAGGTAACAGTGCTCAACAGATATATTTTTAAAGAAAGAGGGCATTTAGGGTTATCCTGGATTATTAGAGAGAGAGTTTTGATCCAGGGAGGAATCCGATCAACAGTATCTTGTGTCAGGAAGGAATTTATTTTTTTGCCCTTTTGAGACAATCGGCAAGTTTCACAGGGGTTTGCCTTTGTCTGGATCAATTAACAACGAATCTGCATTTTGCAGATCAGATGAGATATAAAACGGTTGAACTTGAAGGACTGAAAGTAATTTCCAATCTCAATTACCTCATCTATCCATCTCCACCTCTGCCTCCCCTTCTTCTTGTGCCTTCAATCTTTTCCAGCATCAGAGTCTTCTCTAGAGAATCCTGCCATCTCATGATATGCTCAAAATATTTGAGCTTTAGCCTCATAATAAAACCTTCCAGTGAACAGTTTGTCTTGATTTCCTGTAGTACTGATTTATTGAATCTTCTTGCATTCCAAGTAACTCTAAGTAAGTGTCACCAACACCACAATTCAAAGGCGTCAATTCTAAGGTGCTCAGTCTTCTTTATGGTCTTACTTCTGTATGTTACTACTGGGAATACCATAGCTTTATACAGTATATGCAGACCTTTGTAGATAATGTAATATATTTACTTTTTACAAGCTTGCCCTAGCTCGCCATAGCTTTCATCACCAGAAGCAAACTTCTTTTAATTTCATCACTATAGTCACCATCTGAAGAGACCTTGGATCCCAAGAAAATAAAATATGTCACTGCCTCCACTTCTTCCCCATCTATTTGCCAGGAACTGAGAATGCCGTTTGCCATGATCTTAATATTTTTAACATTAAGCAGCAGGCTGGCTTTTGCACTCTCTTCAATCACACTCATCAATAGGTCCTTTCTATCTTCCTTGTTTTCAGCTATCAGAGTAGTCTCATCAGCGTATCTGAGGTTATTGATATTCTTTCCAGCAATATTGATTCTGGCTTTGGATTCATTCAGTCAGGCCTTATGCATGATGTACTCTGCATATAAGTTGAATGATTCAGGTGACAATATTATTACACTTCTTTCCCGATCATTATCCATCCATGTCTAGTTCTTCCCCTTCGCTTCTTGGTTCACATTCAGATTACTCAGGAGACAGGTGAGATGGTCTGGTTTATTATTTTATAACTTTCTAACAACATGTTGCCCATTTTCAAGTTAAGTTATTCAAAAACTATTTAGAAAGAATTGACCACAGTGAACCTTTACGTTCTCTTATTTATAAAATACATTCTCTAATTTATTTCTGTTTTCATGAGAAAACCATTTGCCATATATTTAAAGGAGCAGGTTTAATAAATTACACAAGTTTTTTTCCCATGGAAAATAAATTTTATTTGAAGAAAATTAACACTAAAACAAATGGTAGATACAAAACAATGTCTTTAGTCTAACTTTATCTTTCCAGAGCTAATAGGAAGTGTAAACAAAGATTTATACAAATCATGTTGTATTTTTTTTGTATCAAAGTTACATTAAAACATATGAGAACTAAAGGACTATAATGTTGTAAGCTCACTGCTTCTCATAACTTATCAGGACCGAGGAAGAGAAAACAATTCCACACTGTTTATATGTAATGTCATTTTTTGTAAAATAAAAAATATATATCTTTTAAATGCATGCTAGAAATAGTAGGACTACAGAGTGCCTTTAAGGGAGAACTAGTGGTTTTAATAAATTATTACTAAATTAACGTAACAGTTTTTTTTCTGTTGGGGAATATTATCTGATTCTTCACAAATGACGCAAATTATCTGTTTTTCCACGCATTGAAATCCCTAGGTGTATGTGTGTTATAACAAGGGGAGAGCTGTGATATCATCACACATGTGGTGCACAGACCAGCAATGTCCTCCTACCCATGTCTGTCATGTACACACAGGGGATTATCTATGCTTCACAATGTAGAGAGGCAGTCTGGGCCCGATTTACTGAAAGAACCACTGCTCAGTGGAAACAAATATATATTTGTTGACTAAAAACATTTTGTTTGCTCATGGCTTACACCACTGCAAATATTGATAGTTTGTTACATACCACACACACATATGCAGTTTTTCTGGGACTACAATGGCCATTGAATCTGTTGCCCATACATCAGGAGAGGGAGAGGAGAGCGAGATGGAAAAAGAAGAGGAAAGCAATAGGGCCCAGAGTCGCCCCTGGCCCCTCCTTGTATGTGATATAGTCATAAAGATAGTCAAAATTGTTAACATTTTTAAAATTGTTTTAGTATTTTCTTTCTTTTTTTACATTTTCTTATTTTAATGCTGGCCTATTTTGCTATGGGCATGATAATTTATTTTTGTAGCAGTACAAAAGATGTTCATTCACCACAGTGTGGACAGACTGACACTTCTCTCTGTTAGGATGGGCATTCTTAGACAGCGACAAGGGAAGGCAGAAAATATAATATTCGGTTTTAATATATCATCGGTAAAGAGATTCATTTCTGCACCAGTACACAGGATAAATAAAATAGTGTTAGGCGCATGAGAGACATAATATAGCATTATTAAAACTTTTTTTTATGTGAAATTAGTTATTTAGTAAATTTATAGTCAGCTATGCATGAAATGTAGTATATGTAATGCCCCCTGGAGTATTATTAAAACATTACCTCAGTGAGGTTTAAATTGCAGATAGGGAAGATTTTTCTTAGATTATAAGAGAATGTAGGTTTGTAAAATGGATGTAAGGTGTTGTATGACAGGTCTTGGATACCAGGATTTTAGTTTTTTATTTTTATTTTTGTCACTCTTTGCCTGCGACCAATAGAAGAAGACAACAAGTTGCAGACTGCTGTGCCGTGGTGTTTTGCAAAAAGAAAGATAAAGAAATAAAGAGAATGCCTTGTTGTATGGTGAGAGAAAGTCTCTACAGAGTGTTTATCCCAATGACAAAATATTATGACAGATGAAAGATACAAAGCCCAGACATAAGTCTTAATGTGATTCTGCAAGGGAAGGGGGGCAGGCCAATCTCTGGGTTATTCACTTAGAAATTTGAACATGCATGTATCTTGGAAGATCTATGGGTGTAAGCCACATACTTCTTACTCTGAGCCTTGAAATCTGCACCTGCTAGACAATTGTCTTGACCAGAGGATCTCGTTTTCAAGAGCAATCTGATTTGTTTTTGATTTTTGGAGTGTATAGCCTGAGAAGGGTCTAGCATTGCATGGTGTGTGAGATTAAGACTGTGTGTAGAGTGTATGAGCTTGTGTATATACTGGTTGTCATTTTCACTTGTTCTATTGTTTTCTAGCCCTGCTTTCTTTTGCAATGTATATATATATATATACTAGTAAATTGCCCATCAAAAATGACGGTATGATTTTTAATATTTCTCTCCGTACCCCCTCTCCCTCCCTTGTGCATCTCCCCCCTTCCCTGTGTCTCTCCCACCCTTCCTTCACCTGTGCCTTCTCCCCCTCTCCCCTGTGTCTTCCTCCCCCTTTCCCTTCCCCTGTGTTTTTCTTCCCCTCTCCCTTGTGTCTTCCTCCCCCTCTCCCCTGTTGTCTTCTCCTCCTGTGCAGCTGTGTTAGTTTTTTTTTCTTCTGTACTGTAGTGGACACCCGCCCCCCCTACCTTTATGTGGGCTTCTTAGGTGGGATAAGGGTGAAATGTATTAATGGATCAGTGGTACTGCTACCCCTCCCCTGCCGGTGCTTCTTTTTGCCAGGGCAGGGAATCCCAAACAAAGTCATGTGCATGTAATGTAATTTCTCAATTGAGAAATAAAAGAAAAATACAAAGAAAAATAATTAGACAGCACTGGTGTCTACATAGGAGGACGGAAGTGCCCTGCCTGGAGGAGGTGGAGTGTTGGACTGAGGAATTTACAAATAAAATACATATATTGCTTCTACTCCACATTCTCTCCTCCCTCTGCATTCGAGACACTGCTCTCTTGTGGTTCTCATCATACCTCCAAGAACAATCATTTAGCGTCTCCTTCTCCGGCACATCTTCTTCTCCTCACCCCCTGTCTATTGGTGTACCCCAAGGATCAGTCCTAGGCCCCCTCCTCTTCTCCAGCTACACATCCTCACTGGGCACCCTAATAAACTCTTTTGGGTTCCAGTACCATCTCTATGCAGATGACACCCAAATCTACCTCTCAGCACCAGATCTATCCCCCTCTCTTCTAGCACACGTCTCTGACTGCCTCTCTAGTATATCCTCTTGGATGTCCGCCCACCATCTGAAACTCAACATGTCTAAGACTGAACTCTTAATCTTCCCACCCTCTAGTACACCTTCAATTCCTCACATCTCTCTCTCTGTCAACAATGCCATCATCACTCCCGCCTCCCAAGCCCGTTGTCTCTGGGTTCTACTGGACCCTGCCCTCTCTTTCATCCCACACATACAGTATTTTCCATCTAAAAAACATATCCAAAATATGCCATTACCTTACACAAGACACTACTAAGATTCTAATACACTCTCTCATCATTTCTCGTCTTGACTATTGCAACTCGCTCCTTGTTGGCCTGCCCATCACTCGCCTCTCCCCACTTCAATCCATAATAAATGCCTCCGCCAGACTCATCTTCAGTACACATCGTTCAGTGCCGGCAGCTCCTCTTTGTCAATCACTTCACTGGCTTCCCTTGGCCTCCAGAATAAAGTTTAAAATCTTAACCCTAACTTATAAAGCCCTCAACAACAGCGCACCCCCATACATCTCTGCTCTCATCTCCAAATACTCCCCCACACGCCCTCTTCGTTCTGCTAACGACCTTCTTTCTACCACTCTTGTCACCTACTCTCACTCCCGCCTCCAGGACTTTTCTCGCACTGCCCCTATTCTCTGGAACTCCTTGCCTCGCTTCACCAGACTATCCTCCTGCCTTAAATCCTTCAATAAAAATGCACCAATAAAAACGCACCTCTTTAAAGAAGCCTATAACCTTCCTCCCTAACATGCTCAGCACTACTCTCTCCCTACTGTACCACATACACACTTCAACCTTTAGATTGTAAGTCTGCGAGTTTCAATCCCGCAAGGTGCTTTAAGGAAAGTGCTATGGACACCGGATTCCAAGCTCAAAGGGCCATCCACTCTTTGCAATGTGTGAATCTTGAACTTGTCATTGCCTGTAACTTAACTTATGTATAGAGCTATGGAATATGTTGGTGCATTACAAATAAACGATAATAATAATAATAATAATATATATAAAACAGATTTATTTGACACAAATGGTTAAAATATCAGAACATTATAAGTATACTGATTTGTATAAGCATTTTATTACTATGTACTATCTCAATTGGTTTTGCAATGAAAATATATTTGCCTAATCTAATTCTGATACAATGTGATTTTTGTGGGACATATAAATCTCTGTCCAAATATGGAATCACTTTCCCTAACGCTGTTTCCCTCTCTGAGGGAAGACAGCACAGTAACTAACAGATGTATTTTTATAAATAGCTAATCATACGATCACTGAATCAGAATATGTTCTTATTAAGTAATTTCCAGCTGGCTGGGTACAGTGTGAGATTAGATTGTCTCTGGCAGAATTTCATATACTTTCGGTTCATGCTAATCTACTTTTTGAGGTAAGAGGAGACTTTGAAATTACTATCTGCACAAAGTAATGTGGCAGCTAAAACTGCCAATGCTTTCCATATGACTAATTGAAAACTCAATGACACACCCTTCTGAAAAGTAGCAAATAGAGTCAGCTCAGAAAATAAAATACAGCAGTTAAGAATAATTGCATATAATATTAAAAAAATTAAAGGTTGCATTTAATTTTTTTGCTTTCTAAAAATATTTTGCTCTAATTTAGTTATCATGTAGAAAAACTTGATCAAAGTAATCTTTTAAAGGGCTGCTATAGTTGTTATGTAATAGAAGATCACTTAATTACTTACTTTAATTACTGGTTATCTATCTAGTCAGTATTTGAAAAAGTACATTACATGTAGCTTACATGTGATTTTATTGTTATGACGTTTAGAGACAATCTGCCTAGGAGGCTGTCCTAAGGTTTCTATTTGTTTACACTCTCTTAGACAGATCACAGGACACCTGATTATTGGCAGAGAGAAGCAAATCTGCTGAAATTCAAAAACCCTAAAGTTCAGATTTACGCAATTTTTTTTGTTCCAATACTGATTTTATTGCTAACCAGTCTTTAAACATAAAATCCCATTGTATGAGCACTACATTTTGGTTGATTCATGAGGAACTTTAGGAAAGTCCCACTGCTCTAGTTAAGCAAACACAGCTACTTAATTTACAGCCACTCAACAAGACTCTCTGGTAAGTGTACTTCACTTAACACAGCCATTGGAGCCTCAAGAGGCCAGATATTTATTCTATTTTCCTGGCATAGACACTGTTATAGCCCTCATTCAATTGCGATTTGGCCAATTCAATAGTGCTCTAAATAAGCACATAACATATTTTTTTAAATAAGTTTTTAGTTAGTGAAAACCTTGTTTTTGGATAGATGTTTACTAACTAAAAACTTCTTTAAAAAAATATGTTATGTGCTTATTTAGACCCCTTTTCAATTGGCCAAATTGCAATTGAATGAGGGCCTATGTGAACAGAGATTTTGTAGGTGGTAAATGGCAGCCAAAAGTGGTTCCTATGATAAAACAAGGCAGTTCTGTAGGTGTTGTTTTCCTGTGGGTAACAGACCTGGCCCATACACTGAGTCATTCTGTAAGATGGTTTATAATTATCACATGATAACAGCAACAGCAGTTTTGATGTGAGTCTTGTTTATATATCACATATATAGTTGTGAGCGTACGAGTCGTTGCTCACGCTTGCGGGCTCGCGTAGCGAGCCCGCAAGAACTGCGTCCCTCGCAAAGCGAGGGACGCAGTTCGCCGCAAATGCGGGTCCTCGCGAAGCGAGGGCCCGCATTTGCGGTTGTGGAGGCTCAACGTCGGCTGTGTTAACACACACATACACACACACGACTTTTTTAACAGAATAAACCCAACCGCCCAGCCAACAAAAACCCAACAACGTCCCCGCAAATGCGGATCCTCGCGAAGCGAGGGTCCGCATTTGCGGTGGTGGGAGCATCCCAACATCGGCTGTGTTAACACACACATACACACACACACAACTTCATAACAAAAAAAAACTCAAAGTCGCCTCACACCCGCTTACACCCAGACACACAGACGCAAGACTTAACAAAAAAACAGTAAAAAAGGCCCTTCACACGCTCTTAACACACATACGCACGACTTAGAAACAAATACACTGCGTCGTACACGTAAAAGCTAACTGCGTATATCGCAAAAAAATACGGCAACATCGCAACAAAATACGGCCGCATCGGAAAAAAATACGGCCGCGAAAGACCCATTCCAACCGCCGCGCATCAAAACATCACAAACACAAGAAATAAACACAACAAACACATAAAAAGCTTACTTACAGCACGGGGGGGCATCCGGCACCTCCAAAAGTTAATTTACACGTCCATTTAAGTCAAAACAAAGAGTTTAAACGACCGAAAATCGGCTAAGCGAGAGAAAAAATGGCCGCCGAACAAAACGAAAACGAGGCTCCAGACGTAACTACACTACACTTACTCGCAATAATGAAACACATACTATGCGGAACGGATCACACTCATATTAAACACCATTTTAACCACTACTACGCACAAAATGGCGGATGGAACGCAAATTGTAAGCTGGAACGCAAATAGCGCATGCGTATTACGTTCTAACGGTCTAACTTTCCAGAATGTTCTACAAGTTGATAAATACTGTCTATTTGACAGAGAAAAATACATTTCTCCTCAGGTGATGAGCAGAGTGACTTCGGAGATAACTGCTGCTAAAACTTGAGAAGATAATTCTTTCCTAATTTACTACTTTACATTGTGCAAATTACAACTGAGAGGTAAGCTATAATATATTACTTATTTTCAAGACAGGACATCAAAAAAAAAAATTAAAGAAGACAAAGAGGTTTATGTATACTGACAAGTGACACGCACATATATGCGTATAATGTATACTGACATGTGACACGCACATTTATGCGTATAATGTATACTGACAAGTGACACGCACATTTATGCGTATAATGTATAGTGACATGTCACATGCACATTTATGTGTATTGCCCCTGCAACAAACTAATTAAACAACTACATTTAAATTACATTACAAAAAAATAAGTTGGGACTATTAAAATACTATTAAAATATGAGTCATGTATACTGATATGTGACACGCACATATATGTGTATCATCTATAGTCACATGTCACACACACATTTATGTATGTTGGCCAAAAATAAAAATAAGGTTAATTTAACAATTAAAATATGATTCATGTATAATGATATGTCACACGCACACAAAAAAATTACTTTCAACTATGGAAATGTGCTTCATGTATGTGACATATGTGTGTAGACCCCACCAAAAAATAATGTTAATTCAAATTAATTACAGAAGTATATTTCAATAAAATTAATTTACTGCAATTTAATAGATCACCTAAAACTCAATCTTTCTACTTTTTTTAATATTCAAACAGACTCTGCATCAACAGCGTCTCTCAACAATTTGCACTGTGCACTGTGAAGCACAATCCCTTTTAAAGAACACCAACAAAGAAGAAGAGGTAAGATACAAAAATACTTTAAATGCTGAAAAGGCCATGGTTTGTTAAATACAAATAAAAAATTCTATAATTCACTATTTCACTTTATTTTTCAAACAGACACTACAAGAAGACCGGCGGATTAAGATTGGCAGGAGGGGACCCTCTGTCATTCCACACTTCAATCAAGGTAAAGTATTAAGTATAAAAAAGAACCGAACCATGAGCCTTATTCAATTCTGAGTTGGCTAATTGAATAGGGCTTTATATAAGCACATAATAGGTCTTCACTAACTCAAAACTTCTGTCCAAAATTTTTTTATGTGCTTATATAGAGCCCTATTCAATTGGTCAAAACGCAATTGAATCAGGACCTAAATATGTTTAATGGCCGAGGGCCTCATTCAAATGTGATTTGACCATTTCAATATGCCTCTATATAAGCACATTTGGCTCAATTTAACTAAAAACTTCTGTTCAAAAATATGCTCTGTGCTTATATAGAGCGCTATTGAAAAACCAAATTCAATGAGGCCCTCACAATATAACAAATCCAGCAAACAAAGGCCCTCATTCAATTGATATTTTGGACAATTCAATAGGGCTCCAAATAAGCACATTTAGAACCCTATTGAATTGGCCAAACTGCAATTGAATGAGGGCCAAAGTATGCAACATATGGTACACACAAACTGGTACACACAAAACAGGATTGTAACAAACACATAGCAAACTAAATTTATATTCTTTTTGTTTAACAACCTATAACCATTAGAAAAAACACTACATAAGTATAACAAAAGTGGTGCCCATCAAACAGGATTGTACGAAAACTCACACAAACACATAGCAAACTACATTTAAATTCTTATTTTAATGTTTAACAACCTATAAGCCTTAGAAAGAAGCCTAAATAAGCATACCAACATTGGTGCCCACCAAACAGGATTGTATGAAAACTCACACAAACACATAACAAACTACATTTACATTCTTATTTTATGTTTAACAACCTATTAGCATTACAAAACTACATTAATAAGCATACCAACAGTGGTGCGCATCAAACAGGATTGTATGAAAACTCACACAAACACATAGCAAACTACATTTAGATTCTTATTTAATGTTTAACAACGTATAAGCCTTAGAAAGAAGCCTAAATAAGCATACCAACATTGGTGCCCACCAAATAGGATTGTATGAAAACTCACACAAACACATAGCAAACTACATTTAGATTCTTATTTTATGTTTAACAACCTATTAGCATTACAAAACTACATTAATAAGCATACCAACAGTGGTGCGCATCAAACAGGATTGTATGAAAACTCACACAAACACATAGCAAACTACATTTACATTCTTATTTTATGTTTAACAACCTATAAGCATTACAAAACAACATTAATAAGCATACCAACAGTGGTGCGCACCAAACAGGATTGTATGAAAACTCACACAAACACATAGCAAACTACATTTACATTCTTATTTTATGTTTAACAACCTATAAGCCTTAGAAAGAAGCCTAAATAAGCATACCAACAGTGATGCGCACCAAACAGGATTGTATGAAAACTCACACAAACACATACCAAAGTACATTTAGATACTTATTTTATGTTTAACAATCTATAAGCCTTAGAAAAAGGCCTAAATAAGCATACCAAAAGTGGTGGACACCAAACGGGATTGTAGAAAAACAAAGAAATAATGTCATTTTTTAGTTCATACAAATACATTAAAATAATATTACATTTTCATTTTTATTTTATATCAGATACTGCGTCAAGAACATCGGAACAGGAGTTTCAACTGAGGACCACACCAGCGGACGAGGACTTTCAACAGAGGACCAGACCATTGGACGAGGACTTTCAACAGAGGACCAGACGATTGGACGAGGACTTTCAACACAGGACCAGACCATCAGATGAAGGCTTTCAACACAGGACCAACAAAGATTCTGCTTCAAATCAAACTTCAACCAAGGTACAGTATAACAAGTAAAAAAAGAGAAAAATTAATTAATATTCTTCTTTAATGTTTAACCACCTATAAGCCTTAGAAAATAGCCTACAGAAGCATACCAAAATTGTGGCGCACCAAAAAGGATTGTAGAAAAACACAGAAATAATGCCATTTTTTCATTAATACAAAGACATTCAAATAACATAACATTTTCATTTTTATTTTATAACAGATACTGCGTCAAGAACATCGGAACAGGAGTTGGAACTGAGGACCACACCAGAGGACGAGGACTTTCAACAGAGGACTACACCATCGGACGAGGACTTTCAACACAGGACCAGACCATCGGACGAAGGCTTTCAACACAGGACCAACAAAGAATTTTGCTTGAAATCAAACTTCAACCAAGGTACAGTATAAAAAGTAATATCTATCATCTATCTCTTATTTGTCTTTTAGGGCCAATAATCTTTAACAATAAATACAAACTTCAATATAAACTTAAAAAATAAATTGGCATAGTCCAAAAAAGTCTAAAAACACAGAATCTATACAATTTGTCATTGTAACATTCCAGTCCTAAACCCTAATTTAATTGCCATTTGACAAATTGAATAGTGCTGTAAATAAGGACATAACATCTTTTTTAAAATACCTTTTTAGTTACTGAAACACTTGCTTTTGGATACATGTTTAATAAATAAAAATTTCTTTAAATAATTATTTCATGCCCTTATTTAGACTTTTATTCAATTGACCGCATTGAAATTGATTAACTATAAAATGTTAACACACTATTGATAACTATTTGTCATGAAAAACAACTTAACATCTCAAAATAAACTAATGGTACATTATTTTATTTTTACAGATTAACATGGCTGATAATGAGAGTAAACAAGAAAAGAAAAGACGCCAAGCTAGAGAACGACGACAGAGAGCAGACAGCCAGCAGACACCGGAGAAGAAGGAAATTCGACGAGAAAAAGAACGCAAAAGAATTGCAAGCAAAAGACTGTCACTTGCAGAAATTAAAGATATGTCAAAAAAAACAACAAAGAAAATAAAGCATTTACAACCTGTTGCTCAAACATCAGATGACATTTTACCAGAAAAAAGACAAGAGATACCAAAAAAAGCAACAAAGAAAACAAAGCATTTAGAACCGTTTCATGAAACATTACATGACATTTTACCTCAAACAATACAACATATACCAAGAAAAGCAACGAAAAAAACAAAACATTTAGAACCTGTTGTTGAAACATTATATGACATTTCACCTGATGAATATGAAAGTCAAAATCCTATATGCTTTGCAAATTGTCCTCTACTCAAGTCTTTAGCAGTAGAGGTTCATAGTTGTGGGGACATGACTACTCAATGTCAGTTTTGTGAGGCTTATTATTTTAAACAGGAGAGACCCAGAGATGGACAATTTATTAGTTGTTGTCAAAAAGGCAAGTTCAAACTTCCAGAAAGGAAAGAATTTCCAATGTATTTACAAAATATTATGACTGAACCTACTTTTCCAAACTACAAAAATTTTAAGACAAACATAAGATCCTACAATAGTGCCATATCCTTTGCATCCATGGGGGCAACATTAGCTGCTAATGTACCCGGACATGGTCCTTACTGTTTTAAAGTCCAAGGACAAATTTATCATCGCACTTCCCATTTACATCCAGAGGAAGGAAATAAAAGAAAATTCGCTCAACTATATGTCCTAGATACAAGGGAAGCTGTTGACCAACGTATGCAGATGGAAGAAAATAAAAAATGCTTACCCACTGTTTTTATAGAGCTAAATAACATTATGGACAACAATCCCTACAGTAAAGCTTATAAAAAATTGGCAGAAGTAGAAAATGAACAACTACTTCATTCACAAACACATCAATTACCAATGCCGAAGGTTAATATGGTGCTTAAAAGAGACAGACATACTGATAAACGTCGTTATAACTTGCCAACAACAAATGAGGTTGCAATGGTGTTTCAGAATGATGAAGGAGAACCACCATTTCAAAGAGACATTCGAATATATCCTAGAAATGAGGACCAACCGTTTATTAATATGAGTATCTTAAGTCCAAATTTAGATCCAATGACATATCCCATCTTTTTCCCACACGGAGAAGCAGGTTGGCAACCAAAATTAACTCTTCCCAGTTACCCAAATGCTAAAGCCAGAATCCGAAATAATGTTTCTATGCTTGAATTTAAAGTAGCTCAAATTGCCATTCGCAATGTATTTAATCCAATTTTATGTGGTGGGAAACTAACACAACAATGGATTATTGATTCATATTTGCAAGTTGAGGCAAATAATTTAAACTTTATCAAATATCAACAAGATAAACTCCGTGTAGAACAATATTCTGGACTCATGGACTATGTTGCTGACGTGGCTACAAGCAGAGACATGACAGCTGGCAAAGCCATCATTTTACCATCTTCCTTTCAAGGATCTCCTCGGAATATGAGAGAAAGATACAATGATGCTATGGCTATTGTGACAAAATTTGGCAAACCCGATCTATTTGTGACATTTACATGTAATCCACAATGGCCAGAAATTACACTAAATCTACTTCTTGGACAAACTGCTTCAGATCGACCAGATTTAGTAGCCAGAGTTTTTAAGATTAAATTAAATGAATTAATACGTGACTTCACTATAAATCACTTATTTGGCAAATGTCTTGCTTATGTATATACCATTGAATTTCAAAAAAGAGGCCTTCCACATGCACATCTTCTAATAATACTTCAAGAAAAAGATAAATTAGATACTTCAGACAAAGTGGATGCAGTCATTGTTGCTGAACTACCAGATCCAGAACTATATGGTAGACTATATGAGATTGTTACTCATCGCATGATTCATGGACCCTGTGGTGACCTTAATCCACAATCACCATGTATGGAAAATAATAAATCTTCCAAAGAATTTCCAAAAGATTATAGAGACAAAACCTATGCCAATTGTGATGGATATCCACTTTATAAAAGAAGAGAAGGAGATAGTGCCATTATTCGTGGGAAAAAAGTGGACAATAGATATGTAGTACCCTACAATCCACATTTACTCATGAAGTACAACGCCCACATCAACGTAGAAGCCTGCACTTCCATCAAATCCATTAAATATGTCTACAAATATATTTACAAAGGTTACGATGCAGCTACTGTAGTCGTCAAAAGTGCAGACAACCCTGAAAGTAGTGAGTTAGTACATGATGAACTTGCATCTCATGTAGATGCTCGCTATGTCAGTGCGCCTGAAGCTATGTGGCGGCTTTTAAAATTTGAAATGCATGATAGATCACATGCAGTATATAGGTTAGCAGTACATTTGCCACAACGACATTTAGTCTATTTCCATGCTGGAAATGAAATGAATGCATTGGCCCAAAGTGAAGATCGTCACACTACACTAACTGCATGGTTTGCATTAAATTCCACTGATGCTGAAGCAACACAATACTTATATATTGAAATTCCATATCACTATGTTTTTGTGAATGGATTATGGAGACCAAGAAAAACCAGAGGCAATAAAATAATTCCACGAATTTACACAGTCAGTCCAAGAGATGTTGAACGTTTTTGCTTACGGATATTACTTTTAAATGTTCCAGGAGCACAAAGTTTTGAACAATTAAGAACTGTTAATGACATTGTATATGAATCCTTCCATTTAGCTGCAAGACATAGAAACTTACTCGCTGATGATACAGAGTGGGAAAGATGTTTAGAAGAAGCAGCACAATGTCAAATGCCACGACAGATGAGAGAACAATTTGCTTTTATTTGTATCTTCTCAAATGCTCCAAATGCATTAGCTTTGTGGGAGACATTTAAAAGTAATATGGCTGAAGACTTTATGCGACGATACAATGAACCCATTGCACACTTAAAAGCGTTAATGGAAATCCAAGAAGTCTTTTTAACTCATGGATTAAGTTGTGCAAGTTTTAATTTGCCTGATCCAGGTCTTATAGATGACATTAACTTTGAAGACTATGACATTCAACTACAAGCAGAAAGAACAGAAGAAAGACTTGCAACTTTAAATACACTACAATTGCAAGCATTTCATGCCATTAAAAATGCTATAGATGATGACATGGTGACAGAGCGTTATTTCTATCTTGATGGACCTGGCGGATCAGGAAAAACATATTTGTACAATTTATTAATGAGTTCAGTACGAGCCCAAGGAAAAATAGCAATGGCGTTTGCCACTACTGGAATTGCTGCACTTTTATTAGAAGGTGGAAGAACTGTTCATAGTGGATTTAAACTGCCAGTGCCTATTTTAGAAAATTCTGTGTCAGATATTCGCATGACATCCTTACAAGCAAAGAAATTGAAGAAATGTAAATTAATT
The DNA here is from genome assembly GCA_027410445.1 of Discoglossus pictus. Classification (NCBI taxonomy): domain Eukaryota; kingdom Metazoa; phylum Chordata; class Amphibia; order Anura; family Alytidae; genus Discoglossus; species Discoglossus pictus. Next base: position 118,993,172 of record CM050168.1, on the reverse strand, counting down.
ATAATAGATGAGGCCACAATGATGTCATGCTATGCCCTCCAATGTATTGACCGTTTGCTTCGTAAAGTCATGGAGAATACTTTTCCATTTGGTGGAAAGGTAATGTTGTTGGGTGGCGATTTCAGACAAACATTACCTGTCGTTGTACATGGAAATCGAACTGACATTATCGAAACATGTATAAAGTCAAGTATAGTATGGAAACATTTTACCCATCTTCAACTGCAACAAAATATGAGATCAGAAGGCCAAACTGATTTCAATGATTGGCTTATTAAAATTGGAGAAGGCAGAACAGAAAAAATACTACATTTACCTGATGACACTGTAGAGATCCCACCTCATATGATTTGTCAACAAGATATTATATCGGCTATATTTGAAGGGAGCATAAATAACGAAGAATATTCCGAGCTTGCCAACCAAGTCATACTGACGTGTAAAAATAAAGATGCATTAATCCTCAATAATGAAATCTTAAAAAAAAATTATGCACCACAAAGAAATTATCACAGTGCTGATTCTGTACTTGCTGATGACAATGAAAGTCAGGCTAACTTTTCAACTGAATTCATAAACTCTTTAACTCCTTCTGGAATGCCACCACATATTTTGCAGCTAAAGAAAGGTGCAATTATCATGTTACTGCGAAATATGAACCCCAAAAAAGGCCTATGCAATGGCACAAGATTAATTGTTCAACAATTAAAGGACCATTTTATAGATGCTGAAATTTTAACTGGGACCCATAAAGGAGAGAGAGTTTTCATACCAAGAATAGATTTAGCACCAAGTGAAAGTAGTCTCCCTTTTATACTTCAAAGAAGACAATTTCCCATTATTATGGCATTTGCCATGACCATTAATAAATCACAAGGTCAAACTTTCAAATCTGTGGGTATTTTCTTGGAAGAACCAGTTTTTGCACATGGTCAATTGTACGTTGCGTTGTCACGGTGCAAAAATCCACAGGCTATTAAAGTTTACATTGAAAACAATGAAAGTCAAGGTGATTTATTAGAAGATGGACGTATTTTTACTAAAAACATTGTCTACTATGAAGTACTATAACTTTGAAGGATACAAATTAACGATGCCAAGATTTTTTTAAAGCATTGCAAAATACATAACAATTGGTTGGTTAATTCAGTCATAATTAATGGAAGTCATGTTTATGAATGATTTGCCTCACAAAATACTTGCCTTGCATTGTTAGTAAAAATTATGTTAAAATGTTAAGTCACTATGTTAATGTTTCTAATGTTACAAGTTTAAAAAATATATTTTCAAGTTATTTCATTCAACAGATTACAAAGTGGATGTTAACAGGTCAAGCACCTTTTAAGTCACAATGTAAATATTGTCTGTTATCTTAAGATTACTACCTACATTAATGTTTATCGCCAGTTTATGTGCTCAGTAATAAATTACTTTAATTACGTACGTTTTAAGAAGAGTTTTACTGTATGCCTTCCTCTACATTCAATGTATATTCAAGTTAACAATTATTGTGATAGAAATTGAATTTTAATACTGATTAATTTAAATGTCAATTGTTTTTACATTCAAATGTTAATACTTTTAATAAAAAATTAGGTTACAAAATGTATTCACTATGTTCCTGTTTATAATGTTCAAAATTATACAAATGTTTTGTTAACTTCTAAACTTACATAAAAAATAAAGTTCAAGTTTAAAAATATATACTTTGATGGTTATTGCTTACATATAGTTTAAACTTCATGTTAAAATTCGCAACGTTTAAAGAAGGGTTTTTACTTTTTACTTTCCTATTCATTCAATGTATATTAAAGTTAACAATTCTTCAGATACTAATTACATTTTAAAAAACCATTACATCAACATTTTACAAAAATACACGTTCATATTAAAATACTTACAAGGGTCAAAAATATATGTTAATAACTAAACAACTTGACAAACATATACATCACATTGCCGTCATTTTTTGACGGGCAAGTCGCTAGTATATATATATATACTAGCAACTTGCCCGTCAAAAAATGACGGCAATGAGATGTGTATGTTTGGAAAGTTGTTTAGTTATTAATATACGTATTTGACACTTGTAAGATTTTAGTTATGATGAAATAAGTAATATTGTGATATTAAACATGTATAGTTTTGTAAAATGTTCTCTTGGTGAACAGTAACTGTTAAAGCATTTTGTATTAAAAGTATTAACATTTGAATGTAAGAACAGTTGAACTTTAAATTAATCAGTATTGTAAACTTGAGGTAATGTTTTTTTGACATGCAATTTGTATCTGAAGAATTGTTAACTTCAATATACATTGAATCCCGAGGAAGGCTAACAGTAAAAACCCTCCTTGAAACGTACCCAATTTTAACATGAACTTTGTAATATATTTAAATAAGAAACTTGACATTATATTTTTTGAAACTTGAACTTTCTTATCTGTGTAACTAAGGAACTTGCAAAAACATTTTTCCAACTTGGAACATTATAAACAGTAACATAGTGAATTAAGATGTTAACATAATTTTGTATTAAAAGTATTAACATTTGAATGTAAAAACAGTTGAAATTTAAACTAATCAGTATTGTAAACTTGAGTTAATGTTTTTTTAACATTAAATTTGTATCTGAAGAATTGTTAACTTCAATATACATTGAATCCAGAGGAAGGCAAACAGTAAAAACCCTTGTTGAAACGTACCCAATTTTAACATGAACTTTGTAATATATTTAAATAAGAAACTTGAAAGTATATTTTTTGAATCTTGAACTTTCTTATCTGTGTAACTAAGGAACTTGAAAAAACATTTTTCGAACTTGGAACATTATAAACAGTAACATAGTGAATTAAGATTTTAACATAATTTTGTATTAAAAGTATTAACATTTGAATGTAAAAACAGTTGAACTTTAAATTAATGAGTATTGTAAACTTGAGGTATTGTTTTTTTAACTCAAGAATTGTTAACTTAAATATACATTGAATGTAGAGGAAGGCAAACAGTAAAAACCCTACTTGAAACGTACCCAATTAAATTAATTCCTTCCTGACCCCATGAACTGGAGATAAGATTATTCCCTGGATTAATATTTAACATAACAGACAATATTTACATTGTGACTTAAAACGTTGTTGAGCTCTTAACATGAACTTTGTAATATGTTGAAGTAAAGAACTTGAAATGTTATTTTTGAAACTTGAAGTTTCTTATCAGTATAAATTATGAACTTGAAAATATTGTTTTCAAACTTATAACATTAGAAACAGTAACATAGTTAATTAACATTTTAACATAATTTGTAAAAATAATGCAAGGCACGTTCATAGTAGACAATGTTTTTAGTAAAAATACGTCTATCTTCTAATAAATCACCTTGACTTTCATTCTTTTCAATGTAAACTTTAATAGCCTGTGGATTTTTGCACCGTGATAAGGCAACGTACAATTGGCAATGTGCAAATACTGGTTCTTGTAAGAAAATACCCACAGATTTGAACGTTTGTCCTTGTGATTTATTAATGGTCATTGCAAATGCCATAATGATGGGAAATTGTCTTCTTTGAAGTATAAAAGGGAGACTACTTTCACTTGGTGCTAAATCTATTCTTGGTATGAAAACTCTCTCTCCTTTATGGGTACTATCACAACCCACTCTCTGGCTGGGGTCTGTTGGCCGGATTTGGGTGACTCTGGACCTAGGCAGCTTTGATTACAGGAACATCATGTCTCAGCCTTGGGTTAGACTGAGCAATATTGACAGTAAGTCTGAGGAATCTTACTGCAAGCATATGTCCCCGGGTAAATAATACATCTACACGCCACGTCTTGATGAAAATTATGAACAACGTTTTATTTTGGAACAACATATTTAAACACAGCACTCAAGGATAGGGGGAGGGGCTACCCTTAGCCAGCCCCAAATGACCTCTGGCCAATCATGCAGGGTCCCAACGTGGGAACCATGAGACTCCTCCCCAGGTCCACCCACTAGGTGGAGCTAGCTAATTAATTTGGCTCTTGCTCCCAAGAGAGAGACATCTCCCTGCCCTCTGGACTTTGCCCTGATTCTCTGAGTGGGAATCCCTGTAGACCCCCTGGGGTTATGGTGCCTCAGTGTCTGTAAGGGACCCTATTGTTCCTGACTACTATCATTTCAAGTGTTTACCTTCAGGACCATATGGGCAAGCTCCTGGCTTATTACTCACACATGGGGGATGGTATTTAGCCTAAGAAACATTCCTTACTCATTTTCATATATGTTCCCATCACTCACCAGCCATGCCACTCTACAATTCAATACAATATAATACTATAGAATATTTAACATCCCGTGAACCCCTGGTTGAGGCAATGTGTAAAGGCGCACCTAACATAGAACCGCTTTATGCGTAACTATACTTTATTAACGTTATGCTAGGTGACACCTCTCTTACATGGCCTACCAACAGTTTTCATCCCCTAAATCACATAACATAATATAACAATAACAAGTGGGTCCCAAACCTTTTCTTCCACAGCATGTGGAAGATAACAGCTCATGATAAGATGGCCCCTGGGTGTGACCAATACTGCCAGTCCCAATATGGCTGCCGCCTGAGCCATGAACTTTTTCCAAACACAATATGGCCACTGGGTGTGGCCTCTGCTGCCAATCCCAATATGGCTCCCATTGTGACCAGTGCTGCCAGTCACAGGATGGCTGTGCCAGTCACAAAATGGCCACCGACACAGTTCACGCCAAATCCAATATGGCCACTGGCTGATTCATGACATACCTTCCCCAAGTGTGGCAGGGAACATCCAAAATATTGATAGTCCTGAATCTGCTGGTTTGGCCAGGCCCGCTGCATGCTAGGCAAGTTCTTGTCTGTCCCAAGGTGCAGAGTAAAGGCCTCCCCCAGCTCGTGGCCTTGCCCCCACTGTATAGAGCAAATTGCTCTTCCCATGCACCCCCTTCTGAGGAAAACCGTATCTTGGGGAGCCCCACAAAACAACCCCTGTCTCAGGGCAACCCCTTTTCCCTCAGCCAGTCCCCACAGCTGGGGTTTCTAAAACAGTCTCTGGGCCTATGGAACCACAAAGGGACAGTCCAGCACCCCCCTCATAAAGCATATTACGGTTGGGAGGCCAACAACACACCTCCTGTAGAAAAGTACATACCGGCTGTGCTGACCCCCAGCATCCATGATGATGCTCTGACCTGGGTGGTCCCTTCCTGCTGCCTCCTGGACGGTAGCTTTGGACAGCTCCTCATGGCTTTCTTCCTCTGGTCCAGCTGTTTCCGTTGCAGCTTGGGGAGCTACGCTGCTCCCACCCAAGTTGTGCTTACACTCCTCCATTGCCCTGGGTTGAGCAACTTTATCCCAGTCCTTTATGTTGAACTGGGTCTTTGGAGGGGTGTCTGATCCAGTGGACTCCTGGACACTGGTTATCCAGGGTATCTCCCCACTTGGTACCCCCTCTTTCATGGTGCCACTCTGCACCCATAACGCTTTTGCCAAGGCTGGCATGCTTGCTGCCCCTGCCTGGCTCTTGGTGCCCCCGGCACTCTCTTGCTGTGTGAGGTCCGGTTTCCTGCAGCTAGAGACCGGCTTTGTTCCCTCCTCACAGTCTATTACATAGCCCTCCTGGGCTCCGTGCTTCACTAGCACCTCTGGAAACAACTCCCCTGGGGTGTCAGGGTACAGACAGTGGTTATCTGATGCAGGCTGGGGAATCTCATCATTTCCACCCAACCTGGCCTCTAAGGCTCCCTTCCCACCGTCCATCACATAATCATCCTGAGACTCTGGCTCCATTAGCAGTTCTGGCCAACACACTTTGCCTAGAACTTCTGAGGGCAGACTTAATTTATCTGGCCCTAGCTTGTGAGCAGTTCCCACTTCCTCTGGGATTAAGTCTCTTTGGGTATCAGGGTGCAGACATGGACTATCTGACCCGACCCCGGGAACATTCCACTGGGTCTCTGGCTCTTTGGGCTGGTGACTAGGCCCTGACACAGTCGCTGCATGTTCTAGGGGACAACATTCTCCATCCCCAGGAGTTGGTAAAGGAACAGTATTTACCCCTCCCCATTCCTCACTTTGTTTACCGTCCATAAGAGCCTCTCCCCAGCCCCAGTGAGCATACTCACTCTGGTACATACCGTCTGAGTTGTAAGGGTCTGGTGAGCAGTCCTCCCATCCGGATGGGCAAAAATACTTCTTGGGTATCTCATTTCACAATTGAACATACTCAGCCTCCAGTTGCAGCTCTTGCTGAATCAGGGGTTCCAGCAAATTAGCCTCTGGGAAACCATGGTTCCAGTCCCAGACCCTGGCAGCGTTCAACAAACAAGTTATTATGCCTCCTTGCAGTCCCCATGCCACATTCCGGATCACCATTCAGAATCTCCTCAACCCCATATTCTAGATCCAAACGAAAATAGAGATCCTCTCTCCGGCCACCAAAGGACTCTACCCTGACAAGATACTGTTCCTTCAAGTCCATCTCTTTCTCTTCCAGTTCCTCCAACCAGCTTGCCAGCTCATGGCCATGCCATAATTGCAGGAATGCCATCCATTGATTTAGCAGGACCCTTCCTCTGTAGTCCTCTGGCCCCTTGGTAGTGTCTCTGAATCTGGCCAAAAAAGTTGCAGGAGTTACGGCATATCTGCCCAGTAACACTGTACATAAATGTTTGTAATCCATGGCTAGATGTGGAGGAAGGGCCCGACAGGCTGAGCTGGCCTTTCCAGTCAACTTAGTCAATAGTAACTTGGCCCATTCTTCAGGAGGTATGTCCTGTACCTTACATTGTTGCTCAAACTCTTGGATAAATCCGTCAATGCTGTCTTTATCATCCTGGAACTGTTTAAAATTCTGATATGCCAGTTTGACTCTTACTGGCATCTCTGCAGGGTTGACCCCAAGCCTTTGCTGAGCTTGGACACTCACCCCTGTACGTTCTTCCTGTATTTGCTGCTTTATTAGGTTCAGTCCTTTAATGGCCTCTTCCAGTGTTATCTCCCTGGGGCAAAACTCCCTGGCTTCACTGAACCTGTGTCTTGCCTCCTTTAGGATATCATCTGGCTGTCCTTCTCCCTGCTGAGATCTTGGGGTCCTTAGTAGTGTGCTTATCTCCTCACCCAACTCCTCTTGTTCCAGCTGTTCTGCATCATACCTTCTCAAGGCTGCTTTCACATCTGCTGGTTGGTCCCTTTTCTTCCGGGGAATTCCTTTTAGTTTCTGCGCCTTTCTCAGTTCTGCTGAGGACATGTCCTCATACTGCTGTTCCATCCTCAGTCCTTTCCTCTAGAGTCTCCCAACACTTGCCACCAGTTATCACAACCCACTCTCTGGCTGGGGTCTGTTGACCGGATTTGGGTGACTCTGGACCTAGATAGCTTTGATTACAGGAACATCATGTCTCAGCCTTGGGTTAGACTGAGCAATATTGACAGTAAGTCTGAGGAATCTTACTGCAAGCATATGTCCCCGGGTAAATAATACATCTACACGCCACGTCTTGATGAAAATTATGAACAATGTTTTATTTTGGAACAACATATTTAAACACAGCACTTAAGGATAGGGGGAGTGGCTACCCTTAGCCAGACCCAAATGACCTCTGGCCAATCATGCAGGGTCCCAACGTGGGAACCATGAGACTCCTCCCCAGGTCCACCCACTAGGTGGGGCTAACTAATTCATTTGGCTCTAGCTCCCAAGAGAGAGACATCTCCCTGCCCTCTGGACTTTGCCCTGATTCTCTGAGTGGGAATCCCTGTAGACCCCCTGAGGTTATGGTGCCTCAGTGTCTGTAAGGGACCCTATTGTTCCTTACTACTATCATTTCAAGTGTTTACCTTCAGGACCATATGGGCAACCTCCTGGCTTATTGCTCACACATGGGGGATGGTATTTAGCCTAAGAAACATTCCTTAGTCATTTTCATATATGTTCCCATCACTCACCAGCCATGCCACTCTACAATTCAATACAATATAATACTATAGAACATGTAACATCCCGTGAACCCCTGGTTGAGGCAATGCGTAAAGGCGCACCTAACATAGAACCGCTTTATGCGTAACTATACTTTATTAACGTTATGCTAGGTGACACCTCTCTTACATAGCCTACCAACAGTTTTAATCTCCTAAATCACATAACATAATATAACAATAACAAGTGGGCCCCAAACCTTTTCTTCCACAGCATGTGGAAGATAACAGCTCATGATAAGATGGCCCCTGGGTGTGACCAATACTGCCAGTCCCAATATGGCTCCCATTGTGACCACTGCTGCCAGTCACATGATGGCAGTGCCAGTCACAAAATGGCCACCGGCACCGTTCACGCCAAATCCAATATGGCCACTGGCTGATTCATGACAGGTACCAGTTAAAATTTCAGCATCTATAAAAATGGTCCTTTAATTGTTGAACAATGAATCTTGTCCCATTGCATAGGCCTTTTTTGGGGTTCATATTTCGCAGTAACATGACAATTGCACCTCTCTTTAGCTGCAAAATATGTGGTGGCAATCCAGAAGGAGTTAGTGAGTTTATGAATTCAGTTGAAAAGTTAGCCTGACTTTCATTGTCATCAGCAAGTACAGAATCAGCAGTGTGATAATTTCTTTGTGGTGCATTAATTTTTTTAAAGATTTCATTATTGAGGATTAATGCATCCTTATTTTTACACGTTAGTATGACTTGGTTGGCAAGCTCTGAATATTCCTGTTTATTTATGCTACCTTCAAATATAGCCAATATAATATCTGGGATCTCTACAGTGTCCTCAGGTAAATGTGTTATTTTTTCTGTTCTGCCTTCTCCAATTTTAATAAGCCAATCATTGAAATCAGTTTGGCCTTCTGATCTCATGTTTTGTTGCAGTTGAAGATGGGTAAAATATTTCCATAGTGTGCTTGACTTTATACAGGTTTCGATAATGTCAGTTTGATATCCATGTACAACGACAGGTAATGTTTGTCTAAAATCGCCACCTAACAACATTACCTTTCCACCAAATGGAAAAGTATTATCCATGACTTCACGAAGCAAACGGTCAATACATTGGAGGGCATAGCATGACATCATTGTGGCCTCATTTATTATAATTAATTTACTTTTTTTCAATTTCTTTGCTTGTAATGATGTCATGCGAATATCTGACACAGAAGTTTCTAAAATAGGTACTGGCAGTTTAAAGCCACTATGTACAGTTCTTCCACCTTCTAACAAAAGTGCAGCAATTCCAGTAGTGGCAAACGGCAGTGCTATTTGACCTTGTTCTCGTACAGAACTCATTAATACATTTATAAATAGGTTTTTCCTGATCCGCCAGGTCCATTAAGATAGAAATAATGCTCTGTCACCATGTCATCATCTATTGTATTTTTAATGGCATTAAATGCTTGCAATTGTAACGTATTTAAAGTTGCAAGTCTTTCTTCTGTTCTTTCTACTTGTAATTGAATGTCATAGTCTTCAAAGTTTATGTCATCTATAAGACCTGGATCAGGCAAATTAAAACTTGCACAACTTAATCCATGAGTTAAAAATACTTCTTGGATTTCCATTAACGCTTTTAAGTGTGCAATGGGTTCATTGTATTGTCGCATAAAGTCTTCAGCCACATTACTTTTAAATGTCTTCCACAAAGCTAATGCATTTGGAGCATTTGAGAAGATACAAATAAATGCAAATTGTTCTCTCATCTGCCGTGGCATTTGACATTGTGCTGCTTCTTCTTAACATCTTTCCCACTCTGTATCATCAGCTAGTAAGTTTCTATGTCTTGCAGCTAAATGGAAGGATTTATATACTATTTCATTAATAGTTCTTAAGTGTTCAAAACTTTGTGCTCCAGGAACATTTAAAAGTAATATCCGTAAGCAAAAACGTTCAACATCTCTGGAACTGACTGTGTAAATTCTTGGGATTATTTTATTTCCTCTGCTTTTTCTAGGTCTCCATAATCCATTCACAAAAACATAATGATATGGAATTTCAATATATAAAAATTGTTTTGCTTGTGAATCTGTGGAATTTAATTCAAACCATGCAGTTTAGTGTATTGTGACGAAGTTCACTTTGGGCCAAAGCATTACTTTCATTTCCAGCATGGAAATACACTAAATGTCTTTGTGGCAAATGTACTGCTAATCTATATACTGCATGTGATCTATCATGCATTTCAAATTTTAAAAGCCGCCACATAGCTTCTGGCGCACTGACATAGCGAGCATCTACATGAGATGCAAGTTCATCATGTACTAACTCACTAGTTTCAGGGTTGTCTGCACTTTTGATGACTACAGTAGCTGCATCATAGCCTTTGTAAATATATTTGTAGACATATTTAATGGATTTGATGGAAGTGCAGGCTTCTACATTTATGTGGGCGTTATACTTCATGAGTAATTGTGGACTGTAGGGTACTGCATATCTATTGTCAACTTTTTTGCCACAAATAATGGCACTATCTCCTTCTCTTCTTTTATAAAGTGGATAGCCATCACAATTGGCATAGGTTTTGTCTCTATAATCTTTTGGGAAATCTTTGGAACATTTATTATTTTCCATACATGATGATTGTGGATTAAGCTCACCACAGGGTCCATGAATCATGCGATGGGTAACAATCTCATATAGTCTACCATATAGTTCTGGATCTAGTAGTTCAGCAACAATGACTGCATCCACTTTGTCAGAAGTATCTAATTTATCTTTTTGAAGTATTATAAGAAGATGCATGTGGAAGGCCTCTTTTTTTAAATTCAATGGTATATACATAAGCAAGACATTTGCCAAATAAGTGACTTATAGTGATGTCACGTATTAATTCATTTAATTTAATCTTAAAAACTCTGGCTACTAAATCTGGTCTATCGGAAGTTTTGGCCAAGAAGTAAAGTCTGTGTAATTTCTGGCCATTGGGGATTACATGTAAATGTAAGAAATAAATCGAGTTTGCCAAATTTGGTGACAATAGCCATAGCATCATTGTATCTTTCTCTCATATTTCGAGGAGATCCTTGAAAGGAAGATTGTAAAATGATGGCTTTGCCAGCTGTCATGTCTCTGCTTGTAGCCACCTCAGCAACATAGTCCATTAGTCCAGAATATTGTTCTACACATAGTTTATCTTGTTGATATTTTATAAAGTTTAAATTATTGGCCTCAACTTGCAAATAGGAATCAATAATCCATTGTTGTGTTAGTTTCCCACCACATAAAATTGGATTAAATTCATCTCTAATGGCAATTTGAGCTACTTTAAATTCAAGCATAGAAACATTACTTTGGATTCTGGCTTTAGCATTTGGGTAACTGGGAAGTGTTAATTTTGGTTGCCAACCTGCCTCTCCGTGTGGGGAAAAAAATGGGATATGTCATTGGATCTAAATTTGCACTTAAGATACTTATTTTAATGAAAGGTTGCTCCTCATTTCTAGGATATATTCTAATGTCTCTCTGAAATGGTGGTTCTCCTTCATCATTTTGAAACATCATTGCAACCTCATTTGATGTTGGCAAGTTATAACGACATTTATCAGTATGTCTGTCTCTTTTAAGCACCATATTGACCTTTGGCATTTGTAATTGATGTCTTTGTGCATGAAGTTGTTTTTCATTTTCTACTTCTGCCAATTTTTTATAAGCTTTACTGTAGGGGTTATTGTCCATAATGTTATTTAGTGCTATAAAAACACTGGGTAAGCATATTTTATTTTCTTCCAGCTGCATACGTTGGTCAACAGATTCTATTGTATCTAGGACATATAGTTGAGCGAATTTTCTTTGCTCTCCTTCCTCTGGATTTAAATGTGAAGTCCGATTATAAATTTGGCCTTGGACTTTAAAACAGTAAGGACCATGTCCTGGTACATTAGCAGCTAATGTTGCCCCCATAGATGCAAATGATATGGCACTATTGTAGGATCTTATGTTTGTCTTAAAATTTTTGTAGTTTGGAAAAGTAGGTTCAGTCATAATGTTTTGTAAATAGATTGGAAATTCTTTTCTTTCTGGAAGTTTGAACTTGCCTTTTTGACAGCAACTAATAAATTTGCCATCTCTGGGTCTCTCCTGTCTAAAATAATAAGCCTCACAAAACTGACATTGAGTATTCATGTCCCCACAACTATGAACCTCTAACTGCTAAAGACTTGAGTAAAGGACAATTTGCAAAGCATATAGCAGTTTGACTATCAAATTCATCAGGTGAAATGTCATGTGATGTTTCAACAACAGGTTCTAAATGCTTTGTTTTTTTCGTGGCTTTTCTTGTTATATCTTTTATTGGTTTAGGTAAAATGTCGTGTAATGTTTCCGGAAAAGGTTTTTTTTTTGTATCTCTTTTATTTTTTCAGGTAAAATGTCATCTGATGTTTCAGGACTAGGCTGTAAATGCTTTGTTTGGTTAGTAGCTTTTTTTGGTGTATCTTTAATTTTAGAAGGTGATACTCTTTTGCTTGCAATTCTTTTGCGTTCTTTTTCTCTGCGAATTTCCTTCTGCTCCGGTGTCTGCTGGCTGTCTGCTCTCTGTCGTTGTTCTCTAGCTTGCCATCTTATCTTTTCTTGTTTACTCTCGTTATCAGCCATGTTAATCTGTAAAAAAAAATAATGTATCATTAGTTTATTTTGAGATGTTAAGTTTGTTTTTAATATATTTTTCTCACGAACAGTTTGTTTCTATGTGATTCTAGTTGATTGTAGCGGTACTTTCTACGTATTGTTAAATAAGTGTTTTTTATTTGTGTGATTTTTGGTACAATCCAATTTTGTGTCTACCATATGTTGCATACTTTATTTGCTTAATTAGTCTTTTTTTATGAAGGTTAAATGTTTTTCTACAGTGAAAAATAATGTTTTTTTCTATTTTGGATATTATGGCAATGTTTTTAGCATTATCCTATTTTGTGTTCACTACTTTTTGGTTGCTGCATTTATTATATGGACGGCCATTAAACATAAATAGTTCCTTTATTTTTTCTACTTGTTATAATTTACCTTGATTGAAGTGTTGTTCTTGTCCGAATGACAGAGGATCCCCTCCTGCCAATCTTAATCCGCCGGTCTTCTTGTAGTGTCTGTTTGAAAAAGAAAGTGAAATGGTTAATTGTATATTTCTTCTTTTTGATTTAGCAAAGCATGGTCTTTTTTGCAGCATGTAATGTATTTTTCTATCTTACCTCTTCTTCTTTCTTTGTGTTCTTTAAAAGGGATTCTGGTTCACAATGCACGGTGCAAATTCTTGAGTGACGCTGTTGATGCAGAGTCTGAATAGTAAAAAAAGGGGAAAGATTCAGCTTTAGGTTACATATTGAGTTGCAGTAAATTAATGTCATTTAAATATACTTGTTTAATTGGTTTCAATTAACATTAGTTTGTTTTAGGGCCTACACACATAAATATGCGTGTCACATATCACTATACATGAATCACATTTCCATAGCTAAAGTTTTTTTTTATTTTAATGTGATTTAAATATACTTGTTTAATTAGTTTGGGTTAAGATTAGTTTGTTGTAGGGGCTACACACATAAATGTGCGTGTCACATGTCACTATACATGAACCACATTTTCATAGTTAAAGTTGTTTTTTTTTTGTCCTGACTTGATAATAAAATGTAATATATTATAGCTTACCTCTCAGTTGTAACTTGCACAATGTAAAGTAGGAAATTAGGAAACAATTCTCTTCTCAAGTAACAGCAGCAGTTAACTATCCAGTCACTCTGTTCATCACCTGAGTAGAAATGTAGAATTTTCTGGAAAGTAGGCAGTATTTATAAACTTTCAAGTGCCTCAGACCGTTAGAACGCAATACGCATGCGCTATTTGCGTTCCAGCTTACAATTTGCGTTCCATCCGCCATTTTATGCTTGGTAGTTTTGAAAATGGTGGTTAATATCAGTGTGGTACGTGCCGCATAGTATGTGTTTCAGTTTTGCGAGTCACTGTAGTATTGTTACGTCTGAAGCCTCGTTTTCTTTTATTTCGGCTGCCATTTTTTCTCTCGCTTAGGTGATTTTCAGCAGTTTAAACTCATTTTTTGGACTTAAATGGATGTGTAAATTAACTTTTCGAGGTGCCGGATGCCCCCCCGCCCCCTTGCTGTAAGTAAGCTTTTTATGTGTTTGTTGTGTTTATTTCTTGTGTTTCTGATGTTTTCATGAGCGCCGTTTTCGGCCGGTTTTGCGTGTTGGGAATGGGTCGTTTTGCGGACGTATTTTTTTGCGAGGCGCCCGTATATTTTTTGCGAGGGACGCAGTTGGTTTTTATGTGTACTACGCAGTTGATTTTTTTCTAAGTCATGCGTATGTGTGTTAACCGCGTGTGAGGCGCCTTTGAGGTTTTTTTTTAAATCGTGCGTGTGTGTTAACAACACAGCCGACGTTGGACCTTCCACCACCGCAAATGCGGCTCCTCGCTTCGCAAAGGGTCTGCATTTGCGGACAAACACAGCCGACGTGGGATTGTCCACCACCGCAAATGCGGCCCCTCGCTTCGTGAGGGTCCGCATTTGCGGACAAACACAGGCGACGTGGGATACTCCACCACCGCAAATGCGGCCCCTCGCTTCGCGAGGATCCGCATTTGTGGGGAACTGCGGCCCTCGCTTCGTAAGCAACGGCTCGTATGCTCACAACTTTACAACTATATATGTGATATATATATATATATATATATATATATATATATATATAAAAATAAATATATATATATATATATATATATATATATAAATAAATATACATATATATATATATATATATATATATATTTAGGACGTGAGAGGAGCACAAATCTAGGTGACTGACACATACAGTGGCTATATGGTTCACATCAGACTAACCCTATAAAGCTAACCCCATAATGCAAACACTGGTGCACACAAAACAGGAAATGACAAAAAATAACCAAAACAAAATGAAAAGAAGTTAATTTAAACAAACAAAAAAAAAGGAGCAAAAGTACTAATGTACTACTTTTATTTACAGATTAATATGGCAGATACTGAAAACAAACAAGGAAAAGAAAAGACGTCAAACTAAACAATGTCATAAAACATGGGCAGATCAACAGACACTCAAGCAAAAGGAAATTCGACGACAAAAAGAACGGGAGAGACTCGCAAGCAAAAGAGTTGACAAACTAACATCTAAGCTCAAGAAGGTAACTAAAAACCAAAAGCATTTAGAAAATGTTGCTGAACAATCTGAGAAGAATTCTTATGATGATTTAGAGAGTCATATTGATATATGTTCTCAGAATTGTCCTTTACTTAAATCTTTAACAGAAGACGTTCATAATTGTGGTATTATGAATATTGTCTTTCAGTTTTGTGTGGCCTATCATTTCAAACAGGAAAGACCCAGAGATGGCCAGTTTGTTAGTTGCTGTCAAAAAGGCAAGGTAAGACTTTCACAAAGACAACACTTCCCCACATATTTAAAAAGCATTATGTCTGAGCATAATTTCCCTAATTACCAACATTTCAAAACAAACATAAGGTTGTATAATAGTGCCATATCCTTTGCATCTATGGGTGAAACATTCGCTGCTAATGTGCCAGGACATGGCCCTTACTGTTTCAAAGTACAAGGGCAAATTTACAATTGTACTTCTCATTTACATCCAGAAGAAGGAGAGCTAAAAACATTTGCTTAACTACATGTCCTAAATACAACAGAAGCTATTGACCAACGTATGCAGCTTCCAGAAAATAAAAAATGCTTACCCATTGTGTTTATAAAGCTTGATAAAATTATGGCCCAAAGCCCATACATTCAAGCCTATAAAAATTTGTCAGAAATAGAACAAGAACAAATAATACATGCAGAACTACATCAATTATCAATCCCAAAAAACATAATGGTTCTTAAAAGAGATCGCCATACTGATAAACGCTGTTACAACTTACCAACATGAAATGAGGTTGCAATGGTCTTTCAAAATGATGAGGGAGAACCACCATTTCAGAGCGATATTAGAATATATCCAGAAATGAGGAGCAACATTACATCAACATAAGTATCTTAAGTACTAATTTAGATCCAATGACATATCCCATTTTTTACACCAATGGTGAAGCCGGATGGCAACCAAAACAATTAACAGTTACCCAAATTCAAAAGTACGTGTCAGAAATAATATTTCCATGCTTGAATTTAAAGTGGCTCAAACTGCCATTCGAGATGGATTTAATCCCACATTTTATGTGGTGGAAAACTGACACAACAATGGATGATTGATTTATATTTGCAATTTGAGGTAAATAATTTAAATTTCATAAAATATCAACAAGATAATCTACTTGTAGAACAGTATTGTGGACTGATTGATTATGTCACTACCAACAGAGACATTCCAGCTGGAAGAGCAATCATTTTGCCATCCACTTTACAAGCAGCTACAAACACAGAGCCTGCAGCTGGCAAAGCCATAATATTACCTTCTTCTTTCCAAGGATGTCCTCGCAATATGCAAGAGAGATTCAATGATGCTATGGCTATTGTAACTAACAGTCTTATTACATTTTTTATAGAAGTTTTTAGTTAGTGAACTTCTATCCAAAAACAAGGTCTTCACTAACTAAAAACTTCTGTAAAAAAAATATGCTGTGTGCTTAATTAGAGTCCTTTTAAATTTACAGAATCGCAATTTAATAAGGCTGTTAATTTGGAAAACCAGACTTATTTATTACATTGGCCAGAGATTGTACAGAATCGGATATTTGGACAAACTGCTTCTGATAGACCATATTTAGTGGCAAGAGTCTTCAAAATAAAATAAACTGAAATAATACGTGACATAACCATAACTCAGTTAATTGGCTAATGTCTGGCGTATGTTTATACCATAGAATTAAAAAAAAAGTGGCCTTCCACATGCACATATGCTTAAAAACCTTCAAGAGAAATATAAATTGGATACTGATGATAAAGTGGATTCAGTGATTATTGCTGAACTACAGTACCAGATCTAGAAATACATGGTAGACTATATGAGATTGTAACTCATTGCATGATTCATGGACCATGTGGTGATATTAATCCACAATCACCATGTATGGAAAATAAAAAATGCACTAAAGAATTTCCAAAAGATTATAGAGACAAAATGTATGCTAATTGTGATGGCTTTTCATTATGTAGAAGAGAAGGCCAAAATGCCTTTATTTGTGGAAAAAAAGTTGATAACAGATATGTGGTGCTGTACAATCCATATTTGCTCATGAAGTATAATGCACACATTAATGTGAAAGCTTGCACTTCTATAAAATCCATCGAAAATGTCTACAAATATATTTACAAAGGCTATGATGCAGCTACTGTAGTGGTAAAAAGTGCAGAAAATCCAGAACAAACTGAGTTATTACATCATGAACTTGCATCTCATGTAGATGCTCGCTATGTAAGTGCGCCAGAAGCAATGTGGCATCTTCTCATATTTGAAATTTATGATCGATCACATGCAGTATATTGATTAGCTGTACATTTGCCCCAAAGACACTTAGTTTATTTCAATGTTAGAAATGAAAGAAATGCTTTGGCACAAAGTGAGCATCTAAAAACTACACTTGAGGCAAGGGAATTGTTATACATTGGCATTCCACATCCTTATGTTTTGGTAATGGATTATGGAGGAAAAGAAAAACCTGTGGAAATAAAATTATAACTAGAATTTATACTTTAAGTCCAAGAGACCTTGAATGTTTCTGCTTACGTTTACTCCTTTTAAATGTTCCTGGTGCACAAAGTTTTGAACAGTTGAGAACTATTAATGACACCGTTTATGACACATTTCATTTAGCTGCGCGACACAGAAACTTCCTGACTGATGATACAGAATGGGAAAGATGTCTAGAAGAAGCAGCACTCTGTCAAATGCCATGGCAGATGAGAGAACAATTTGCATTCATTTGCATCTTCTCAAATGCTTTACCTTTGTGGGACAAATTTAAAACAAATATGTCTGAAGACTTTTTGCAATGATACAATGAGTCTATTGTAGAATTAAAAGCATTTATTAAAATTCAAGCGGTCTTTCTCTCTCATGGATTAAATTGTGCAAATTTGAATCTGCCAGATACAGTACTCATAGATGAAATAAACTTTGAAGACTATGATACTCAGCTTCAAAACCAAATAACACATGAAAAACTTGCAACTTTAAATACATTACAATTGCAAGCATTTAACGCCATAAAAAGTGCACTAGAGGATGACTTGTTCAAAGAGCGTTATTTCTATCTAGATGGACCTGGTGGATCAGGAAAAACATATCTATATAATCTATTGATGAGTTTCGTTCTGGCACAAGGTCAAATAGCACTGCCATTTGCAACACTGGAATTGCAGCACTCTTGTTAGAAGGTGGAAGAACTGTGCATAGTGGATTTAAACTGCCAGTTCCCATTTTGGAAACATCATTGTCGGATATTCGAATTACATCTTTACAAGCAAAAATAAATAAAGAAAAGTAAAGTAATTATAATCGATGAAGCTACAATGATGTCATGCCATGCGCTACAATGTATTGACCGTTTGTTGCGTGAAGTTATGGATAATGATTTGCCTTTTGGTGGAAAGGTGATGTTGTTAGGTGGAGATTTTAGGCAAACATTACCTGTTGTTGTCCATAGAAATCACACAGACATTGTAGAAACATTTATCAAGTCAAGTACACTATGGAAACTCTTTACTCACCTCAAATTAGAACAAAATATGAAATCAAAAGGACACAATGAATTCAGTGAGTGGCTCATTGAAATCAGAGAAGGAAAAACAGAACAAATTCATAATTTACCCGATGATACGTGGAAATTCCATTGCAAATCATTTGCAAACAGAACATTATATTGGCTATATTCCAATATACAACTGCAGAGCTTGCAACCAAAGTAATATTAACATCCAAAAGGAAAGATGCATTTCTTCTGAATAATGAAATATTAAAATTAATAGATGCACCACAAAACAATTATCACAGTGCTGATTGTATACTTTGTGATGACAAAGAAACTCAGACAAACTTTTCAACTGAATTTATTAATTAATTAACTCCATCTGGAATGCCATAACATATTGTGCAGCTAAAAAAAGGTGCAATTGTCATGTTACTGTGAAATATGAAACCCAAAATAAGGACTATGAAGGTGGGACAAGATTAATTGTCCAAGAACTCAAAGATTATTTCATAAATGCAGAAATTCTCAGTGGTACCCATGAAGGTAAAAGAGTTTTCATACCAAGAATAGATTTGGCACCAAGTGAAAGTAGCTTGCCTTTTGTACTTCAGAGAAGACAATTTCCCATCATCATGGCATTTGCCATGACCATTAATAAATCACAAGGACACATTTTTAAATCTGTTGGAATCTTTTTAGAAGAAACAATATTTGCCCATGGCCAACTGTATGTTGCATTTTCAAGATGCAAAAATACAGAGACAATTTAAGTTTATATTGAAAACAACAAAAGTCAGGGTGATTTATTAGATGATGGCCGAATTTTTACAAAAAAACATTGTCTACTATAAAGTACTGTAAAGTAAATAAAAAAATAAAAAAAAGATCTACAAATAACCCAATTAAAAAAACAACAGTGCTATTATATCTCCGACAAATTCAGAAAAAATACCACAACATATATAGAGAACAGTGGTTTTATTTTGAAGACGCAATTTTATGTCACTCAGAATCTTTTTAGAGGAACACTATTTCGCTAAGGAAACTCTATAAAATGGCAAAAAACCTAGAGAACAGTGGTTATACCCTGTGGACGAACTTTGATGTCTGGCGGTCTCTTTATAGAAGACCACTATTTCACTATGTGCCATTTTCAAGAACTACAAAAATACAGAAAGCAAGTGAAAAAAAATAAAAAACAGTGGTTATATCCCATAAACAAAATTATAAGTCTATTGGGCTCTTTTTTAAGGTAACCACTTTCACATACAAAACAAAAAAAAATGGAATGTCTTGGAAGTGACTTTTGCCAGGATTAGCCCCACAAAACAGTTACTTTGCATTTTGTGACATTTACTGTTTCAATTTTAATACATTAACTTCATGTTTGTAATGTTAAAATTCTGTTTTCAAAGGACTGAAAAGTTGTTTCCTTGTATGTAATTAAGGGTTCATGTTAGTAGGAGGATGATCATTTGTAAATGTTTAATTACATAGAGACTATTGATCCAGGGAGTAATCAGATCGCCAGTTAATGGGGTCAGGAAGGAATTAATTTTTTTGCACACTTTGAAACAATTGACCAAGTTTCAATGGTTTTTTTTTTGGTTTGCCTTCTTTTGGATTCAATATTCAAGATCAATATATTTTGAAATAATTTAATTTTAAATGTTATTACATTACATGAATGTTTGCATTGTTAACATTCTATTTTACAAGGTTTGAAAAGTTGTTTTATTGGATGTTATTAAGGGTTTATGTCAGTAGCAGCATAATCATTTGTTAAAAATGTAAATGTATAATTAAATAGACAGGATTCATCCAGTAATCCGATCGCCAGTTACTGGGGTCAGGAAGGAATTCATTTTTCCCCCCTTTGATGCACTTGGCTAAGTTTCAATGGGGGTTTTTACTGTTTGCCTTCCTCTGGATTCAATACCTATGTGCTTTACCAGGAGTTCAACTACAAGTTGCATGTTAAGAAGCATTCTGTAATGGTTTAAAATACTGATTCATACAAAGTTGACCTATTGTTATGTTACTCATGCATAGATCACAATTCAAAATGTTAGTATTGTTGAAAATAATTGGTTTACCACTGTTTCCAATATAAGTTGCATGTTACAAAGCTTTATGTAAGGGTTTATAATACGTATTCATACACATTTCATGCTTTGTAATATTATTACTGCATACATGACAATTAAAACGGTTAATATGGTTTAACAGTTGTTGAAATACAAGTTGAATGTTAAAATAAAAAAATGTATTATAATTGTTGTACTTCTTTGTAGATAACAAAAAGATTAAGATTGTCAGACCAGCATTCCCTGCTTTAAAATGTTATTGACCGTTGTTTTTTGATGGGCAAGTTGCTAGTATATATATATATATATATATATATATATATATATATATATATGTCCTTTGTCTGTCTCTCTCTCTCTCTCTGTCTTGTCTCTCTCTCCTGTGTGTCTCTCTCTTCTGTCTCTCTCTCTCTCATGTGTCTTTCTCTCGCTTGACTCTCTCTCTCTATCTGTCCTGTGTCTGTCTCTCTCTCTCTGTGTCCTGTCTCTCTCTCTCTCTTGTGTCTCTCTCTCTTTCTCTCTTATGACTCTCTCTCCTTTCTCTATCTCCCCTGTCTCTCTCTCTCTCTCCTGTCTCCCCCTCTCTATCCTGTATCTCTCTTTATCATCTCTCCCCCCCCCCTCTTTCTGTCCTGTCTCTCTCTCTCTCTCTCTCTCTCTCTCTCTCTCTCTCTCTCTCTCTGTGTCCTGTCTCTCTCATTCTCCTCTCTCTCTCTCCTGATGCTCTCTATGTCTGCCTCTCATTCAACGCTGTGTCTCTCGTTTTCGCTCATGCGCTCCTCCTGGCCCCTTAGTAGTGGAGAGCTCATGCGCGCATCGATTAACATTGTCTGTCACCTGAGTAGGGGTGGAAGGGCCAGACCAAATGATTTTGCAGGCCTTATACTGCCCACATGCCTTATGTTCCCCATAAGGGTTGGGCAACACGCAGCTACAAATAAAAGCATTCTTTTTTTTTTTTGTGCAGAGATATATAAAAGTAATGGAAAGAGCATAAGAAAAAGGGCACAATGTATGCCGCAGAAAAAAGAGGATACAGCATGGTAGTGAGTGAAGGGTTTAATTTGATGTGTTTTATGTGATGAGTGAAGGAGCCAAAAATAATGTTGAGTTTATTCATGATATATGTTAGCCATGAAAATAAGGGGTAATAAATGTACACACTTGGGTGGCCCTAGAGTAGAAAACATACATACTGACACTGCTAGCTGACACTAGTCTCTGGTACAAAATGTTCCTGTTTCCTGTCCTTGCGTTTTAAAAGGGGCAGAAATATATTTGTTTTACAAATTGCGTAAAATTTTATTTCCAGGGGGCCAGGTGTGGGCATTTAACTGGACATGGGATGGCTTTTGGGTTTTCTCCCTGGGAGACAGACATTCATGAAACAACTCTGGCCAATGAGTTCCCTTGCCCCCGTAACCCCTGTAGCACAGAGAATAGTGTTTCTGGTGTAATTTATTGCATAATTTCCTCATAAACAAATATCTATATGTTTTATTATAATACTGTATTTTAGATCTCTAATCTGAGATTCTTTACATATGTATTCTTGAAATAAACATCTCCATTTGTGGTGCATGAGGTTTAGTTTGGTTTAGTTATGTTTTTTTTTTAAATAATATTACTAAGTTTGAAGCATACATGATATAAAATATTACAATGCAGTATGAATCTTGGTTTTATGCCATAACACAGGACAAAAAAATTAAAATCTTAGGAGACAGACAAGCTGTTTTCTAGCAGCCTGGTAGGAAGCCCTCCATAAAGTTTCATTAAACTTTGGAAAAAATATATAGGACCCAGCCGTACATATTTTAGGAGCCTGGTTCCTCCATTTCATAGCATATAACAAAAAAAAAGTTTATTGTACAGTAAAACAAATAAATGTTGAATTAAATATTCCTATGTAAATGGTTTTTCAGTTTTTGTGTATTTATACATCACTATCATGGCGTAGAAGCCCAAAAAAATCTAGCAGAGATAATTCAACTCTATTTCCAGAACAGGAAGCAGGGGCACATCTAGCGCTTGTGCATCCAGTGCCACAGTGCCCCTCAAAACCTTATTTTTAAATGTTTTTGTTTAAATTCTCAATGCCCTGCCTTCTCAATATAATTAAAAATGACCAAGATTTTTGGTAACGCAATGTTAAACTTGCAGGGCTCGCGCAGCAAGGCGAGCCGTTACGGGTCGTAACCAAGTGGCACGCGGAACTTACAAGACCACCAAAAAAAATCAAATATGCCTCCAATTAACTTATCACAGCACAGTGGGAGAGCCAGGGAGACTGTGAGTGAGGTTGCAACTTAATTTGAGGCATATTTTATTGTTTTTTCACGATTGAAATTCACCTAAGCGAGATAATAAATGTTTCCCGATAAATGTAACACAATGAAAACGAGGTTGAAGGACCTAAAACTAGGCCAAAGGACGTAAAAAGGAGCCCAAAGGCGCTCGTTGCAAGCCGCGCTGAGTGCCGAAGGCGCTCAGCGCCGGGGGCGCAATGAGCACTGAAGGTGCTCAGAGGGGCCATAGCCTCGCTTTTATATCAATATTTCCATGTTTTGTTTTTTTTCATTTGGTCTGCACATGCTGCATTTTCCCCTCCAAATGTTTCCTGAGCAGTGCTCGTTGGAATGTATAGAACCAAACTAGAGGGTACAATGCAAGGGTGTATTTATGTTTTGTTGCCCAGTTACTACTCCTTCTTTCACCTTGCTATATCCTAATCATAAGATTATCACACTCACCACGCACACACACACATATATGTATGTTTGTGTAAATTTATGTATAAATAGTTTGGGAATAATAGCAACATTTTGAAAGAAGGTCTGTGGATTTTGGTGTAGAAAGGGGCAGCCAGTAGGAAGAGATGCAATTATATGTTTCTCTTTATGTCCTTCATCCCCCTATTCCTCTCTTTTCTTTTTTTTTCTTTTTTCTATTTTTGTTAACAAGAAGAAAACATTATGGTAGTAAATATGATCTGGGGGAAATGTGGTTGGAAGGCGGGCTGAGGATTGGATTAGATTTACACTTAAGAACAGAAAAAAATACTGAATTTGAGAAGATAATTATCAGAATATTACACTTCAAACACTAGAGAGCTTTGAACTGAAGGTGAAGGAGCATGGACAGACATTTGATGATATTAACACAAATAAAGAGAATTCTATGAGGCTACAGTTCTTCACTGTGTATTTATAATTTCATTTCTAAGCTATATTTTTCTACAGCCTTTTTCAATGGTTCTGTTTAAAGCACTGGCAATTCTAGCTTCTTTATTCCCATAGTGCAGATAGCAGATTCCTCTGTATTCAAAAGACTCCTCCCATTTTTAGGAAGTTGATTAGTAGATAACAAATTCCAATCAATTCCCATTGATCTCTCCAAATGCGCAATGCAGCTGAACAAACTGCTAGGGAGGCAGTACTGATATTAAATATGTTTGGCGGTAAATTAAAGTTTACTTCCTAAAACATTTGATATTTATCTATTCTAATTCTGTAAAGGACAATGGTAATGTCCTAAAACGCAAGCACTATTGCGCAACTATTCATAATTAATCTTACTTTCAAATATCACTTTTAAATCTTCAGCCTGTCTATAATCCTTATGTAGTCATCAAGAGGTGGTACAACTCTGACTAGGGTCAGTCCTAAATTGTCTAGGAAGGAGCAGATGCTCTTCATTAGCTGAAGACTTGGGCCCCTACTCAATTGGGCAATAGTTAGTTACTGGAGCCCGTAATGTAGCCCGTAAATTAATTTGCTATTCAATTGGTCTTTTAACTACCCGCAAACGATTTGCGGGTTACAGGCTGAAAGTTCCTGTGGTTGTCAAAATCGTAACTCCAACCCATCTAAGCCTTTTATCTTTAAGCCGCAAATGTTACAATCACAAATTGCTATTCAATTGCTACAATTCCTCAAGCCCACAATTGTTTTCACACACGTAAATGGCAAACGTAGAAGAAAATCCTATGTGTACCAGATAGGACTCACAAAGGGGTTAAACACCTGATCGTAGCACTTTAAATGCAAATAAAAAAATCAATATTGCACTTTAAAAGACAGGGAAAGTAATTAAAGACTTTAGAATTAATTGCACAGCAGTCTCAAGCTCACAAATCTGCAATGTAAAATTACCTTTTTTTTACATTTTATTTCCATGTTATATTGGTCCCAGGAATCAAGGAGTTAATACATATTAGGCCACCAACATGGACTAAAACATTTCCTTTATTCATTTTTATTATTTTGTACATTGCCGGATTGCGAATCTGATTGCATATCGGACTTCTAAACGCTAATTGATTGACGTTTAACCTCCATGTTTTACTGACCTCATGATGATGGTCTCATTTACTATTGGCTGTTTCTAAATCGGTAGTTACGGCCTTGCTTAATTGATCATGATCATGCTCTGAAATACTACTTTCGGCCTGGTAGCTGCGGGCTCGATCAATTTAATCGATGTAACTTTCGCCAATTTCAAATTCCCAAACTTACGGCTAGTATGAAGGCAACTGCGGAGTTGCAATTAAATAGGGGCCCTCGTGTGTTCAATCAGTTTAACATGTATCTGATCATTTAGGAGCACCTTACAGTCATAGTTGCTCCCATCCCTTGGTGGAGACAAGTTGCTCAGCTGGAGGTTACAAGTTGGTGTTTGAAAGTAAGTTTAATAATAAATATTGCTTTTCTATATAATTGAATAGAACTTGTTATAAAAGGCCAATGCATAAAAATAGGACAATTGTGGTCAGACTTTTTCTATATAGCCTTTTTATAAATTAAACTTGATAATGGACAAAAATGTATAGAAAGTAAAAAACACATAAAAAAGCCTTTTATCCAGTTTCTTTTATCAACTACTTCTGTCTATCATTCTATCCGGATAGTGTATAAATTAATGAGCTTCCCATTAACACTACTGAAACCTCTGGCAATTGTAGATGCCACATTCCCATTGTGTAGATAGAAACTACCTGTACAATCAATATCTTTCTACCTCAGATAGTTGATAACCAGTATCCAAAATGGTAGATTCCACAGCAGCAACATTGCATATTGTCACAGTCCCTGATGAGCTGAGAGACTAACAGTTATTTTAAGGACATATCTAAGTTTCCTGGATTATGAATACATCTAATAGAAGAGAATCAGCAGTGTATGCAAACATTTTTGTGCATGAAAAAAACTCCCAAAATAAACATTAACAAATTATCCCTGATGTTTGCTCTCTCTCTCTCTCTCTCTGGATGTTTGCTCTGCTCTCTCTCTCTCTCTCTTGAGTTTGCAAGTAGCTGCTTTTGTGAGTTAACACCCCTAAAATCCCTTCTAAAATTAGCTTAAAATTCATCATTTGTTTTGGTCAATCACAGGCAGCTATACATTTTATTACGATGTAACAATCCGTTATGGCTATTTGTGCAGGAAGGAATCATGGGATGTGTAGCCCCCCTTGCAGAAGGAAGCAGGATGAGCCAGACGACGATCTGTAGATCTCTGCACTGTGCTGCTGCTGGCTTGAAGGTTAGTAAATAGTTACAATCTGTACTTGAATGCATTGTTTCTATTGGTAGGTACACTGTGCCTATCTAAGGAGCTCTGGCGATGTGGAAAATAAGTTTTATTTTGTAAATAAAATAAATCTGTACGTGTATAGAATTACTCCATCTAATGTGTGTCTGATATAAGCAGCATGTGTTAGATTAGAGAGAGGTAAGAACAGGGAAACTTGATGCCTTTAATGACTATAACTGACTCATCCAAAGAGTTAAAGTTGGCTTTTATACTTAAAGGCTGTGCACTGTGAGCCTCATTCAATTGCTCCGATTTAGAGATCTGGGCTCGCAAGTTTAAGTTGCAAGTTAATGTGCAATTCAATTGGCAACTTCTTGCGTCCTCCGATCACGTTACTGACTCCAAGCTGCGATTTATAGAAATTTTAAAAATCGCAAGTTAGTGCCCTCCAAGCCTTTGATCTTTCACTGTTGCAAGGCTTAAATTGCAAATCGGTATTCAGTTGCTCCAATTCTTCCTCGCTAACCACTCCGTCAAGCCCGCAAATGGCAAATATCTAACCACAAATTAATGGTACCAAGGAGGTCTCGCAAAGGGCTTAATGACAAATTAGAGCACTTCCAAAGCAAATAAAAAGCAATACTGTACTTTTATTAAGAGTGAAAGTGATGTTAAGTCTTAGAATTTATAGCACAACATTCTCCAATACTTTATTTCATGTTCAATTTTCGTGTTATATCGATCACGGCAATCAATGTGAAGTCCTATGGGCTTCAACATCCAAGCCTCCAAGACTTTGAAATCCAACCTCTATTTTTCAAAGTCCAACGGGCTTGGAGGTTGAAGGCCGCAGGACTTTGAAAAATGGAGGTTGGATTTCAAAGTCCTACGGCCTTCACTTACGGGTTATGGGGTTGGAGGTTGGACATGATGACGATCTCTGTTTTCATTGGCTGTTTCTGCATCGGGAGTTACGGGTTTACTCCCCTAACATGTTCAAGCCCGGAAATGCCCGTCATGGTTTTCCAATTTTTGGGACCGGCACCTAACTTGAGGACCCAGTCAATTAAATTGCAACACAATCTGAGACCAAATGGAGTCAGCAACTCAATCACAGGCATTTGGCTGTCTGCAATCGAGTTGCAAGCCCCAAATTGAATGTGGCTGTGTGTATGGGTTGGGGGGGGGCGTGAACATTTAAATGATGTCCTGGATATATACAAGGATCAATAGACACTTAGGGCCTCATTCAATTGCGATTTTGCCAATTGAATAGGGCTCTGTATAAGCAGAGAGCAATTTTTTTTACAGAAGTTTTTAGTTAGTGAACTTCTACCCAAAAGCAAGGTCTTCACTAACTAAAAACTAGAAATTGGAAGTTACTGGAGCCTGTAATGTAGGGCGTAAACTAATTTGCTATTCAATTGACGTCTTTTTGCAAACCGCAAATGTTCTATGGGTTACGGGCTGAAAAATCTTGTGATGGTTACTACCATATCTTACACCCCATCTAAGCCTTTGAGCTTTAACGTCCGCAAGAGTTACGATTGCTAAAATCACAGATCACTATTCAATTGTGACAATTCCGCAAGCCAGCAAATGTTCTCACACTGTAAATGGCAAATGTAGAAGAAAATCCTGCGAGTACCAGATATGATTCGCAAGGGCGTTAAAGACATGTCCATAGTACTGTAAATGCAAATAAAAAAAAATTCTGCACCGTAAATGATGGGGCAAGCGATGAAAGACATTAGAAATAATTGCACAACAGTCTCAAGCTCGCAAATCAGCAATAAAAAATTATTTATTTTTATGTTTAATTTCCGTGTCATACCAAACTCGGGAAACAATGAGTTAATACATATCAGGCCACCCACATGGACTAGAACATTTCCTTCATTAATTTTTATTGTTCTGTACATTGCAAGATTGGGGGTCTGATCTCATATGCTAATTGATTGACATGTAACCTCCATGTTTTACTGACATAATGATGATGGTTTCATTTTCTATTGGCTGTTTCTAAATGGGTAGTTAGGGCCTTGCTTAATTGATCATGTTCACACTCTGAAATGCTACATACAATTGCATGGTTTACAGTTTTGGCTTTTGGCCTGTAACTTGCGGGCTTGTTCAATTGAATTGCTCCATAATTGTAGCAGAGTTCAAGCCTGCAGCAAGCCCACAAACATACCGTGCGTTGCGGCCTTGCAATTGAATGAGGCCCTTAGTGACTATTATCTCATTACTGGCATCACTACCAGAGTTGGAAGGACTATTGAAGTTTAAAAATGTATTGTACCCACAAAGTATTAGTTCGTTTAGTTGGGGGGGAAACAGGGTATATGATACTGTCCCTTTAAGGTTAAGGACCCCTATACCTACCCCTAGTTGAGGGCCCCTTGGCCTGATCTGTTACTAGCGGATTAATTTAGCCACAAAATGGCACTGCCACTTCAGCTGGCTTTCACTTGCCTATTGTCAAGTGTTGTTATTTAAAAAATATATATTTGAAATGTTGATCACAGAGGTGCTTCTTGCTTCTGTTCTAGGACATAGCAATGGTCTGGTAAATACAGGATACCACTTGGATTTAAAAGGATACTATTAACCCAAAATCAAGTTGTTCATTTTATTTATTCTTAATGAGCTTGAAAATATAGTTATACATTGTATTATCCATTTGTTTCTAAACTGAACCATTCCTAAGATAAATCAATTTATTTCTACTGTATTCTTATGTAAATGAGTGGCTCTTGAATATTAAATAGCACTATCATGCAGTTAGAGACCTCTCCACTCTTATCACAACTCAAATCAATACTTAATACAGTGGTGGCTGGTGACTTTCCAAGTTGGAGGGGCTGCAGAGCGAGAGATGGCCTCTTCCCCTTCATAGGCTCCACCCATTTGTATGGACTCCAGCCATTACATAATTTTGACCTTTATATGTCTCGCCCAATGACCTTATATTGGCCACACCTATTGAAATAGACTCCACCCAGTTTTTTTTCCGCTTGTTGATAAATTCAAGATTCCTAGGACTCTGACGAATAATAACATTAAAATCTGTCTTTTGTTTCAACAACTGAATGACACTCACCAACAGTTGGTTCTCCTTCTCACGGTCTCTTGAAGTGTAGTCATTGAACATCAAGTCTAAAAAAGTCTGCAGCCGCACAGTGCTTGGACCTTGGTGTGATCTAAAACAAGCAAACAAATCAGAGCGTGCAAGGCATCATCCCTTCCACCACCACTGAATCCTTTATCGCCTAGATAGGTACCTAATATTCATCACTATACCATGCCGGTCTATATAGGACCCCATGGTACCTAAAAAAACTTAAAATACCATGCAGGACTCTATAGGCCCAAACAGTACCTAAAAACTCACATTATACCATGCACATCTATACAGGACCAAACAGTACCTAAAAACCCACATTATAACATTGACATCTTTATAGGCCCAAACAGTACCTAAGAACCCACATTATACCATGCATGTCTATATAGGCCCAAACGGTAACTAAAAACCCACATTATACCATGCTGGTCTATATAGACCCAAACAGTACCTAAAAACCCACATTATACCATGCACGTCTATATAGGCCCAAACAGTAACTAAAAACCTACATTATACCATGCTGGTCTATATAGACCCAAACAGTACCTAAAAACCCACATTCATCCAAGTGGTACTATATAGGCCCTAACCGGGCCTTAAAAACCCACATTACACCAAGCGGGACTATATAGGCCCTAACCGGACCTTAAAAACCTTAAAATACCAAGCTGGACAATATAGGCCCCAACTGGACCTTAAAAACCTTCAAATACCCAGCTGGAATATATAGGCCCAAATCAGACATTATTAACCCACATTACACCAAGCGGGACCATATAGGCCCCAACCGGAAGTTAAAAACCTTAAAATACCTAGCGGGACTATATAGGCTCAAACAGTACCTAAAAAAACGTAAAATACCAAGCTAAACTGTATAGGCCCCAACCAAACCATATTAACCCACATTACTCTAAGCGGGACTGTACAGGCCCCAGCCAGAACTTAAAACCCCAGATTACACCCGGAAGGACTATATAGGCCCTACCCGGACCTTAAAAATCCACATTACTCCCATTGGAACTGTAAAGGCGCCAGCCGGACCTTGAAAACCCACATTACTCCAAGTGGGACCATATAGGCCCCAACCGGACCATAAAAACCTTAAAATACCAAGCTGAGCTATATAGGCCCAAACCAGAACTTATTAACCCACATTACACCAAGCCGGACCATATAGGCCCCTACCGGACGTTAAAAACCTTAAAATACCAAGCGGGACTATATAGGCCCCAAACAAATTTTATTAACCCACATTACTCCAAGCTGGACCATATAGGCCGCTACCAGACCTAAAATACCTTAAAATACCAAGCAGGACTTTATAGGCCCCAAACAGACCTTAGAAACCCACATTACACCAAGCAGGACCATCTAGGTCCCAACCGGACCTTAAAATACCAAACTGGACTATATAGGCCCAAACCAGACCTTATAAACCCACATTACACCAAGCGGGACTATATAGGCCCGAGCCAGACCTTAAAAACCTTAAAATACCAAGCAGGACTTTATATGCCCCAACCGGACATTAGAAACCCACATTACACCAAGCGGGACAATATAGGCCCCAACTGGACCTTAAAAACATTAAAATACCAAGCAGGACTATATAGGCCTCAACCAGACCTTATTAACCCATATTACACCAAGCGGGACCATCTAGGCCCCAACCGGACCTTAAAATACCAAACTGGACTATATAGGCCCAAACCAGACCTTATAAACCCACATTACACCAAGCGGGACTATATTGGCCCCAACCGGACCTTAAAAACCTTAAAATACCAAGCAGGACTTTATAGGCCCCAACCAGACATTAGAAACCCACATTACACCAAGCGGGGCCATAAAGGCCCCAACCGGACCTTAAAAACCTTAAAATACCAAGCGGGACTTTATAGGCCCCAACCGGACCTTAAAATACCAAGCGGGACTATGTAGGCCCCAACCAGACCTTATTAATCCACATTACACCAAGCAAGACTATATAAGGCCCAACCAGACCTTAAAAAAACAAGCTGGACTATATAGGCCCAAACCGACCTTATAAACCCACATTATACCAAGTGGGACCATATAGGCCCCAATCGGACCTTAAAAACTTTAAAATACCAAGCGGGACTATATACGCCCCAGCCAGACCTTATTAACCCACATTACACCAAGCGGGACCATATAGGCCCCAACTGGACCTTAAAAACCTTAAAATACCAAGCGGGACCTTATAGGCCCCAACCGGACCTTAAAATACCAAGCGGGACTATGTAGGCCCCAACCAGACCTTATTAATCCACATTACACCAAGCGGGACTATATAGGGCCCAACCAGACCTTAAAAAACCAAGCTGGACTATATAGGCCCAAACCCGACCTTATAAACCCACATTATACCAAGTGGGACTATATAGGCCCCAATCGGACCTTAAAAACCTTAAAATACCAAGCGGGACTATATACGACCCAGCCAGACCTTATTAACCCACATTACACCAAGCGGGACCATATAGGGCCCAACTGGACCTTAAAAACCTTAAAATACTATATAGGTCCTAACCATGCCATGGGTGTGTATATATGTGTATGTGTACAGTGGATATAAAAAGTCTACACACCCCTTTTAAAATGTCAGGTTTCTGTGCTGTAAAAAAATGAGAAAAGATAATTAATTTCAGAACTTTTTCCACCTTTAATGTGACCTATAAACTGTACAACTCTGAAATCTTTTAGGTAGAGGGAAGAAAAAATATAAAAATAAAATAATATGGTTGCATAAGTATGCATGCCCTTAAACTAATACTTTGTTGAAGCACCTTTTGATTTTATTACAGCACTCAGTCTTTTTGGGTATGAGTCTATCAGTATGGCACATTTTGACTTGGCAAGACTTGCCCACTCTTCTTTGCCAAAACACTCAAAATCGGTCAGATTGCGAGGGCATCTCATGTGCGCAGCCCTCTTCAGATCACCCCTCAGATTTTCAATGGGATTCAGGTCTGGGCTCTGGCTGGGCCATTCCAAAACTTTAATCTTCTTCTGGTGAAGCCATTCCTTTGTTGATTTGGATGTATGCTTTGGGTCGTTGTCATGCTGAAAGATGAAGTTCCTCTTCATGTTCAGCTTTCTAGCAGAAGCCTGAAGGTTGTGTGCCAATATTGACTGGTATTTGGAACTGTTCATAATACCCTCTATCTTAACTAAGGCCCCAGTTTCAGCTGAAGAAAAACAGCCCAAAGCATGATGCTGCCACCACCATGCTTCACTGTGGGTACGGTGTTCTTTTAGTGATGTGCAGTGTTGTTTTTGCGCTAAACATATCTTTTGGAATTATGGCCAAAAAGTTCAACCTTGGTTTCATCCGACCATAACACCTTTTCCCACATGCTTTTGGGAGACTTCAGATGTGTTTTTGCAAAATGTAGCCTGGCTTGGATGTTTTTCTTCATAAGAAAAGGCTTTCGTTTTGCCACTCTACCCCATAGCCCAGACATATGAAGAATACGGGAGATTGTTGTCACATGTACCACACAGCCAGTACTTGCCAGATATTCCTGCAGCTCCTTTAATGTTGCTGTAGGCCTCTTGGTCGCCTCCCAGACCAGTTTTCTTCTAGTCTTTTCATCAATTTTGGTGGGAGCTCCAGTTCTTGGTAATGTCACTGTTGTGCCATATTTTCTCCATTTGTTGATGACTGTCTTCACTGTGTTCCATGGCATATCTAATGCATTGGAAATTATTTTGTACCCTTCTCCTGACTGATACCTTTTAACAATGAGATCCCTCTGATGCTTTGGAAGCTCTCTGTGGACCATGGCTTTTGCTGTGGGATGCGACTAAGAACATTTCAGGAAAGACCAACTAGAGCAGCTGAACTTTATTTAGGGTTAATCAGAGGCACTTTAAATGATGGCAGGTGTATGCTGACTCCTATTTAACACAATTTTGAATGTGACTGCTTAATTCTGAACACAGTTACATCCCCAGTTATAGGATGTGCAGACTTATGCAACCACTACCACATTATTGTTCTTTTTTTTTTTCTTCCCTCCACCTAAAAGATTATAGTTTGTTTTTCAGTTGAGTTGTATAGTTTATAGGTCACATTAAAGGTTGAAAAAGTTCTGAAATTATTTATCTTTGTCTCATTTTTTTACAGCACAGAAACCTGACATTTTAACAGGGGTGTGTAGACTTTTTATATCCACTGTATACAGTTGCAAACAAAAGTATGTGAACCCTTTGGAATGATATGGATTTCTGCACAAATTGGTAAAAAAATGTGATCTGATCTTCATCTAAGTCACAACAATAGACAATCACAGTCTGCTTAAACAAATAACACACAAAGTATTAAATGTTGCCATGTTTTTATTCAACACACCATGTAAACATTCACAGTGCAGGTGGAAAAAGTATGTGAACACTTGGATTTAATAACTGGTTGAACCTCGTTTGGCACAATAACTACAACCAAACGTTTCCTGTAGTTGCAGATGTGCAC
Source organism: Discoglossus pictus (assembly GCA_027410445.1). Taxonomy (NCBI): domain Eukaryota; kingdom Metazoa; phylum Chordata; class Amphibia; order Anura; family Alytidae; genus Discoglossus; species Discoglossus pictus. The sequence continues at coordinate 118,959,230 of CM050168.1, read as the reverse complement.
AACGGTCAGGAGTAATTCTTGACCATTTCTCTTTACAGAACTGTTTCAGTTCAGCAATATTCTTGGGATGTCTGGTGTGTATCGCTTTCTTGAGGTCATGCCACAACATCTCAATCTGGTTGAGGTCAGGACTCTGACTGGGCCACTTCAGAAGGCGTATTTTCTTCTGTTTAACCCATTCTGTTGTTGATTTACTTCTATGCTTTGGGTCGTTGTCCTGTTGTAACACCCATCTTCTGTTGAGCTTCAGCTGGTGGACAGATGGCCTTAAGTTCTCCTGCAAAATGTCTTCATAAACTTGGGAATTCATTTTTCCTTCGATGATAGCAATCCGTCCAGGCCCTGAAGCAGCAAAGCAGCCCCAAACCATGATGCCCCCACCACCGTACTTAACAGTTGGGATGACGTTGTGATGTTGGTGTGCTGTGCCTCTTTTTCTCCACACATAGTGTTGTGTGTTTCTTCCAAACAACTCAACTTTAGTTTCATCTGTCCACAGAATATTTTGCCAGTACTGCTGTGGAACATCCAGGTGCTCTTGTGCAAACTGTAAACGTGCAGCAATGTTTTGCTTGGATAGCAGTGGCTTCCTCTGTGGTATCCTCCCATGAAATCCATTCTTGTTTAGTGTTTTACATATCGTAGAGTCGCTAACAGGGATGTTAGCATATGCCAGAGACTTTTGTAAGTCTTTAGCTGACACTCTAGGATTCTTCTTCACCTCATTGAGCAGTCTGTGCTATGCTCTGGCAGTCATCTTTACAGGACGGCCACTCCTGGGGAGAGTAGCAGCAGTGCTGAACTTTCTCCATTTATAGACAATTTGTCTTACCGTGGACTGATGAACAGCAAGGCTTTTGGGGATACTTTTATAACCCTTTCCAGCTTTATGCAAGTCAACAATTCGTAATCGTAGGTCTTATGAGAGCTCTTTTGTGTGAGGCATCATTTACATCAGGCAATGCTTCTTGTGAAAAGCAAACCCAGAACTGGTGTGTGTGTTTTTATAGGACAGGGCAGCTGTAACCAACACCTCCAATCTCATCTCATTGATTGGACTCCAGTTGGCTGACACCTCACTCCAATTAGCTTTTGGAGATGTCATTTGTCTAGGGGTTCACATACTTTTTCCACCTGCACTGTGAATGTTTACATGGTGTGTTCAATAACAACATGGTAACATTTAATTCTTTGTGTGTTATTAGTTTAAGCAGAGTGTGATTGTCTATTGTTGTGACTTAGATGAAGATCAGATCACATTTTATGACCAATTTGGGCAGAAATCCATATCATTCCAAAGGGTTCACATACTTTTGCTTGCAACTGTATATACAGTGGAAATAAACAATGTTTTAGGTTTCTTTATTATAAGACTTATTTGCTGTTGGAGTTACAGTGTCCCTTTACCAGCATTTTTTAAAATATGGCTTATTCAGAAACCTGCTAAATACAAGGTCTGAATTGAAATGTTCCATCTATAAGTTTTCTGCATAATCACTGCAGAACTGTTAGGTTTTTTTTAGCTAGGAAAAGCTCTTTCTATTTTTACATTTTAATGAGAAAACATCCCTAGATGTTAACACCACCATTGGCTTAATATATTCCATCATATCAAAATGATTTTTATACAAAAGAAACAATTTCTTTTTAGTGATCTCAAACAGCTGCTCTACGCATTTCATGTGAAAAATCTAATAATGTGTATTTTCCAAGATGTATGTTAATGACTTGTGTGATTCAACAATGCACAGAACCATTATATATCTCTTCATGGGTGAATGTGTTTCCCTCGTGTTGCTTTTTAATGAATGTTCTAAGTTCTAAAGCTATTGGTAAGTTAAGCTTCAGTACTTAGGGCAGGATTTGAATGGTCATGTTGAATGGTCACCTTAAAGTTTTAAAGGAAAATTGACAAAAAACATTCCAGCTTAATGACCATTTCTCATATTTCTCCTCACCATCTGACTGTTGGCATACCTCAAGGTTCAGTCCTAGGCTCCCTCCTATTCTCCATCTATACATCCTCACTTGGTATAATCTTTATGCAGATGACACTCAAGCACAAGATCTATTCCCCTCTGATCTAGCACGTTTCCAACTGCCTCTCAATCATATGCTCCTGGATGTCCACCCGCCATCTCAAACTCAGCATGTCTAAGACCGAACTCCTATTCTTCCCACCATCTACTACAGCGTCAATTCCTCACATCACTGTCAACAATGCCATCATTACTTTCACCTCCCAGACCCATTGTCTTGGGGTTCTATTGGACTCTGCCCTTTCTTTTCATTCCTTACGTACAGTCACTAACAACATTTCCACTACCTCACACAAGACACCACTAAGATTATAATATACTGTCTCATCATATCTCGTCTTGACTACAGCAACTCACTTCAACCCACTACCCGTCTATCCCCACTTCAATCCATAAAGAATGCCTCCGCTAGGAACCCACGTCCGCACAGAGTTAAGGATAAGTGGGATTTGACCTGGCTAGGCATAGATGGACTTGGATAGGAAGCTGTAAAGGCGAGAAAGTAGGTAGGAGGGGTTAGGATATCATGGCTGAATATATATTAGAGGACAACCATTTCAGTCAGTAGAGGGCATACTTGTAAACTCTCTAACTGACATAGACAACAGAGGAGCAATGGCTTCCTCAGTTATAGATCTTATGATGGCTAGGATTAGGCAAGACATGCTATCCACGGGCCCCTCCTGGCTAGCCACATTGATGGCAGCCTGCATGGGCGAGCCTGAGCTCCATGGCACTTCCAGTGCAGCTCCAGACTTAGCCTTTGCTGGCCCATTAACAGGGCACAGGCCTATCCCTCAGGATGGAAGTAGTGAGGTAGAGGGGCCCATTAGGTGAGTCAGACCTCCCCTGCAGCTGAGTCCATCTCCCCTCCCCTCCGGCCCGACGCAGCTCACAAGTCGCTGATGCTGTGCAGAGGATCCGATCGAGGCAGTTGGAGGGCGCTAGGACCCTGTGTACTCCCGTGGTTGCACTACAGAGCCGAGCAACGAGAAGCAGGCAGTAGAGAAGTGCATGCGGGGCAGATGCAACACATTGGACAAGGTAATTTACTGGTCGCTCGTGGTCTGAGGTCTGACATGCCCAGGAGGAGGGGGAGAGGCAGAGTCATGGGAAGGCACGCAACTTTAGATGCACAGCGAGCAAGGGAGGGAAGGGAAGGGGAATATCCCAGGGTGGCTGGGGCTGCCTAGGGGCCTGTTAAAGGGGGATGGGTTATGGGGAGGGCAGGGGGTTCTGGCCAAGGAAATAGGGGTTGGGTAAAAGGTGGATGAGCATAATGCGGGGCAAGTGGAATTGGGGGTTGTGGAGGAGAGGGGGTAACTGGGGTTGTCCTGCTCCTGCAGCTGCAGTGTCCGCCACATGGGCAGTATGGGGAAAGGAAGTTGGGTTGGGGGGTCTAAGTAGGGAAGGAAGGGTGGGGGGTAGAGGCAGCCCGGGGTGCCCAGTGGATATGGCATCACTGTGGCTGGGGGATTCAGAGGAGGAGATGGAGGACACGGCGCAGGAACAAGAGGAGGGAACACATTTTGATGAAGACCTGGAGGGTAGGGAGGAAGAAATAAGTATGGATTGGGAGCCGAGGAGAGTGTTGGATAGCGGCAGGGAGCTGGACATATGTTTATCCCCATCTGTTCAGGATGAGGGACTGAGGACCAAGCATGAAGAATCTGGGATGGGAGAAGCTGACAATAATTATATAAATTTTGTAGTGCCATCCGACTCAGAGAAAGAGCAAAAGAGACGGTGGACCAGGAAGGATGTACCCGCGTCACCAAGAAGGCCTGGGAGGAGAAAAATGAGCAAAAACAAAGAAAGGGCAATGGCAGGAAGGGACTGCAGCACGCAGGAGTGGTGGTTAAAGCCTGACAGAGAGGCTGCCAGGTCCGGAAAGAATTGAAAACAGGCAAGAAAAGCAGCTGGTGGAAGTGAAGGATGCTGTAATCATAGAGGAGGAGAAGCAGAAGCTGGGGTAAGAAGGAAGTTGTCAGCGGCTGAGAGCCTCCAAGGCACAGATCAGTCAATTAACATAGTGAATGAAGCTATCTGTCATTGTCATTGATATGGCAAAGGGTAGGCCTTCCCTTTGTCATGTTGGGCCTATGGGCATGCATGTACCGTAGGAGGTAAAAGAAAAGATTTGGAAGCGGGAATTTATTGTAATGTTCTCGCTGCTTTCTCTGGACAGCTATTTTGGAGTGAAGAAGAGGGAAAGCGAAACCAAAAAGGAAGAGGAAGAAAGGAAGAGGCGATGCAGAAGACTGCCAAAAAACTTTCAATAATTGGCTCCAGGTGTACGAGATCATGGAGATCATGAATGCTGCTCAGTGTTATTCTACTACTGTATTTAGACAAGATTGAGAACAATCAGAGGATGTACAGGGTATGGCCTGGTGGCTGTACAATGAACACTTCAGGCAGAGGATGGCGGCGAATAAGGATATGAAGTGGGAAGAGAGGGACATGGCGACTTGGAAGAGGATAGTTTTGCCATCCAGGGGGAGTGGCTCCTTTCCTACCACAGGAACAAGGATCGGTTTCAAGGGTCAGGCAGATGCCATCAAGAAGGGGTTCTGCTTCCAGTACAATGTGTGTAAATGGGGGGGCAACTTGCTGCTTCAAGCATGATTGTTCAGAATATGGGGGTCCCCACCCTTCAATTACATGCTATAAGAAAGCAAGGCAACAAGGGGATTCATCCCTTATGGGTAACAACGCCGATATAGGCAGAAAGGATGGCTCCTTAGCTAAGCAAATACGCTAGAAGGCTTGGATGCTATAGCTCGTTTTTTTTAATTCAAGCATGAGTACGACCTTTAGGCAAGCTTAGAGGTAATTTGAAATCAGCAAGGCAGCATGCTGGTATAGTTAGGGAAAAAATTGGAAAAGAGGTTGCTTTGGGTAGAATGACAGGCTCCTTTCCTCATTCCCCATTGGAAAAAATGCATACTTCACAGTTGGGTGTGGTTCCCAAGATGGAACCCTTATAAGTTCAGGCTCCTTCATCATTTGTTCTACCCGAAAGGGGGTTGGTGAATGATGGGACTTCTTTTCAGCAGGCTACTGATCTGGTTAGTCAGGCTGGCTGTGGGGGCCATTTTGGCTAAGTTCGACATTGAGTTGGCTTTCCGGGTGCACCCTGTATAGCACCATTTGTTGGGCTGTAAATTTGACGGTGGGTACTATGTGGATATGTGCCTCCCAATGGGATGTTCCATTCTGTGCGCTTACTTTGAAATATTCAGCTAATTATTGCAATGGGTAGTGGATAGGACGAAAGGTGGTTATTCATTATTTGGACGATTTCCTACTGTTGGGGCCAACCTGGAAAACATGCAAGCATCTCCTGAACTGTTTCATGAGAATAGCTGAAGAATTTGGACTCTGTTAAATTGCAATCTGCATTGCTCATGGAGAAGGTAGAAGACTTAAGGGGATCAATTAGCCATGTGGCGTCAATTAGCCATGTGGCGTCATGCTAGCCAAAAGAGTAGTAATTCCTGAATTAGATCTTTTTACAGACGCATCAGGATCTGTCGGTTTCGGGGCATACTTCAGAGGGCAATGGTGCACGGAGACTTGGCCACCAGAATGGAAAATATCAGGCTTGGTGAAGAATTTGGCCTTATTTGAATTATTCCAGATAGTGGTGGCAATTTACACATGGGGTGATCAATAACGGGACCAGCACATAATTTTCAACTGTGACAATATGTCGTCCGTCATGGCAGTGAACAAGCGAACATCTTCATCTATGCAGGTTTTTTGCCTGATCAGGAGGCTGGTGCTGAGTTGAAAGGGAAAGGAACATCCTATGTAAAGCCATACATGTACCTGGATAAACATTTTTTATTGCTGATGCTCTGTCAAGGAGACAATGGCAACGCTTCAGGGATAATGCACTGGAACCTGCTCAGTACTCTGACATAATAGATTTAAAAGGGTATCAAATTAGGTGTCTGGCGATAGAAGTAAGAAAAAAGGGATAGGTTCAGGGACTAGGAGTTTGTTCCACGTTGTCAGTTGGAACTGTTGGGGAGCATTTTGAGCAAACTGTAAGGTTTTGTGGGTTTGGGTTTATGATAATGAAAGAAAGGGACGGATATGTTGGGTGGTGGGTAACTGTTCTTTACCCTTTCTGCATATTTGAACCAGCGGCAAGTGGATAATGGGACATTCCTACGTATTCTGGGCCTGCCACACAGCGGCGCTAAAAGATGAGGGCCTGCAGCTTGGTTTCGATAGAAGTTTAGTGGAGCTCAGGTGGTTCGGTAAAAGGGGCATGATGTGGGATTGTTTGTTGGGGGAACTGGTCCAGTATGCTAGAAAGGGTCCAGCGCTGGATATACTAGTATTTCATGTTTGGGGGTAACGATTTAGTCATGATGCCATTGAAGGATTTGATCAGGGCTATAAAGAGAGATTTAGATAGGCTGGTAGAAATATTCCCAGAGTTAATTTTAGTTTGGTCCCAGATGATTACATGTTTGAAGTGGAGGTCAGTAATAGAGCCTCGTATACTGGACAAGTGCAGAAAGAAGGCTAATATGAAGCGATATTCCTATGTCAGTAAACTTGGGGATGTTTCCATTCGGCATACAAATGTAGAGGTGGCCTGATTTCAAAAGCTTTTATGGTAAAGATGGGGTACACCTCAATGATATCAGCATTAGACTTTTCAATTTGGGCTTGGAGGTTGGGATAGCAGCTGCTATGTCCGTAGTTAAAAAGAAGCATCCTATGTAAAGCCATACATGTACCTGGATACAAAAATGTTATTGCTGATGAGCTGTCAAGAAGTCAATGACAACGCTTCAGGGATAATGCACCGGGGGGCCGCAATGGAATCTAATCAGTGCTTGGACCATCTATAGAGTCTAGCCATTCCTTGACTCTGACATAATAGATTTAAAAGGGTATCAAGTTGGGTGTCTGGCGATAGAAGTAAGAAATAAGGGATATGTTCAGGGACTGGAAGTTTGTTCTATGGTGTCAGTTGGTACTGTTGGGGAGTATTGTGAGAAAACTGTAAGGAGGGGGTACAGATTGTAAGGGTAGTGAATTGGTTTTGCGGATTTGGGTTCATGATAATGAAACAAAGGGATGAATATGGTGTGTGGTGGGTAACTGTTTTTTTTCTTTACACTTTCTGAATTGTTTTACAGATTCGAATCAGCGGCAAGTGTGGATAATGGGACATTCCTATGTATTCTGGGCCAGCCACACAAGTGGCTTGTTGGGGGAACTGGTCCAGTATGCTAGAAGGGGTCCGGGGCTGGATATACTAGTATTTCATGTTGAGGGTAATGATTTAGGCATGATACCATTTAAGGATTAGATCAGGGATATAAAGAGGGATTCAGATGATTACAAGTTTGAAGTGGCAGTCAGTAATAGAGCCTGGTATATTGGACAAGTGCAGAAAGAATGCCAATATTAATATTGCATCATGCAAGGACATTTGGGGGGGTTTCCATTTGGCATACAAATCTGGAGGGCCCTATTTCAAGAACTTTTATGGTAAAGATGGGGTACACCTCAATGATATCGGCATTAGACTTTGCAATCTGGGCTTGGAGGATGGGATAGCAGCTACTATCGGCGTGTTTAAAAAGGGACAGAAAACAAATTTTTCGCAGGGTTTACTGTTCAATTATTGGTAGTTATCAGAGTAAGGGGAGAGTTTTAAGGTTTGATGTTGGGTAGCATCTACATGGCTTGTAGTTATAAAAAACGGGCCAATGAGCGCAGTGATAGATGCTCGTTCTCTCTGTGGGTTTAATGGTAAGACAAGTTTGTTATCAAAGGAAGGGCTGGGGTAATAGGCCCTGTGTTAGATGCTCTTCTGTTGTGAGGATTACTGCACTGTGGTGTATTTTTTTAGTAAGAGGGGGTTTGGGGAGGGCACAATCTTAGTTTTGCGCTTCTGGTGAGAGTGTTTGCCAACAGTAGAGCAGGATAACGTACTGTGGTGGGAGTGATCAAGGGGAATGGGGTTCCCTTGTACTTTGGTTGAGTCGTGCAAGCAGCTCTTCGTTATTGGTGATTATAATGTTATTACTAGCGACTTGCCCGTCACCGACGGTGAATAAAAGAAAGTGTTGAAATGCTGTTTGCCACACAATGTGAATGTACTGTGTGCCTCAACTAAATAGACCCCTCTAACACACTAATGAACGCATGTAATAACACTATAAGTGCCATGAGGGTCATCCAGGACCCTCATGACCCAAAGTGTAAGCACTACACCATTTTAACCCGGTCACTTATGGGGGTCTATCCAGACCCTCATAAGCCTCTATTTAACCCCATCAGTCCCATAAGGGTATATTATGACCATTATGGGCCTTTTACAACCCAACATTAACCACATAAGTGCCATGACGGTCCTCAAGGACCATCATGACACTAAGTATAAACACTACACTGCACTATACCCCCCCAATAAAACATTAAATATCAACTAAACACCCTCTACACTAACCTATTAACACCTACACTACCTACCTACCCCCTAATAACCCCCACCACTCTAATTACAGAAAATAAAAAAGCCTAAAGTCATAAAAAATAAAAAATCTACATTACATAAAATAAAAAAATACATTACAACCCTCCCCCCCACTACAGAAAAAAAAATTACACACCTGAAAAGGAAATACATATAATACATACAATACAATACAATACAAATCAATTAAATACAATACAATACACCCCTATCTAATATACATCCCCTATCTAATATACATCCCCCTATCGAATATACATCCCCATATCTAATATACAATACTATCTATCTAATATACATCCCCCTATCTATCTAATATACAATACATGCTATCTCTATATAGCAAACCTAATTCTAAGCTAAAATAAAATAATTAAGACCACTTACCTGAGATGTTTCTTCATTCTAAGCATTTTAAATATTCTACTCACCTTTCCAGCATGTCCCGTCCATCTTTGCTTCTCCGGCGCGGCACCTGTTAAAAAAAAACATTACATTAGCACACATACATAAACATAAAACCAAGTAAAATCAACACAATCTACATTGTACTTACCTCTCCGTGATGTCTCCGGCCTCCTCGAGTTGTGCCCCGGATGGGCCCTAGAAGCATCCGCGCTCTTTAAAAAAAAAAAAAAAAAAACAACACACATCTGCCCTGGCGGATGTACCCGACGCTAATGAGCTTCCTACGGAGTGTTCCAGAATAAAATTGACAATGTCGGCTTCTGATTGGCTGAAAACGCTGTCTATCAAATTCAGTCAATGAGAAGACGCCAATTGTGAACCAATGAGAAAGGGATACACCCCAAAATCCCACGCTGATTGGATAACGCACCTGTCAATCTTTATTCGAACAAATCCGAAGGCTTTATTGCCATCAGCGAATCACAATGGGACACACCCCCACGCGGTGATTGGCTGTAATACTGATTGACATTGACAATAGCCAATGAGAAGGCGCAAATGCAGTACGTGGGGGTGTATTCCATTGTGATTGGCTATTGTCAGTGCCACCAATCAGAATGCTCAGATGCCTCCAGCCAATCACCCTGTGGGGGTGCATTATCCAATCAGAGTGGGATTTTAGCGTCTATCCCTTTCTGATTGGCTCACACATTGGCGCCTCCTGGTTGGGTGAATTTGATAGACAGCGTTTTAAACCAATCAGAAGGCGCCATTGCCTATTTTCTTCCGGAAAAGTCTCCGGGAGCCTCATTAGCGTCGGGGATGTCAGTGAGTGGGGATGTGAGTTTTTTTTGGGGGGGTTCCAGGGCGGGTCAGAAGAGGAGGAGGCCGGAGACATCGTAATGTAGATTATGTTTATTTTATTTTGTTTTTATGCTTATGTATGTGTATTAATGTTATGTTTTTTTTAACAGGTGCCGTGCCGGAGAAGAGTAAAAGAAGAAGGACGGGACATGCTGGAAAGGTGAGTATAATATTTAGAATGTTAATTTATTTACTGTAAATGTGTTGCACTAATTTTTTTATTTTTTTCCCCTAGGTGGCTGATCTGAATGGACATCTGCAAAGGTAAGTGGTCTTAATTATTTTATTTTAGCTTAGAATTAGATTATTTTATATATAGATAGCATTTATTGTATGTTAGCTAGGGGTATGTGTTTTATATAGATAGCATAGCATGTACTGTATATTAGATTGTGGTATTTATTTAGATAGGTTGGTGGATGTATATTACCGTATATACTCGAGTATAAGCCGAGTTTTTCAGCCCTTTTTTTAAGGCAAAAAAGGGCCCCCTCGGCTTATACTCGAGTCACTCCCCTAACCCCCCCCCCCTACCCCCCGTGTCTCTCTAACCCCCCGTGTGTCTCTAACCCCCCGTCTGTCTATAGCCCCCCCGCGTGTCTCTAACCCCCCATGTGTCTCTCTACCCCCCGTGTCTCTTTCCCTCCCCCCTCCTAAAGCTACACCCCCCCTTAACCTGCCTCCTCCACCTAAACCCCCCTAAATACCTCCCCCCCCTCTCCCCTCACTTACCTGCTTGTGCTCCGGCCTCCGCTCCTTGACCCGGCGACGGCGCGCATGTGAGTGACGTCACAGCGGCCGCGTCATTAGCATATACCGGGTGCCGGGTTGAGGATGGTGGGTTGAGGAGGTGGGTTGGGGTTGAGGGGGATTGAGGGGGGAGGTTGAGGAGGTGGGTTGGGGTTGAGGAGGGGGGTTGAGGTTGAGGAGGGGGGTTGAGGTTGAGGAGGGGGTTGAGGATGGGGGGTTGAGGATGAGGATGGGGGGTTGAGGAGGGGGTTGAGTATGGGGGGATTGAGGAGGGAGGTTGAGGAGGGAGGTTGAGGATGAGGAGGGAGGTTGAAGATGAGGGAGGTTGAGGATGAGGAGGAGGGGTTGAGGAGGGCAGTTGAGGATAGGGGGTTGGAGGGAGGTTGAGGATGAGGAGGGAGGTTGAGGATGGGGGTTGAGGATGAGGATGGGGGGGTTGAGGGGGGATGAGGAGGAAGATTGAGGAGGGGGTTGAGGATGGGGGGTTGAGGAGGGAGGTTGAGGAGGGAGGTTGAAGATGAGGAGGTGTTGAGGAGGGGGTTGAGGATAGGGGGTTGAGGAGAGAGGATGAGGATGGGGGGTTGAGGATGGGGGGTTGAGGAGGGGGGGTTGAGGTTGAGGGGGGGTTGAGGTTGAGGGGGGGTTGAGGTTGAGGAGGGGGTTGAGGATGAGGATGGGGGGTTCAGGAGGAAGGATGAGGATGGGGGCTTGAGGAGGGGGTGAGGATGGGGGGGGTTGAGGAGGGAGGTTGAGGAAGGGGTTGAGGATGGGGGGTTGAGGAGGGAGGTTGAGGATGAGGAGGGAGGTTGAGGATTAGGGGTTGAGGAGGGGGGTTGAGGTTGAGGAGGGGGTTGAGGATGGGGGGTTGAGGAGAGAGGATGAGGATGGGGGGTTGAGGAGGGGGGTTGAGGAAGGGGGGATGAGGAGGGAGGATGAGGAGGGAAGTTGAGGAGGGAGTTGAGGATGAGGAGGGAGGTTGAGGATGAGGGGTTGAGGAGGGGGGTTGAGGTTGAGGAAGGGGGTTGAGGTTGAGGATGGGGGGTTGAGGATGGGGGGTTGAGGAGAGAGGATGAGGAGGGAGGTTGAAGATGAGGAGGGAGGTTGAGGAGTGGGGTTGAGTAAGGTGATAAGGGAGGGGGGAAGAGACACAGGGAAGGGAGATGGGAGAAGAGACACAGGGAAGGGAGAGGGGAGAAGAGACACGGAGAGAGAGGGGACACACAGAGGGCACAAGAGGGACACAGGGGACAGCACATTTCCCACCCTCGGCTTATACTTGAGTCACTCATTTTACCCAGTATTTTGTGGTAAAATGGGTGCCTCGTTTATACTCGGGTCGGCTTATACTATACGGTAGATAGATAGGATGTATATTTGATAGATAGTATTTATTGTATATTACATAGATTGTGTGATGTATATTTTATAGAGAGGATGTATATTAGATTATGGTATTTATTTAGATAGATTGGGGATGTATATTAGATAGATAGGATGTATTGTATATTAGATAGAGGTGTATTGTATTGTTTGTATTGTATTTAATTGTATTGTATTGTATGTATTGTATTGTATGTATTATATGTATTTCCTTATCAGGTGTGTATTTTTTTTTTCTATAGTGGGGGGGGGTGGGGTGGGTTGTAATGTATTTTTTTATTTTCTGTAATGTTCCTTTTTTTGTGACTTGTTTTTTTTTATTTTCTGTAATGTAGATTTTTTATTTTTTGTGACTTTAGGCTTTTTTATTTTCTATAATTAGAGTGGTAGGGGGGTTGTTAGGGGGTAGGTAGGTAGTGTAGGTAGGTAGTGTAGGTGTTAATAGGTTAGTGTAGAGGCTGTTTAGTTGATATTTAATGTTTTATTGGGGTGGTATAGTGCAGTGTAGTGTTTATACTTAGTGTCATGATGGTCCCTCCACCGTAGGAGGGGTTTTGACATCATGGCTGAATATATATTGCACTGGATTCTAAGCTCACAGACAGGGCTCAGATTTTTGTGTAATCTGTGTAACATTGTTTTGCTTTAATCACAATGCATGTATAGTGAAACACGCAGGACTTAGCCTGCAAGCAGTTGAGGAACGTGGGACTTAGAAAAAAAAATCCGACCTTGCAAAAATAGGACTTTAACGGTCAAACCGTGGAAATAAAAAAAAAAAAAAACACTCACACACAGCATGGAGGGAACGCGAGGACGCCTGGGAGTGAGGTTGCACGTGAATATAAGCTGAATTTGGCACTCGAAAATCATCTAAGCAAGAAAAAAAATGGCGGCCGAAAAGTAATGAAAATTAGGCTAAAGGAGACTGAAGCAAGCAAATCACCACCAGGTACGTACGAGTTAGCCAGGAACGTAGGAGATACAATATATACCATTACAACGGATGGAAAATGCTCGCGAGCCAAGTAGCAGATAGAAAAAAGCCGCCATTTTACGACACTAACTTGCAAAAAATAACATTATGATTCTAAAATGGCGCTTTACACGCCTACACAAACAGTTTGGCCTCGGGCACGCAGCCTATTTACACTGCACACTTTCCACATTACTGACACTTTCTCCTCAGGTGATCAACAGTTCAACTGTACATTTTTTGATGCATGAAAATCCAAAGAGATTCTTAGCTCTTCGGGATATTGATTGCTCCATATTGAATATAAATAGGTAAAATATATTTATTTATTAAGTCATATTAATTTATTAATTCTCTGTACTAAATTTTTTTTATATTTTACACTGTATTTATATACAGTGCCTTGCAAAAGTATTCACCCCCCTTGGCATTTTTCGTGTTTTGTTGCCTCACAACCTGGAATTGAGATGGATTGTTTGAGGATTTGGATAATTTAATTTACAGAACATGCACACAACTTTGAAGATGTTTTTTTTTATTGTGAAGCAAACAACAAATAGGACAAATAACAGAAAAAGTCAATGTGCATAACTATTCACCCCCCTAAAGTCAATACTTTGTAGATCAGCCTTTTGCTGGAGTCACAGCTCCAAGTCGCTTTGGATAAGTCTCTGTGAGCTTGCCCACCTTACCACTGGGATTTTGCCTATTTCTCCTTGCACAACTGCTCCAGCTCCTTCAAGTTGGATGGTTTGCACTTGTGAACAGCAATCTTTAAGTCTGACCATAGATTTTCTATTGGATTGAGGTCTGGGCTTTGACTAGGCCATTCCAACACATTTACATGTTTCCCCTTAAACCATTCAAGTGTTGCTTTAGCAGTGTGTTTGGGGTCATTGTCCTGCTGGAAGGTGAACCTCCGTCCTAGCCTCAAATCAGGCACAGAGTGGTACAGATTTTGTTCAGGAATATCCCTGTATTTAGCACCATCCATCTTTCCCTCAACTCTGACCAGTTTCCCAGTCCTGGCTGCTGAAAAACATCCCCACAGCATGATGCCACCACCATGTTTCACTGTGGGGATGGTGTTCGTTGGGTGATGTGATGTCTTGCGTTTGCACCAGACATAGCGTTTTCTTTGATGGACGAAAAGTTAAATTTTTATTCTCATCGGTCTGATGAGCACCTTCCTCCACACATTTTGGGAGTCTCCCACGTGTCTTTTCCCAAACTCAAAATGTGACATTTAGTTTTTTGATGAAAGTAATGGCTTTCTTCTGGCCACTCTGCCATAAAGCCCAACTCTATGGAACGTACGGCTTTTTGTCGTCCTATGTACAGATACTCCAGTCTCTGCTGTGGAACTCTGCAGCATCTCCAGGGTTACCTTAGGTCTCTGTGCTGCCTCTTTGATTAATGCCCTCCTTGCCCCGTCTGAGTTTTGGTGGGCAGCCATCTCTTGGCAGGTTTGCTGTTGTGCCATGTTCTTTCGATTTGGTTATGAAAGATTTGATGGTGCTCTTGGGGATCATCAAATATTTTGATATCTTTTTGAAACCAAACCCAGACTTGTACTTCTCAACAACATTGTCCCTTACTTGTTTGGAGAGTTCCTTGGTCTTCATGGCAGTGTTTGGCTAGTGGTGCCTCTTACTTAGGTGTTGCAGCCTCTGGGGCCTTTCAAAAAAGGTGTGTATATGTAATAGCAGATCATGTTGACACTTAGATTGCACACAGGTGGACAACATTTCACTAATTATGTAACTTCTGGAGGTAATTGGTTGCACCAGAGCTTTTTATGGGCTTCATAACAAAGGGGTGAATACATACTGCCACTTTTCTTTTTACTATTTCTAAAAATTAGTTTTATGTATATATTTTTCTCATTTCACTTCACCAACTTAGACTATTGTGTTCTGATCCATCACATAAAATTCAGATTAACAAAACATTGAACTTAAGGCTGTAATGTAACAAAATAGGTAAAAAGTCAGGGTGGGTGAATACTTTTGCAAGGCACCGTATCTGTCTTTGCGATGAGCACCGAAGGTGATCTTTGCAAAGGAGGAGACTTGAAGTACACAAGGGGAGAGGATCGCAATGAGCGCCGAAGGTCCTCAGAGGAGCAAAAGCCTTACATTGTGTGGCAAACAGCATTGCCATGGCTTCAAATTTTATTGCTGTCATTTTTGACAGGCAAGTCGCTAGTATATATATCTTAGTTGTTTAGTCATGTCTGACCCTATGGATCTCAGCACGCTAGGCACACACATCAGCTAAGGGAAGCAGGTTCTTGAGTACACTCAGGGATCATTATCTGGCCCAGGTTATATAAGAGCGTACTAGAAATGAATCTATCTTAGATTTAGTCATCACAAATAATATTAATAAAGTATGAAATGTTGGAATAGGGCAAGCTTTGGGAAACAGTGATCACAACACAGTCTCATTTGAGATTGAATTGAAAAAACAAAATTTTAAGGGGCCACTAAAAACTCTTAATTTTAAAAAGGCAGATTTTAACGATCTAAGAGCAGCAATACAAAGTATACTGGGACAGAGAACTGATAGGTAAAAACACTGAACATAAATGGACAACATTTAAATCCTTACTAAATATACATACACATTGGCATATACCATGTGGGAATAAAAGTAAAAAGAGTAAATCCCATCCAATGTTAAAGATCAAGACACATAGTAAAAACAGGCATTTAAATTATACAAACAAGAGGGGACAGAGACTGCTTTACGGGAGTACAAGGAAATCAACAAGTCTTGCAAAAGCGCTATTAGACTGGCTTTAATAGAAAATGAAAAATTCATTGTAAAAGAGAGTAAGACTAACCCTAAAATATTTTTTAAGTATATTAATGGGAAGAAGGCGAGGAAGGAAGCTATAGGAACATGTGAGAAATTAGTGACCAGGAAAAGGCAGATGAGCTAAATAAGTTCTTTTCTTCGGTATACACAAGGGAGGTACCAGTGGTTGGGACACTGCAACATAATGGGGCTACACTACCTTTGCCAAATAATTGGTTAACACAGGAAGTAATCCAAAAGAGGTTGGAAAAAATAAATGTTAATAAAGCCACGGGTCCTGATGGAATACATCCAAGAGTACTGAGGGAATTGGGTTCTGTAATAGCCAAAACTATTATATTTAATTTTTCAAGATTCACTCAACACAGGGTCTCTACCAGATGACTGGAGAAAAGCAGATGTGATACCTATATTTAAAAAGGGAACAAGAGCAAATCCGGGGAATTATAGACCAGTGAGCCTCACTTCTGTAGTGTGGAAGCTTTTAGAAGGGTTAATAAGGGATAATATAAAAGAATATGTCTATTTGAACAGGATTATAAGTAGGAGTCAACATGGATTTATGAGGGATAGGTCATGTCAAACAAATCTAATTAGTTTCTATAAGGAGGTTAGAAGGAACCTGGATCAAAGCAACTCAGTGGATGTAGCCTTTTGGGATTTTGCAAAGGCTGATACAGTGCCACATGGGAGACTATTGTGCAAACTAAGAGATACAGGAATTGCAGTAAATATCTGCTCATGGATTGAGAGCTGGCTAAAAGACAGGAAACAAAGGGTTGTTGTAAATGGAACATCCTCCGATTGGACTAATGTGGTAAGTGTGGTTCCTCAGGGCTCAGTATTAGGTCCTCTCCTTTTTAACATATTTATTAATGACTTAGAGGTAGGATTGGAGTGTGGTGTCTCCATTTTCGCTGATGACACGAAGTTGTGCAAGGTAATTAAATCAGATAATGATGTAAAGTTATGCATCTGGTAAGGAAAAAATAGCCATGCAATTTATAAGCTTAATGGAGCAAATCTAGGTGTATCAGATATTGAAAGGGATTTGGGAGTGCTTGTGGACAACCACCTAGGTAACAGTGCTCAAAGCCAAGCAGCAGCTGCAAAGGCAAATAAAATATTAGCATGTATTAAGAAGGGTATAGAAGCAAGGTAAGCAAATATAATTCTGCCACTATACAAACCTCTAGTACGCCCTCATTTGGAATATGGAGTACAATTTTGGGCACCACTTCATAAAAAAGACATTTTAGAGCTGGAAAAGGTACAGAGGAGGGCAACAAAACTAATAGGGGGAATGGAGGGGCTAGGTTATGAAGAAAGACTAACCAAATGAAACTTATTTTCTCTAGAAAAAAGGCATCTAAGAGGAAATATGATTACCTTATATAAATACATCCAGGGTCAGTATAAAGATTTGTCTATGGAGCTTTTTGTGTTTTCAACTGACAAGAGGACATCCCTTGAGGTTAGAAGTAAAAAGATTCCACCTTAAAGAAAGAAAAGGGTTCTTCACAGTAAGAGTGGTTAATCTGTGGAATTCTCTACCAGAGGAGGTGGTGACAGCGGATTCGATAGATAACTTTAATAGGCAACTGGATTTATTACTAATTAAAAAGGGAATTCAGGGCTATCATGGATAATTAGAGAGACAGTATTGATCCATGGAGAAATCAGATCACCAGTATCTGGGGTCAGGAAGGAATTCCTTTTTTTTTTTCCCTTTGAGACGATTGGTTAAGTCTCACTTGTTTTTTTTTTCTGTTTGCCTTCCTCTGGATTAATTATTAATGAAAAATAAAATATAAAAAAATAATCAAATAATTGATTAATAATTAATTAACAACTAATTAATTAATATTTAATCCGCATATTGCAGATTAGAGGAGATCTTAAAAGGTTGAACTTGATGGACTGGAAGACTTTTTTCAACCTTAATTACTATGTAACTATTTTGTGTCTGGTTGTGTTTGTCCATAAAGTTTTTTTAGTGGGTTGCCAGTTCCTTCTCCAGTGGATTACTATTTGTCTGGCCTCTTTGCTTTGACCTGCTAATTTTGTATATATATATATATATATATATATATATATATATATATATATATATATATATATATAATCCTACCATATTCTTAGACACTACAGACTAGCGTGGTTATTTTTCTCTATAAAACACAGGAACATAGATTTGAGCTGGTGCTTATTTCAGGGATGACGACATTACTTAAGTGTTTTTACGGTCATATATTTCACTGTGCAGTGAGGTTGCAGTGCCCATATTTGTTACTGGCACAGTGGTCATTACACATGTGTGTGATGAAGTCAAGCTTGAACTAAAAAGTAACATGAGTATAGTGCTTGCACTACAGTACTTACATAGGAATGCACAGCAGGATTTCAGGGTCACTATTTTAATTGACATAACAATGTGATCATTTTAACAAATCAACATAGTGTAAATGGTGTCAATTTAAAACGAATCATAGATTTTGAAATCCCCACACAGTAATCTAGCTACTCTGGAGTATGCTATGAGATAAACAAATTTGCAGAAAACTTAACAATTCAGTTTCTTTAGAGAAATCATTGTGGTAAAATTGCATTTTGTTTTGAACAACTCTACCAATTTCTCAAGCAAGACAACATTTCATCATGTGGAGTCGCTGACGAGTGATGTCACGCGCTTGTCTGGTTGGAAAGCCGATGAGAGCGCCTAGGGACAGCAGCCAGAAGCGGATCACTATCTAGTAAGTACAGGGTGATACATAGCTCGGGTCATATGATTTATGTAACCAGAAATTAGATAGATAAATTTAAGTTTTACCATCAAAAGTGGGCTTTAGGTATTAAAAGCTTGACGACCCATGTTTTATAAGGATCGAGATGTCTTAGGAAAACATCATATGTAACAACCTAAAAATATTAGTTGCTGTATAAAGCATGAGCCTAAAACATTGTTTTTAAAGTAAATCTGCTTGTGTATGTCATATCCATTTTGCATAAATCTTTTATTAAGATTGCATGAGGACTGCCTTTATTTAGGAACACCAGATACATAGCTGCAGTTGGACAAACAAACCTTGTTCCTGCCACAAGTCTCCTTTCCTCCATACTCTGATTGTTCCTCGGTCAAAAACTGCATATACATTTCAAACTTGGCATGCTGCTGTACAAAACTCCACATGATTAAGGCCCCAGCAACCTGAAGGTGCTCCTAACTCATTGCTCGATCTCGTGATCTGAGATCTGAAGGTGAACAACTATTAACAATCCTCAGAATCGCCTCACAAACCTCTGGTCTAGATGCTGTCAACACAGAAGTGCTTAACCTTGACATTTTCAGAAAAAGATTCTTTTTTTCCTACTAGCCCCTTTTTGGAGAAAATCACTGTACAAATTCTTGTTATTATTTATACAACCAGTAACTTGTCATTGTTTGTGCTGTCTCTTTCTGTGCTTTCTCTGTGTGCCCTCTCCCTGGCCGCCCTCTCTGTGCGCCTCCTCTCTCTCTGAGCCCTCTGTTTCTCTGTGCACTGTCTCTCTCTCTGTACATACTCTCTATCCCAGTGTGCCCTCTCTTAATGAGCACTCTCTGTGTGTGCACTCTCTCACTATCTGCTCTCTCTGTCTCTCTCCCTCTCTCTCTCCCCCTTCCCCTCTCTTTCCCTCCATTTCTCACCCTCTCTGTCCCTCCCTCTCTCTCCCTTTCTGTCTCTCCCTCCCTTTCTACCTCTCTCTGTCTCCTTCCCTCCCTCTCTCTCTGCCCTCCCTCTCTCTTCCCTCCCTCTCTTTCCCCTCCCTTTCTCTCTCTCTCTCTTTCTCTCCCTACTTCTCTCTCTATCCCTCCCTCCCTCTCTTCCTCCCTCTCTCTCTTCCTCCTGTCTCTTCTTCCACTCTCTCTCTCCCTGCCTACCGCTCTCTCTCCCTCCCTCTGTCCCCTTCCCTCTCTCTGTCCCCATCATTGTCTTTTTCCCTCCCATTCTCTCTCTCTCATCTCTCCCTCTGCCGCGCAAGCACAGTTGTGCGATCCTCCCAGAGCGTCGCAAATATGCATGTAAGTAACCCCTGCCCAGTATGCATTGAACAGGCGTTACTCACATCTGTGGATGGGTTTACAATGTTTGAGTCATTTTTTTTGCACTGTAAAATAATCTTTCCTTCATAAAATAAATATTACATCTTTCCTAGTGAAAGCTGTATGGTCAATTTGCAGCATCAGAGAGACTCACTCACCCTAAATACATTGACGTGTGATGTAAATAAATGTGAGTAGGCACACAATCTATGCCCTATAATCCTTATAGAAAAGTGTTCCCAACTTGTATATTCTGGCAAATGAGCCCAGATAAAAATTTGGCTTTACATAAATTACAGAATTTTTCTGCTATTTATGTAAAACGCAAAAAGAAAAAAAGACACATTCATCTCCTGTGCTGCTTGTGACACCCACTCCATGATAAATAACAATTATAAAGAACTGGTATCCTGTCACTGTGCTCTAAGCTGCTCCCTAGGAGACATGTGCTTAATATCTAGCAAGATCTGTGAATAAGAGAATGGTTCCATCGATGCATTTATTATTCAGAGAAATATGCAATGGTGAGCTGGGAATTCTTCATTTGAGTTTCAGCTAAATGAGCAAAATGAATATAACATCTTCTGCAATGACAGAAGAAAAAAAAATGAATTATACGTTGCATTTGAAGGTTAAAGATTGCTTAAAACTATGTCTTTTGTGTGGATTGTGGAGTACAGTCCTAGGCACCACATAAAAAATTATATTGTCGGGCTAGATTACGTTCAGAGATAGGCAACAAAGGTAATAAGGGAAATGAAGAGATTAAGCTATGAAAAGAGTCTAACCAAATCAGACTTAGTTCCTAGAGAAAAGATGATGCATGACGTTATAATTATCTTATATAAATATATCCATGGTCAGTATAAGATGAACTTTTCTTGGCAAGATGTTTACAGTTGACAAGACGTCACCACTTGACGTTATGGTGCTGGTGACACCCTTACTGATTAATGCAATAGTTCATCACCTGTCTGGATAAAGTCAGTGCACCCAGCATTGACTCGGAAGTGTTCTCTCTGGAACCACCGCCTAGGCACAGCACTCACCTCCCTTGCAATCTTTGGTCACTTTGTTCCCTGGCAGGACCTCATAGCTCTCATCCAGACTTCCCCTTGGGCCATCAGTTTGACAGACATTCTCTGTCTTCTCAACTGCTTTGTGATTAGCAATTGTCCCCCAGCCATTTGGGTATGACTGGCCTCCTTGGTCAGTACAAAGTTATTCTCGGTGTACGCCCCTGTATCCATGGCTGGTTCCTGGACTGTAGTTATCCACGGGAACCCCATGCTGGGTTCATAATCCATCTCTGGTTCCTTCCAGATCTCTCCCAGGCACTCCATCTGGCCTGCTATTCCTGCCTGAGACTCAGACTCCACTGCTTTTGAGAGGTACCCATAATGTATAGTATCATCCTCATCTGCCCCAGTTGTAGCAAAACTTAACTGGGCCTGGCCCATTTGTACCTCCATATTGGTATAGTCATGTTCAGAGTCCATAATATCCTCTCCCGAGACCTCTGGTAACCAGTCCTCTTCCTCCCTGTTCGTCTGACAGGATTCCTCCCAACTGGATGGTCAAAACCCCTCCATGGATGCTTCATCCAGCAATTCAACATACTCAGTCTCCAGCTGCAGCTCTTGCTGAACCAGGGGTCCTAGCAAATTAGCCTCCAGGGACCATGGTTTTAGTCCCAGACCTTGACAGCGTTTAAGAAACAAGTTATTTTGCCTCCTTACAGTCCCCATGCCACATGTGCTTTCCCTCCAAGGGGATTTACATAAAATTGAGGAATGGGCATCTAAATGGCAGATGAGATTTAATACGAATAAATGTAAGGTTATGCATCTGGGAAGGAAAAATAGCCATGCAATTTATAATCTTAATGGAACAAATCTAGGTGTATCAGATATTGAAAGGGATTTGGGAGTGCTTGTGGACAACCACCTAGGTAACAGTGCTCAAAGCCAAGCAGCAGCTGCAAAGGCAAATAAACTATTAGCATGTATTAAGAAGGGTATAGAAGCCAGGGAAGCAAATATAATTCTGCCACTATACAAATCTCTAGTACGCCCTCATTTGGAATATGGAGTACAATTTTGGGCACCACTTCATAAAAAGGACATTTTAGAGCTGGAAATGGTACAGAGAAGGGCAACCAAACTAATAAGGGGAATGGAGGGGCTAAGTTATGAAGAAAGACTAACCAAATTAAACTTATTTTCTCTAGAAAAAAGGCGTCTAAGAGGAGATATGATTACCTTATATAAAAACATCCAGGGTCAGTATAAAGATTTGTCGGGGGAGCTTTTTGTGCCAAGAGGTTTTCAACTGACAAGAGGACATCCCTTGAGGTTAGAAGTAAAAAGATTCCACCTCAAAGAAAGAAAAGGGTTCTTCACAGTAAGGGTGGTTAATCTGTGGAATTCTCTACCAGAGGAGGTGGTGACAGCGGATTCGATAGATAACTTTAAAAGGGGACTAGATTTATTTCTAATTAAAAAGGGTATTCAGGGTTATCATGGATAATTAGAGAGACAGTAATGATCCAAATTTTTAACATTTCCCCTTTAGACAATTGGCTAAGTCTCGCTTGTTTTTTCTTTTTTTTTTCTTCTATTTGCCTTCCTCTGAACTAATTAATAATAATAAAAAAACAAACAAACAAAAAAAACATTAAATAATTGATTAATAATTAATTAACAATTAATGAATTAATAGTTAATCCGCATATTGCAGATCAAAGGAGATCTTAAAAGGTTGAACTTG
The DNA here is from genome assembly GCA_027410445.1 of Discoglossus pictus. Taxonomy (NCBI): domain Eukaryota; kingdom Metazoa; phylum Chordata; class Amphibia; order Anura; family Alytidae; genus Discoglossus; species Discoglossus pictus. Next base: position 118,936,629 of record CM050168.1, on the reverse strand, counting down.
ATGGACTGAAAGTCTTTTTTCAACCTTAAATACTATGTAACTATGTAACATTCGTGATCACCAAAGACGATCTCCCAGAGCCCATCTATTAGCTCCAATCGAACATAGAGATCCTCTCCAAGGGCACAAACAGGCCCTGATCTGGCATGATACTATTTCTCCAAGGCAATCTCTTTCCATACCAGTTTCTTCAGCCAGCCTGACAGCTCATGGCCCTGCCACAATTCCAGGAACGCCATCCATTGCCTTAGAAGGACCATTCCTCTGCAGTCCTTTGTCTCTGTCACCTGGCTCTCTTTCTCTCTGTCTTTATAAGTAGCCATCCTGGTTGCTGTTAAAAATGCTTGAGATCTCCAACCAATGCTACCAGCTGTCACGCCTGCCAGATTTGGGGGACTACGCTCACCCCAATTCTCTCTCTATGGGTCACAACTGTTTGTTCAGATCTTGAGACCAACAGACACTTCAGATGACAGCATCATTTCTAAAGAGGCAGGCACCATCATACCCCATTTCTTAGGATCTCAGAGTCACGCACCATGTACCTTTGATTAGTACAAGCAGACTCCGACACTACCTTTGTTAAGTGTGTCCAAAATCAAACTGCCACTTCTTTATTTTTCAAAACACATTTTCAGATGACACAAAACACCAAAAACTTCCCCCCAGTTCTAACCCATCCTCCTAGGCAAATACCCCCTCACCCACATGGCTTTCTTGTTCTTATTACACATTTTTTCTCCTCTTACAGAGCCATAAAACTAGCTCCCCCCTTCATGACTATAGCCAGAGCCTTCACACGTGGCCGATCGCAGGGCCATATACATTCTTTAGAATTATTTAACCCTTTGAATATCCCAGATATGCCTGATAAGCAAGTTGTTAGTACCTTCTGACCACCCATAAAATAACTGATGAACCCCAAACAGTACAGTGGGCCCTTCTGTTCATAGCACCCATCATTTTACTTTCTTCTTTCCAAGGATCTCCTCGCAATATGCTGAAAGATACAATGATGCTATGGCTAGTGTAACTAAATTTGGAAAACCAGATTTATATATTACATATACATGTAAACCACAATGGCCAGAGATTGTACAAAATCTGCTAATTGGACAAACTGCTTCCGATAGACCAGATTTAGTGGCAAGAGTCTTCAAAATCAAATTAACTGAATTAATACGTGACATAACCATAACTGGCAAAGGCTTGGCTTATGTTCATACAATAGAATTTCAAAAAAGAGGCCTTCCACATGCTCATATGCTTATAATCCTTCAAGACAAATATAAATTGGATACTGGTGATAAAGTGGATTCAGTGATTAGTGCTGAACTATCAGATCCAGAAATACATGGTAGACTATAGGAGATTGTAACTCATCGAATGATTCATGGACCGTGTGGAGGTATTAATCCACAGTCACCATGTACGGAAAATAAGAAATGCACTAAGAATTTCCAAAAGATTATAGAGACAAAATGTATGCTAATTGTGATGGATATCCATTATATAGAAGAAGAGAAGGCCAACATGCCATTATTCATGGAACAAAAAATGTAGATAACAGATATTTGGTACCATACAATCCACATTTGCTCATGAAGTATAATGCACACATTAATGTGGAAGCTTGCATTTCTTTAAAATCCATCAAAAATGTCTACAAATATATTTACAAAGGTTATGATGCAGCTATTGTAGTTGTCAAAAGTGCAGAAAATCCAGAACAAAGTGAGTTAGTACATGATGAACTTGCATCTCATGTAGATGCATGATATGTAACTGTGCCAGAAGCAATGTGGCGTCTTCTCAATTTTGAAATGCATGATCGCTCGCATGCAGTATATCGATTGGCTGTACATTTGCCCCAAAGACACTTAGTTTATTTCCATTATTTCCATGTTGGAAATGAAAGAAATGATTTGGCACAACGTGAGCATCGACAAACTACACTAACTGCATGGTTTGAATTAAATTGTAATGACTTGGAGGCAAGGGAATTGTTATATATTGACATTCCCTACCATTATGTTTTCGTTAATGGATTATAGTAAAAACGAAAAAGCTGTGGAAATAAAATAATACCCAGAATTTACTCCTTTTAAATGTTCCTGGTGCACAAAGTTTTGAACAGTTGAGAACTGTTAATGACATAGTATATGAAACATTTAATTTAGCTGCGCGACACAGAAACTTCTTGACTGATGTTACAGAATGGGAAAGATGTCTAGAAGAAGCAGCACTATGTCAAATGCCACAGCAGATGAGGGAACAATTTGCATTCATTTGCATCTTCTCAAATGCTCCAAATGCATTAGCTTTATGGGACAAATTTAAAACAAATATGTCTGAAGACATTTTGCAATGTTACAATGAGTCTATTGCAGAATTAAAAGCATTTCTTGAAATTCAAGAGGTCTTTCTTTCTCATGGATTAAGTAGTTTTAATCTGCCAGACCCAGGACTCATGAACGACATAAACTTTGAAGACTATGACACTCAGCTTCAAAACCAAAGAACACAAGAAAGACTTGCAACTTTAAAACCATTACAATTGCAAACATTTTATGCCATAAAAAATGCCCTACATGATGACATGCTCAAAGAATGTTATTTCTATCTTGATGGACCTGGAGGATCAGGAAAAACGTATCTGTATAATTTATTGATGAGATACATTCGAGCACAAGCTCAAACAGCACTGCCATTTACAACCACTAGAATTGCCACACTTTTGTTAGAAGGTGGAAAAACTGTGCATAGTGGTTTTAAACTGCCAGTTCCCATTCTAGAAACATCAGTGTCTGATATTCGAATGGCATCATTACAAGCAAAAAAAAAAAATGTCAATTCATTATACTGAAACTACAATGATGTCATGCCCTACAAAGTATTGACAGTTTGTTGCATGAAGTCATGGATAATGATTTGCCATTTGGTGGAAAAGTAATGTTGTTAGGTGGATATTTTAGACAAACATTACCTGTCGTTGTACATGGAAATTGAACAGACATTGTCGAAACATGTATAAACTCAAGTACACTATGGAAACTATTTACCCATCTTCAATTACAACAAAATATGAGATCAGAAGGACAAAATGAATTCAATGATTGGCTCATTAAAATTGGAGAAGGAAAAACAGAGCAAATTCAAAATGTACCCGATGATACCATGGAAATTCCATCTCATGATTTGCAAACAGGATCTCATATCGGCTATATTCAATAAGTACAGTAACAACAACAAAAAGTGAACAAAAACAACAACAACAATAAACAGTGGTTATATCCCATGGACAAAGTTACAAGTCTGCTAGGCTCTTTTTAAGAAAACCACTTGGACATGTCTTGGAAGTGGCATTTTGGCAGGATTGGCCCCACAAAACATTTACCTTGCATTTTATTACTATTCCAGTTTAAATGTTATTAAATTAAGTTACTGTTTTTAATGTTAAATTTCAATTTTACAAGGTGTGTAAAGTTGTATCATTGTATGTAATTAAGTGTTTATGTGATTAGGAGGATGATCATTTCTTGAAAAATTTAAATTTATGATTAAATACAGAGTATTGATCCAGGCAGTAATACAGTTACTAGGCTCAGGAAGGAATCAATTTTTTTCCCACTTTGAAACAATTGGCTACATTTCACTGGGGTTTTTTATGTTTGCCTTCCTCTGGATTAAATATTCCAGATCACTGAATATTCATACAATTTAAGTTAAACGTTAATGTTTGCATTGGTAAAAACATATTTTACAAGGTTTGCAAAGTTATTTTATTGTATCTTATTAGGGGGTTCATGTAAGTAGGAGCATAAACATTTGTTGCACCATTGAAATGTATTATTACATAGAGAGGATTGAGCTGGGGAGTAAGCCAATCGCCAGTTAATGGGGTCAGGAAGGATTTTTTTTTTCCCACTTTGATACAATTGGCTAAGTTTCATTTTACTGTTTGCTTTCCTCTGGATTCAACACCTATGTGCTTACCAGTAGTTCGTCTTCAAGTTGCATGTTAAGAAGCATTCTGTAATGGTTTAAAATATTCATTCATACAAAGTTGACCTATTGTTATCTTACTCATGCATAGCTCAGTATTCTAAAAAATAATATTGTTAAAAAATAATGGTTCACCAATGTTTCAAACATAAGTTGCATGTTACAAAGTATTATGTAATGATTTATAATACGTATTCATTCAAACTTCCTCCATTGTTATATTATTCATACATACATGAGAACTACAATGGTTAATATTGTTAAAAAATAATGATTTTCCAGTTGTTAAAATGCAAGTTGAATGTTAAAAAAAAAATATATATATATATATATATATATATATATATATATATATATATATATATTTTAATTGTTGTATTTCTTTGTACATAACAAAAAAGTTAAGAGTGTCAGAGACTCATGTTGTGTGGCAAACAGCATTACATTTTAATTGCCATCATTTTTTGACGGGGAAGTCGCTAGTCCCATAATAAAATACAGGGAAATATATATGGTGAATATTAGGTATACCCATTTGTACAGTAGATATAACATTAATTTTAGATAGGTCATAAATTGACAATGAGTGCAAGGGTAAGACTCATATTTGTTTGTACAATCATGGGAGTGCCTCTACAATGTAGCATTATATCAAAAGAAAAGCACATTTAAAAACAAACAAGTGACCGAGCTACCCGCATTTCAAATTATAACACAATCAAATCAAAACCTCTGTCAAGGGCGCAGAAACAGAAAAAAATCTTGGGGGATAGATACATACGTGACTGAATGACAAATTTATATATATATATATATATATATATATATATATATATTTATTTATTAAAGCCGTGTAATGCAGCGGACATAAGCTTAAAGAAAGCCATGTGTGAAATGGTCTATGGATTGAAGAGCGAGACATTTGTGGGCACACTTGCATTTCCCAGCTCAGCTTCCCAGAATGCAGTGTAATAACTGTTTTCCTCGGAATTCTGAGCTGGAAACAGGTTGTTTAGCTTGTTTTAGACATTCAAATGTCAGCACGGATGTACTATTCATTTACTTGTACTACTGTACGGTGGAGGGCTTCTATCGCTCTTTTGCCCACCATATATTAAATGATTGTTGTATAATATATATATATATATATATATATATATATATATATATATATATATATTAGGAAATTGCCCGTCAAAAATGACAGGAGTAAAATTGAAAGCCTGGCAATGCTGTTTGCCACACAATGCGAGGCTATGGGCCCTCTGAGCACATTTCCCCCCTCCTCTCCTTCCCTTGTGTCTCCTTTCCACCCTCCTCTCTCTCCCTTGTGTCGCCTTTGGCGCTCATTGCAGGGGAGAGGCTCGCAATGAGCACCAAAGGTCTTCTGAGGAACAGAAGCCTTACATTGTGTGGCAACAGCATTGCCATGGCTTCAAATTTTATTGCTGTCATTTTTGACGGGCAAGTCGCTAGTATGTATATATTAGTTGTTTAGTCGTGTCTGATCCTCTGTGACCCTATGGACCTCAGCACGCTAGGCACACACATTTTGTGTTTGGTTGTGTTTGTCCATAAGGTTTTCATGGCAAGGATACTGGAGTGGGTTGCCAATTCCTTCTCCAGTGGATTGTGATTTGTCTGGCCTCTCTGCTTTGACCTGCTAATCTTGAGTGACCCTACATGGTATAGCTCACAGCTTCATTGAGGCACATAAACCCTTTCACCACGACAAGGTAGCGTTCCAGAAGGGAATATATATATATATATATATATATATATATATATATATATATATATATATATAAAATAAAACCTACCATATTCTTAGACACTACAGACTTGCGTGGTTATTTTTCTCTATGAAACATAGAAACATAAATTTATGTCAGATTAGAACCATCTGTTTTGCATATTCTATCTACCTAGCAGACTAGCTACATTATTTCAGGCATGACGACATTACTTAAGTGTTTTTACGGTCATATATTTCACTGTGCAGTGAGGTTGCAGTGCCCATATTTGTTACTGGCACAGTGGTCATTACACATGTGTGTGATGAAGTTAAGCTTGAACTAAAAAGTAACATGAGTATAGTGCTTGCACTACAGTACTTACATAGGAATGCACAGCTGGCTTTCAGGGTCACTATTTTAATTTATATAACAATGTGATTATTTTAGCAAATCAATATACTGTATATGGTGTCATATTAAAATGAATAATGGGTTTTAAAATCCCCACAAAGTAATCTAAATACTCTGGAGTATGCTATAAGATAAACAAATTTGCAGAAAACTTAACAATTCAGTTTCTTTAGAGAAATCATTGTGGTAAAATTGCATTTTGTTTTGAACAACTCTACCAATTTCTCAAGCAAGACAACATTTCATCATGTGGAGTCACTGACGAGTGATGTCACGCGCTTGTCTGGTTGGAAAGCCGATGAGAGCGCCTAGGGACAGCAGCCAGAACCGGATCACTATCTAGTAAGTACAGGGTGATACATAGCTCGGGTCATATGATTTATGTAACCTGAAATTTTACCATCAAAAGTGGGCTGTAGGTATTAAAAGCTTGACGACCCCTGTTTTATAAGGACCACTATACATCATATTTGTGAAATATGTAACAAACTAATAATATTAGCTGCAGTATAAAGCATGAGCATAAAACATTGTTTTTAAAGTAAATCTGCTTGTGTATGTCATATCCATCTTGTATACATCTTTTATTAAGATTGCACGAGGACTGCCTTTATTTAGGAACACCAGATAAATAGCTGCAGTTGAGATTATTAACAAACAAACCTTGTTCCTGCCACAAGTCTCCTTTCCTCCATACTCTGATTGCTTCTCTGTCAAAAACTGCATATACATTTTAAACTTGGCATGCTGCTGTACAAAGCTCCACATGATTAAGGCCCCAGCAACCTGAAGGTGCTCCTAACTCATTGCTCGATCTCGTGATCTGAGATCTCAAGGTGAACAACTATTAACAATCCCTAGAATCTCCTCACAAACCTCTGGTCTAGATGCTGTCATTGCAAGCCTTTAGTTGTCTGAGCACCTTCGGCGCACATTGCAAGCCCCGCGCTGAGTGCCCTCAGTGCTCATTGTGAGGCTTGCAATGAGCCCCTTTCCCCTTGTGTAATTTTGCTCCTCTGAGCACCCTCGGCGCTGATTGTGAGCTCTGCGCTGAGCGCCTTTGGCAAAGCTAGTCTCTCCTCTGCTCATTAATTTTTTATCTAATTTATTTTTTCTAATTAATTAATTAATTAAATAATACATTTATATATTTCACCTTTTTCTAATGAATATATCCATGAATGAATATGTTTTTCCTTCAGCTTACAATGTACATTTGGACTGTTGTTGATCTGAGGAGAAAGAGTCAGCAATGTGGCAACTGTTCAGTACAAATAGGCTGCGTGTGCCAGTGCAAACCGTTTGTTTACTTGTGTAAAGCGGCATTTTAGATTGGTAATGTTATTAGTTGTAAGGTAGTGTTGTAAAATGGAGGCGAGTGTGTATTTGTTACACGGGTCTCGAGCATTTTCCGTCCTTCCTAATAGTGTATTTTTTACCTTGTACGTTCCTGGCTAAAAGTTGTATGTGCCTTGCAGTGTTTTGCATGTTTATGGTTGGTGTAGCCTCGTTTTCGTTTTTTTTTTCGGAGGCTATTTTTTCTCTTGCTTAGGCGAATTTCGTGGGTCGAAACTCTGCAAATTCGATTTAAATTTGCGTGTAACCTCACTCTCAGACGTCCTGGCTGTCCCCCCGTGCTGTGTGTGGTTTTTTTGTTATTTTATATTTTTTTATTTTTTCAGCATTCTATTAATGGCCATAGGAGATGCGTGGCAGCAAGGACCGGCCGCAGGTTACGTTCCTATTCTATTCCCTTGCTGCCGAGGGCTCCGGCAGGCTTGCGGTCAGTGCCCTGTTATCCCTTGCGGCCACACGCAAAGCAGGAAAGCCTTTGATCTTACACGGCCGCAAGAGTTTCGGCCACAAGAAAACCACGGTTGCTATTCAATTGCTATGTAAACCCTCTCGTCAAGGCCGTAATTAGCTAAAACCGAGCTGCAGCTTACTTGCACCAAAAAGGTCCAGCAAGCATGAATTAAGCACATAATAAAGCCATCCTGCACTTTGATGAGACGTGAAAGTGATTGGAGGTGTTAGAATTCATAGCACAACATTCCCCTACACTCAAATCTGAAAATCAGTTTTAGTTTAATTCATGTCAAATTTCCGTGTACAAAGTCCCATGGGCTTGAAGCACATCAGACCCACAAAGGCTGCAGGATTAGCCTCCGTCAAGTCCGTAAATGGGTAAAGTAGACCCATGGGTCGTAAAGGGCTTACAAATCATAGCATAGAAAAGCCATCCTGTACATTTATTAAAAGTGAAAGTGATGTTTGGTTTTAGAATTAATAGCTCAACATTCCCCTACTCTCAAATCTGCAAATAAATTAATTTAATTTCATGTTCAATCTTCGTGTTCTATCTATCATGCGAGCCCGCACAGGCTTGAATAACAAGCTACGGGCTTGATCATTGAAGTCCGTGGGACTTGGACGGATTTTAAAATCAAAGTACAATTTGGCGATGAGCAAGCTTGAGAATGTTTTGCTATTAATCCTCATGCCCCCCCCATTATGTTCCCCATCATTTACAGTGCTTTGCAGTGCTGGATTGAATATATATTGGCTTCTACAATGCTTTGAGTTTGCGGCCTTCAACCTCCGAACTCGTACGGGTTTTAACAAGGATGAGCCTGCGGGACTTGGGACTGAAAATAAACCGTAAATGAAGTTTCGGATTTGGGTGATGTGCAAGCTTGAGAGGGTGTTGCTATTAATCCTCATGCCCCCCATTATGATGCCTATCATTTACAGAGCTTTACAGTGCTATCTTCAATTTATATTTGCATTTACAGTTTTCTGACTTTGCGGCCGGAAAACCAGATTTACGGGCGCAGGAGAAACGCTTGCGGCCGTTTGCATGATGTGCGGCCTGCCGTAAGGAGGATATCCTTGTGGCGCCGTCCATTTGAATAGCAGGGTAGCAGTAGCTCTACACGGGGCCGTAAGATGGCCGCAAGGAATCGCAGCTTTGCGGCCATTTTACTGCCGTTAATTGAATGAGACCGTAAGTGGTGGTTACGGCCTGTATTTTGGACTGGATTTTTTTCTAAGTGCTACGGGTCTCGCACTGTGAATTGTGTATTCTGTTGTTCTGTAGTCCCTCGGGTCGTAGGTATGAGGCTTAATGCGTGCGGGTCGTAGGGATGAGCGCCTATGCTGCTCATCTCCACCAGCGCAAGGAGCACCTTTGGCCCGCAAGCGTTAGCAACAACCCGTATTGCTCACAACTATATATGTGATGTGTTTACAATGTTTGAGCCATTCTTTTCGCACTGTAAAATAATTTTTCCTTCTTAAAATAAATATTACATCTTTCCTAGTGAAAGCTGTATGATAAATTTACAGCACCAGAGAGACTCACTCACCCTAAATACATTGATGTAAATAAATGTGAGTAGGCACACAATCTATGCCCTATAATCCTTATAGAAAAGTGTTCCCAACTTGTATATTCTGGCAAATGAGCCCAGATAAAAATTAGGTTTTACATAAATTACAGAATTCTTCTGCTATTTATGTAAAAAGCAAAAAGGAAAAAAAAACACATTCATCTCCTGTGCTGCTTGTGACACCCACTCCATGATAAATAACAATTATAAAGAAATTGTATCCTGTCACTGTGCTCTAATCTGCTCCCTAGGAGACATGTGCTTAATATCTAGCAAGATCTGTGATTAAGAGAATGGTTCCATCGGTGCATTTATTATTCAGAGAAATATGCAATGGTGAGCTGGGAATTCTTCATTTGAGTTTCAGCTAAATGAGCAAAATGAATATAACATCTTCTGCAATGACAGTAGAAAAATCATGAATTGCTTACAACTATGTATTTTGTGTGGATTGTGGAGTACAGTCCTAGGTACCACATAAAAAATTATATTGTTGGGCTAGATTACGTTCAGAGATAGGCAACAAAGGTAATAAGGGAAATGGAGAGATTAAGCTATGAAGAGAGACTAACCAAATCAGACTTAATTTCTAGAGAAAAGATGATGCAAGACGTTATAATTATCTTATATAAATATATCTATGGCCAAGGTAAACTTTTCTTGCCAAGATGTTTACAGTTGACAAGACATCACCTCTTGACATTATGGTGCTGGTGACACCCTTACTGATTAATGCAATAGTTCATCACCTGTCTGGATAAAGTCAGTGCACCCAGCATTGACTCGGGGTGTATCAGATTGTTTTATTTTAAGACTGGAGTAGCTGTGCAGTAAATAAGGCGTTTGTCCAATAGAAAAAGTATTACAATATAGTGTTATTAAGATATATATATATATATATATATATATATATATATATATATATATATATATTAATAATTACTAAATTACTACTTGCTTTAAGTTACCATATACGTAAGTTACCAACGTATACCCATTTGTACAGTAGATATAACATTAATTTTAGATAGGTCATAAATTGACAATGAGGGCAAGGGTAAGACTCATATTTGTTTGTACAATCATGGGAGTGCCTCTACAATGTAGCATTATATCAAAAGAAAAGCACATTTAAAAACTAACAAGTGACCGAGTCACCCGCAGTTCGAATTATAACACAATTAAATCAAAACCTCTGTCAAGGGCGCAGAAACAGAAAATCTGGGGGGATCGATACATACGTGACAGAATGACAAATTTATATATATATATATATATATATATATATATATATATATATATATATATAGTAAATAAATAGTACATCAGTGTTCACATTTGAATATCTAAAGCAAGTTAAAAAACCTGCTTCCAGCTCAGAGTTCCGAGAAAAACAGTTATTACACTGCACTCTGGGAAGTTATTAAACTGTTATTAAAGCTGTGTAATACAGCATGCATAAGCTTAGAGGAAGCCATGTTTGAAATGATCTATGGATTGAAGAGTCAGGCATTTGTGGGCACATTTGCATGTCCCTGCTCAGCTTCCCAGAATGCAGTGTAATAACTTTTTTTCTTGAGATTCTGAGCTGGAGCAGATTTTTTAACTTGTTTTAGACATTCAAATGTGAACAGACATACTTTTTATTTACTGTACTACTGTACGGTGGAGGGCTTCTATCGCTCTTTTGTCCACCATGTTATAAATGATTGTTGTAATGACAGGAGTAAAATTGTAAGCCTGGCAATGCTGTTTGCCACACAATGCGAGGCTATGGGCACTCTGAGCACATTTCCCCCCTCCTCTCCCTCCCTTGTGTCTCATCCCCCTCTCCCTCCCTTGTGTCTCCTTTACCCCCCTTCTCTCCCTCCCATGTGTCTCATTTCCCCCCCTCCTCTCCCTCCCTTGTGTCGCCTTTGGCACTCATTGCAGCCTAAGTCCTGTGTGCCTTAACTGCTCGCCTCGCTTGGCTCATTGCCGCCTAAGTCATGTGGCAATTAACTGCTCGCCTTTTTTTCCGGTGTTTTCGAGTTAATCGTTTAAATTAACTGCGTGCCTCACAATCATTTCAACCTAAGTCCCGCGTGCCTCAACTGCTTCCCTCGCTTTGCAAGTCTCGTAGTGCAGAGAGCACATTCAGCGCTCATTGCAGCCTAAGTCCCGCGTGCCTAAGCTACTCCCCTCACTTTGCAAGGCTCGCAGTGCAATGAGCGCCTTTGGCGGTCATTGCATCCTAAGTCCTGTGTGCCTCAACTGCTTGCCTCGCTTTGCGAGGCTCGCAGTGCAATGAGTGCCTTCGGCGCTCATTGCAGCCTAGATACACGTGTGTGTGTGTGTGTATATATATATATATATATATATATATATATATATATATATATATATACTGTACAGTTTATGTGTATATTTGCATACCCTGGCAGAAATTGTGAAATGTTGACATTTATTTTTAAAATATGATCATGCAGAAAAATGTTTTTTATTGAAGGATAGTGATCATATGAAGCCATTTATTATCACATAGTTGTTTGACTCCTTTCTAAATCATAATGATGACAGAAATCACCTAAATGGCGCTGATAAAAAGTTTACATACCCTTGAATGTTTGGCCTTGTTACAGACACACAAGGTGACACACACAGGTTAAAATGTCAATTAAAGGTTAACTTCTCACACCTGTGGCTTTTTTAATTGCAATTAGTATCTGTGTATAAATAGTCAATGATATTGTTAGCTCTCATGTGGATGTACTGAGCAGGCTCGATACGGAGCCATGGGGAGCAGAAAAGAGCTGTCAAAAGACCTGCGTAACAAGTTAATGGAACTTCATAAAGATGGAAAAGGATATAAAAAGATAACCAAAGCCTTTAAAATGCTAGTCGGTTCTGTTCAATCTCTTATTAAGAAGTGGTAAATTTGGGGATGTCTTGATACTAAGCCAAGGTCAGGTAGACCAAGAAGGATTTCAGACACAGCTGCCAGAAGAATTGTTCGAAATACAAAGAAAAATCCGCAGGTAACTTTAGGAGAAATAAAGGCTGCTCTGGAAAAAAGATGGTGTGGTTGTTTCAAGGAGTACAATACGACGATACTTGAACAAAAATTAGCTACATGGTCGAATTGCCAGAAAAAAGACTTTACTGCACCAATGCCTCAAAAAACCTTGCTTACATCATGACTGACAACACCTTGACATGCCTCACAGCTTCTGGCACACTGTAATTTGGAGTGTCGAGACCAAAATAGAGCTTTATGGTCACAAGCATAAGTGCTATGTTTGGAGAGGGGTCAACAAGGGCTATAGTGAAAAGAATACCATGCCCACTGTGAAGCATCGTGGTGGCTCACTGATGTTTTGGGGGAGTAGAAGCTCTAAAGGCACGGGGAATCTTGTGAAAATTGATGTCAAGATGAATGCAACATGTTATTAGAAAACATGAAGGCTGCGCATGGGACGCTCTTGGACTTTCCAGCATGACAATAACCCTAAGCATAAGGCCAAGTTGACCCTCCATTGGTTACAGCAGAAAAAGGGGAAGGTTCTGGAGTGGCCATCACAGTCTCTTGACCTTAAAATCATCGAGCCACTCTGGGGAGATCTCAAACGTGCGGTTCATGCTAGATGACCAAAAACTTTCCATGACCTGGAGGCATTTTGCCAAGACAAATGGGCAGCTAAACTACCTGCAAGAATTAGGGGCCTTATAGATAACTATTACAAAAGATTGCACACTGTCATTGATGCTAAAGGGGGCAATACACAGTATTAAGAACTAAGGGTATGCAAACTTTTGATAAGGGCTATTTGGGTGATTTCTGATATTCTTATGATTTTAAAAGGAGCCAAACAACTATGTTATAATACATGGATTCATATGATCACTATCTTTTAATAAAATACATTTTTTTGCATGATCAGTCATATTTTAATTATTTTTTTTAATTTCACAATTTCTGCCAGGGTATGCAAACTTTTGAGCACAACTGTATGTATGTATATATATATATATATATATATATATATATATATATACTAGCGACATGCCCGTCAAAAATAATGGGGCAATAAAAAAGTGTTGAAATGCTGTTTGTCACACAATGTGAGTGTACTGTGGGCCTCAACTATATAGACCCCTATAACACACTAATGAACGCATGTAATAACACTATAAGTGCCATGAGGCTCATCCAGGACCCTCATGACACAAAGTGTAAGCACTACACCGTTTTAACCCAGTCTCTTATGGGGGTTTATACAGACCCTCATAAGCCTCTATTGACACAAAGTGTAAGCACTACACCGTTTTACCCAGTCTCTTATGGGGGTTTATACAGACCCTCATAAGCCTCTATTTAACCCCATTAGTCCCAGAAGGGTATTTAAAGACCCTCATGGGACAGTTAGAAGCCTAACATGACACTAAGTACAAACACTACACTCCACCAATAAACCATTAAATCTAAACTAACACCCCTCTACACTTACCTATTAACACCTACAATACCTACCTAAACTACCTACCTACCCCCCACCACTCTAATTACAGAAAATAAAAAACCTAAGTCAAAAAAAAAAAAGGAACATTACAGAAAATAAAAAAAATACACCTCGCCACCCACTACAGAAAAAAAAAAAATTACACACCTAAAAAGGAAATACATAGAATATATACAATACAATACAATTCTATACAAAAAAAAATACAATATCCCCCTATCTAACATACAATCAATACTATCTCTCTAAAATACATCCCCCAATCTATCTAATATACAATAAATCCTAACTATCTAACATACATAGTGTAGGTAGGTAGTGTAGGTGTTAATAGGTTAGTAGAGAGGGGGTTAGTTTAGATTTAATGGTTTAATGGGGGGTATAGTGCAGTGTAGTGTTTATACTTAGTGTCATGATGGTCCTTGAGGACCGTCATGGCACTTATGTGGTTACTGTTAGGGTTGTAACAGCCCCATAAGGGTCATAATATGCCCTTATTGTAATGATGGAGTTAAATAGAGGCTTATGAGGGTCTGCATTGACCCCCATGAGTGACAGGGTTATTTATTGGCTTATGGGGGTCTGTATTGACCCCCATGAGTGACAGGGTTAATTATGGGTGTCTGTATTGACCCCCATGAGTGCCAGGGTTATGTATTGGCTTATGGGGGTCTGTATTGACCCCCATGAGTGACCGAGTTAATTATGGGTTTATGGGGGTCTGTATTGACCCCCATGAGTGACCGAGTTAATTATGGGTTTATGGGGGTCTGTATTGACCCCCATGAGTGACAGGGTTAATTATGGGATATGGGGGTCTGCATTGACCCCCATGAGTGACAGGGTTATTTATTGGCTTATGGGGGTCTGTATTGACCCCCATAAGTGACAGGGTTAATTATGGGTGTCTGTATTGACCCTCATGAGTGACGGGGTTAATTAAGTGCTTATGGGGGTCTGTATTGACCCCCATGAGTGCCAGGGTTATGTATTGGCTTATGGGGGTCTGTATTGACCCCCATGAGTGACAGGGTAATTATGGGATATGGGGGTCTGTATTGACCCCCATGAGTGACAGGGTTAATTATGGGATATGGGGGTCTATATTGACCCTCATGAGTGACAGGGTTAATTAAGTGCTTATGGGGGGTCTGTATTGACCCCCATGAGTGACAGGGTTAATTAAGTGCTTATGGGGGGTCTGTATTGACCCTCATGAGTGACAGGGTTAATTAAGTGCTTATGGGGGTCTGCATTGACCCCCATATGTGCCAGGTTTATGTATTGGCTTATGGGGGTCCGTATTGACCCCCATGAGGGCCCGGGTTAATTATGGGTTTATGGGGGTCTGTATTGAACCCCATGAGTGACAGGGTTAATTATGGGTATATGGGGGTCTGTATTGACCCTCATGAGTGTCGGGTTAATTTAGTGCTTATGGGGATCTGTATTGACCTCCATGAGTGACAGGGTTAATTATAGGTTTATGGGGGTCTGTATTGACCCTCATGAGTGACAGGGTTAATTAAGTGCTTATGGGGGTCTGTTTTGACCCCCATGAGTGGCAGGGTTAATTATGGGTTTATGGAGGTCTGTATTGACCACCATGAGTGACCGGGTTAATTAAGTGCTTATGGGGGTCTGTATTGAACCCCATGAGTGACAGGGTTAAATATAGGTTTATGGGGGTCTGTATTGACCATCATGAGTGACAGGGTTAATTAATGGTTTATGGGGGTCTGTATTGACCCCCATGAGTGACAGGGTTAATTAAGGGTTTATAGGGGTCTGTATTGAGCCCCATGAGTGACCGGGTTAATTAAGTGCTTATGGGGGTCTGTATTGAACCCCATGAGTTACAGGGTTAATTATAGGTTTATGGGGGTCTGTATTGACCATCATGAGTGACGGGGTTAATTAATGGTTTATGGGGGTCTGTATTGACCCCCATGAGTGACAGGGTTAATTATGGGTTTATGTGGGTCTGTATTGACCCCCATTAGTGACCGGGTTAATGAAGGGCTTATGGGATCTGTATTGACCAGCATGAGTGCCAAGGTTAATTCAGGGCTTATGGGGGTCTGTATTGACCCCCATGAGTGACAGGGTTAATCAAGTGTTTATGGTAGTCTGGATTGACCCCCATGAGTGACGGGGTTATTTAGGGGTTGATGGAGCTCTGTATAGAGCCCCATGAGTGATAGGGTTAATTTTGTTTTTATTATGGGTCCTTTAAGGACATTTACGATCCTTTAAGGACCGGTAAGGTGGGAAATTTGAATTTTCATTGCAGCGGGGGTCCCCCCGATCGCGTGTGATAGTTGACCCCACTGCGAGGGTTAATGTGTGATTAATCGGGGACCCCCTCTGCGAGGGTTAATGTGGGGTTAATGCGGGTTTCCGAGCTTATCTCGGATCCCTTCATGGGTAAGTTGTACGTGGCTAGGTGGTCCGGGGTTGTGGAGCCTCATTTTCATATTTTTCGGCTGCCATTTTTTTCCTTGCTTAGCCGTTTTTCGAGTGCCGAAACGGTGGAATTTGGGGTTAAATTTGAGTTTAACCTCACTTCCAGATGTCCTGGCTGTCCCCCCGTTTGTATTTTTTAAATTATTGTTTTTTTTGGTGTGTTTTTTTGTGTTTATGTGCTTGCACGGTTCGGGGGGTTAGTGCAGTGTTTTGCGAGACACAGGGGAGGAAGAGGAGGAGGGGAAGGAGAGGACTAAGTGCTGCGAGTTAACGGTTGTGTGGGGTGGTTTGGGGCGTCGTAGGGCTAAATGCTGCGGTTTTAGAGGTGTGTGGGGTTGTGTTGTTTGCAACTCATGCGCCGTAAAGCCTCCACCTTCCGCAAATGCGGCCCTTCGCTTTGCCAGAGTCTGCATTTGCGGACTAAACTGCATCCCTTACTTCGGGAGGGATGCAGATCTTGCGAGCTCGCAAAGCGTAACAATGTCTCGCAGTTTGACAACTATTATATGTGATATATACATATACACAATGCAAGTAACTCTTAGATACGTATATATATATAAATACACACACACACACACACATATATATATACACACATTTACACACAAACACACATGCAGTGCCTTGCAAAAGTATTCACCCCCCTTGACTATTTTGTTACATTACAGCCTTAAGTTCAATGTTTTGTTAATCTGAATTTCATGTGATGGATCAGAATTCAATAGTCTAAGTTGGTGAAGTAAAATGAGAAACATATATACATAAAACTATTTTTTAGAAATAGAAAACAGAAAATTGGCATGTGCGTATGTATTCACCCCCTTTGTTATGAAGCCCATAAAAAGCTCTGGTGCAACCAATTACCTTCAGAAGTCACATAATTAGTGAAATAATGTCCACCTGTGTGCAATCTAAGTGTCACATGATCTGTCATTACATATACACACCTTTTTTGAAAGTCCCCAGAGGTTGCAGCAAGAGGCACCACTAGCCAAACACTACCATGAAGACCAAGGAACTCTCCAAACAAGTAAGGGTCAATGTTGTTGAGAAGTACAAGTCAGGGTTAGGTTATAAAAAAATATCCAAATCTTTGATGATCCCCAGAAGCACCATCAAATCTATCATAACCAAATGGAAAGAACATGGCACAACAGCAAACCTGGCAAGAGACGGACACCCATCAAAACTCACGGACCGGGCAAGGAGGGCATTAATCAGAGAGGCAACACAGAGTCCTAAGGTAACCCTGGAGGAGCTGCAGAGTTCCACAGCAGAGACTGGAGTATCTGTGCATAGGACGACAATAAGCTGTACACTCTATAGAGTTGTGCTTTATGGCAGAGTGGCCAGAAGAAAGCCATTACTTTAAGCAAAAAACAAAATGGCGCTTTTTGAGTTTGCAAAAAGGCATGTGGGAGACTCCCAAAATGTATGGAGGAAGGTGCTCTGGTCTGATGAGCCAAAAATTTAACATTTCCGCCATCAAAGAAAACGCTGTGGCCCTCATTCAATTGCGATTTGGCCAATTGAATAGTGCTCTAAATAAGCACATAACATATTTTTTTAAAATAAGTTTTTAGTTAGTGAAAACCTTGCTTTTGGATAGATGTTTACTAACTAAAAACTTCTTTAAAAAAATATGTTATGTGCTTATTTAGACGCCTATTCAATTGGCCAAATTGCAATTGAATGAGGGCCTATGTCTGGTGCAAACCCAACACATCACATCACCCAAAGAACACCATCAGCAGCCAGAACTGGGAAACTGGTCAGAGTTGAGGGAAAGATGGATGGTGCTTAAAATAGGGATATTCTTGAGCAAAACCTGTACCACTCTGTGTGAGATTTGAGGCTCGGGTGGAAGTTCACCTTCTAGTAGGACAATGACCCCAAACAAACTGCTACAGCAACACTTGAGTGGTTTAAGGAAAACCATGTACATGTGTTGGAATGGCCTAGTCAAAGCCCAGACCTCAATCCAATAGAAAATCTGCTGTCTTACTGTTCATAAGCGCAAACCATCCAATTTGTAGGAGCTTGTGCTATTTTGCAAAGAGGAATGGGCAAAAATCCCAGTGGTAAGATGTGGCAAGCTCATAGAGACTTATCCAAAGCAACTATTGACTTTAGGGGGATGAATAGTTATGCACATTGACTTTTTCTGTTATTTTGTCCTATTTGTTCTTTGCTTCACAATTAAAATAAAAAAAAATCTTCAAAGATGTGGGCATGTTCTGTAATTTAAATGATGCAAATCCTCAAACAAATTATGTTAATTCCAGGTTGTGAGGCAACAAAACACGAGAACTGCTAAGGGAG
The DNA here is from genome assembly GCA_027410445.1 of Discoglossus pictus. Classification (NCBI taxonomy): domain Eukaryota; kingdom Metazoa; phylum Chordata; class Amphibia; order Anura; family Alytidae; genus Discoglossus; species Discoglossus pictus. The sequence continues at coordinate 118,917,795 of CM050168.1, read as the reverse complement.
GTGAATCCTTTTGCAAGGCACTTTATATATATATATATATATATATATATATATATATATATATATATATATATATATATACATATCCACACACAAATACATATTCACATAGACACGTACACACACATAAATAATAAATATATACACAAACTAATATATACACACACACAAAGATATTCACATATTCACACACATGCATACACACACACACACACAAATATATACACACATACACACCCTTTTATTTTGTGATTGTGAACGCAAACATTTACAACAAAAAAATAAAGGAACAGATAGGCAGCACTGGGCCCCTCCTGAACCCTTGTCCCTCACAATGAGGCACCAGCTAGTATGGCCATCAAAATGGTGGGATGGGTAACTCTCCTTTGATGGCTGATGACTCTAAGAATTTAGTTATTCAGAGCAAGACCATCCTAGGCAGCCCACCCCTAGGTCCAACTTCTAGGACGAGCATTTCCAACCCATGTTATTCCACTATCTTCTGTCAGTGGGCCAATCACAAACCCACCTATGTAGGCTCTATTGCTTCCAACTGTTCCCTGTTTAAGCGCAGAATTTAAAGATGCTCAATCCCTGGTTTTAGCTAATGTTTTACAGATCCATTGTTTTGAACCCTATAAATGTTCAAGCATTCCCAAATAAAGTGGCACTATTCTAGTGAACTGACTTTTATTTATAGGTTATAACATCTTTTTTAAAAAATTTAACTCTTTGATCCCTGTTCTTCAATGTGATCATATCTCAATATTCGCTGGGCACCGAGAAGCACCTAGACTCCTTGATCCAGAAGAGGAATCCTGCAGTCAAGGCAGGAAGATCTAGGAGATTACTAGGGACCACTGTGTTGTTACAACGTCTAAGTACAGAGTTTGCAGTGTCACATAGTAACCAATCAGTGGCAACATTCTGAAAAATGCTGCTTAAGAGAGGTCACTGACAGGCTAATTTTTAACACTGCATTTTACATTCTGTGTATTCATGAGCTACAGAGAGCATATCCAAATTTCAAACTGTATTTTTGGCTGAAAAAAACAGCTTTTATGCACTCAACTAATAAATAAAATCAACTACATAAAAGTATGTAGTGCCCTACTCAGCCCCCCTCCGATAAGCCCTCCACCGCATAGCAACACTGCCACCCTCGGACACATTGACTGCGTTGGCTACACAGATTAGATTAGCATGAGAATTGGGTTAACAATCTGTTTAGTTATCCAATTGAGTGATTGTTGTTGAAACCACAAAGGTTAATGAGGGTTAAGTGCTGTAACTGATACTTCTTGGATCAATGGTCTGTTGATCCTCAGTATTTGCATATTTTTCCATGCCTGTCTAGAGATGCTCTGGCTCATAATACCATAATAATAGGTTAGGGTGGGGAATTACTGGACTGATACCTGACCCTCTCACCTCACCTAAAAAAAAAAAAAGTTGGATTAGGCTTTCTCAACAAAGACCCAAGGGGCAAAAGATATCACCTTAATACCGTGATTCAGCCAAACTGAGTGTCAATAAAACCAAACTACATGAATTCTTATGGTTACATTACCCACTTCATAGCCATCCTGGCCATACTACCTGGTGCCCGCTATCTCATATTCAAATCGTACCTAGAGACTTGATGGAGGTCTTTCGATTCCTTAGTCTCTGTTTTTCCAATTATTATGATTGCTACTGCAGCAATTCATTTTTCTATTATACCTCTAGAAATCTCCACTTACACCATTAAGAAAGCCCTATATAGAAAGGATGAACGAGTTTGGTCTTATTTGGAAGTGATTTACTTCATTTTTGTATTCCAATATTATTTTGATTTGTGTGACACTCACTAATACCCAGTACCAGATATTCTGTGACTACAACCGATACCTACCAGGGTGGTGAGCCTGCACATACTTGGACTGCACTCACCTGTGAGTGATCTCCAATATTACCACTGAAGAACACATGTGAGAACTTGTAGACTGTGGTATCCTCTATCCTCTGTGTTCCTACATCTGGAGACTCTTGAGTTTACACCACCAGGAGGCATCATTTATCCACCACTGTCCTTGAGTGGGACATCAAAAAAGCGCCCCCAGGATTCATCACATCACCTGGAACCATTAGTGTGGATATCGCTGAGCTGCATGCATACGTCAGTCTGCTGAGGACTTAAAATGTGAGTGCATTATATATGTTTTTAACTATCCTTAATAAATATATTTTAATAAATTATTGGGTCTTTGTTGTGCTTCTCCCTCCCCGTATCTCTTGACTTTTTTGTTTTGCGCATATGGCACGCTTGTAAATGGTGCCCGTAACTGGAGGAGCTGCACAAAAGCCAGTCCAACTCTGACATTAAGGACCACTACTGGAGGAGTGTTGTCCTGTTCTTCAAGACTGTCAAGTGATCATGGACTGATGGTTTGGACCTTTTTGTGGACCGTGAGACATTGACCAAGGTCAGTCTATATCACATATATATATAAATTCTTGAGTGAGGGGCTCTCTGCCTTACTTTTTTCACCTGGATGTGTGACTCATATATTAGTGAGAAAGCCTATCAATCGCTCACACCATAGTCCCTATTGTCTATGTGGTTTAACACCCACATTGAATAACATATATATATATATATATATATATATATATATATATATATATATATATTATATATACCCCCTGTACAGCGCTATGGAATATGTTGGCGCGTTATAAATAAAGATAATAATAATATATATTACCATTCTTTATGTACACATGATCAGTTGGGTTTAGCGCTTCTTCACCCCGAAGTCTGTACTGACCTTTCCTTTGTCTGGGTCAGTAGGGTTTTACTATTGTTTGTGTAATGTGTGAGAGGTTATTAAATATGTGGTACAGCCTTCCAGTTAAGAGGTATCCCATTAAAGGATTTAAGCATTTCTGGGTTAAGTATAAGGTATGAGGCTTACTTAAGTGAAGCATTTATGTAAGTAGAACAGGCATACTTGATGAGACTTTATGGTCCTTATTTGTCATCTCTGTTTCAAACAGTCCAGCATAACAACATATGAAGCATTTCCATAACTGATCTCCACCAAGGTCTAGATACTATTTCAGAGTTATATATTGTGAGGGGAAATGTCATATATGCCAAGAGTTAAACCACCTGCTAATATATGAAATTTTACAGAATGTTCTAATGTTCTGTAGTTGCCTTTCTTGGATTAAATCCACACGTTAAAATAAAACAAATTAATAGTTTGTCCTTGTAAGTGCTGGGATTTCAAAAATAACTTGTTTCTTTGAAAGATATACTGTTGGCTCATTTCTGCGACAGACAACAGTAGTTTATATTTTATGTCCTTGATTGCTGGCCAACAGGACAGATATAAAGCAGTGAAGAACAAATCAATACCGCAGAGACCATTTTAATCACTATACCCGTGTGTGCTTATTGTGTCTCTCATCTGGTAACAGGTAAACCCTTTGTGTGATGTGTCCTTTTCTTCTGCAGGGTAATATTTCCCTAACATATATTCTGTAGATTAATCCTTATAAAGAATAGTATGTTATTGCATTCATTGCATCTTTTAAAGACTGTTTAGCCAAGACTGTTTGTCAAGAACATCTGAAGTTGCCTCTATAGAAGGTCACCTTCATCACCTTCATATGAAAAGATGAAATAATTATGGAACATATGAAAGGAAGTGGGTGACTGCTCTGACTGTAAAATCACATTGCCCAGCTGTAAACATGCCCAATAACAGTTCCCATTGATGATATGCTGCCTAAAATTCAACCTTCTGATGCTCACAGAAAGAGATGCAACAGAGCTCTAACACTTTATAAATTTAATAAATTCTATCTCTTCAAATCTTTTAATTAGCCCATTAGCATCATTAGTTTTGCATCCCACAGGGAGATTGAGATACTTTCATTATTCATAACTGTCTGACAGAGAGTTTTTTTAGTGTCAGGAAAAGATCCTGATTAAGTAGATCAGCTGTAATTCCTCTAGGACAATTACTTTAATACTCTTTAGTTGTATATCACAATGGCCTTTGAGAACGGCATTATTCAGATTTTGCATGGACAAAAAATATGTATAACCTTAAACAGCCTAAAATCAGATTACATTCAACATACAGGGCTTTTACTAAAGAGTGAAGTGAGGGTCTCCATTACTTTGTTATTCTGTGTATAAGATTGGACATACCCACAGGTTCTGGTACAGGACCCCTGTAGTTTAAAGAAACATTTACTTGGCTGACTAACAAAGTTGATTGATTAAACAAACAGTATTTCAGAGACCATACCTCTCAACATTTAAAATGGTCAAAGGGGGATGATTACATTCTTAAATATGATGCACTACTACTGTAGAAGGCGCAAACTAAGTTTTAGGGGAAAAACACACTTAATATACAATACTCTATACAGGTATATATTCTGTAGAACTGACTATTCAAGCTTCTATCTTTATCCTGGACTTTGAAAGGAAACAATAGGACAAAACAAAGGAAACTGGATATGGTCAGGTCCCTTATGGTTATGCCCTTAAATGCCTGATTTTCCCTTAAAAGAGAGGCAATTTCTCCTAAAAAAAGAACAGACTCCAAAACAATGACTGTTGTGAGGGATGTGACTGAAAAACATAACACAAACCCCAACAACATTTCAAATTTTCTGGAAAGTAGAACTGTGCTGCAGGATACAATAACGCATTATTTTGTTGTTGTATATGAATATTTTAACCAGATTAATTAATGTTATCATTTTCAATGTCATATAAAATGTACACTTTACTTACTTATAAGGAGTCCCCAGAATGATTGATTTTTTTCCTGCTAGAATATATGCCTTTCTTCCTATTCTCTGTCATAGACTGACAGAGGAGGAACTTCACTCTACCAGTGTCTCATGCTGCTGCAAGCAGACAATGATATGCTGTATGTCTGTATGCAGCAGCATTGCACTGATATTTTAAAATCCATTTCCTATTGGAGTGGCCTGAGGTCACCATTGTAAAACATGACACCCTATATGAGAGAACATTAATAAAGATGGATATACAGGAAAGTATATACTATGTAGGCTACTATATGATACTATGTAGGCTACTTATAATTAAGATATACATAAATTGTATATGACAATATTTTGTGGAGGTTAACATTAAAGGCATATTTAAGTTTCCTGGATTATGAGTGCATCGGATAGAGAAGAATCAGTAGTGTATGGAAATATTTTTTTTGCATAAAAAATGCCAAAATAAACTAACAAACTCACCCTGACATTTGCTAAATCTCTTGAGTTTGCTAGTGATTGATTTTCAGAATTAACACCCCTGGAAATCCCTTTAAATTTTGCATACAATTCATAATTCATTTTGACCAATCACAGGCAGCTAGTATATTGTATCAATCTGCAAAGCCAGTTTGTGCAGCAAGGAATCATGGGATGTCTAGTCCTGTTTTCACCTAGGAACATGAAGTAAGGAGGAGTCAGACATAGCTGTGGGTATCTCTGCACTGAGCTGCTGTTGGCTTAAAGCTTAGTAAAAGGTTAAGATCTGCACCCAAATGTAGTGTTTCTATTGAGAGGCTCAATGTGTCTATATAAGCAGCTCTGTGGGTGTGGAAAACAAGTTTTATTTTGAAATAAAACAAATCTGTATAGAATGAATCAATGTAATGTGTGTCTGATATAAGCAGCATGAAATAGATTAGAAAAAGGCAAAAACAGGGAAACTTAGATCTAGATTAAGCATTTTTTATAAAACAAAACAGTTTAAGGTGTTCTTTTAAAGGAATTTAAACAAATGTGAAATTTTATGATTCCTTTAATAAAATATACTTTATAAAATCATCCTCTTTTGCTAGATTTATACAACCCACAGAATGTAAAAATGAGTGATTCCTTATCCGAAAAACTCTTATACTGATGACAAATGTGAAGTGTAAAACTAAAATGCCATGAAATAGAAGCCCTAGCTCTGCTTTGCTGTCAAATCATTATTGTCCATTATATATATATATATATACTAAAGTCTGAAGCTTTCTATGAATCTCTATAAAAGGTGCATGCTCTATGATATTTATCAGTGTGTTCTAGATACGTGTTTAATAAAGTTAACAACAAAGCCTGTAAATAATATATTTATAAAAGGAATAACACTGTTTGTTTGAAAGCCATTGTAGTCACCAGGCAGCTGTATCATTTTTCATTATTTGTACTGTGTGCCCGTGTGTGACCACACATCGAGCATGCCAAGTATCTTTTTGTACAGAACACTGCACTAAACACAATGTTTCATGGATTTGTCATGTATTAATGCCAATGATCTCTCTTTTTGGGGATGGATCAGAAATGCTGAATGATAACTCAAAATGGCAAAATGTTATGTTAGTTTAATGTAGGAAAATGTATTTTTAAATTACATGTAAATGACAAGGTATGTCTTATTACTCATAATTTTAAATTATACTGTATTTATATCCTGTGTTGTGTCACTTCAAGCTTTAGATTCCAAGATTGAATCCCCATGACAAATGCAGTTAGTGAAATTTACAATTTGAAAAAATAAGTATTTTATGCTCCTGGCTCACACAGATGCTAATGTTGTTGGTTTGTTACATACTTCACAAGCACATATTATGAAGGGTATAGAAGACAAGGAAGCAAATATAATTCTGCCGCTATACAAATCTCTAGAATGCCCTCATTTGGAATATGGAGTACAATTTTGGGCACCACTTCATAAAAAGGACATTTTAGAGCTGGAAAAAGTACAGAGAACGGCTACAAAACTAATAAGGGGGATGGAGGGGCTAAGTTATGAAGGAAGACTAACCAAATGAAATGTATTTCTCTAGAAAAAAAGGTGTCTAAGAGGGGATATGATTACCTTATATAATTACATCCAGGTTAAATATAAGGCTTTGTCAAGTGAGCTATTTGTGCCAAGAGGTTTTCAACTGACAAGAGGACATCCCTTGAGATTAGAGGTAAAAAGATTTCACCTTAAAGAAAGAAAAGGGTTCTTCACAGTACGAGTGGTTAATCTGTGGAATTCTCTACCAAAGGAGGTGGTGACAGCAGATTTCTTAGATAACTTTAAAAGGGGGTTGGATATATTTTAGAATAAAAAGGGCATTCAGGGTTATCCTGGATAATTAGAGAGGGAGTATTGATCCAGGGAGAAGTCTGATCTCCAGTATCTGGGGCCAGGAAGGAATTTTAGTTTTTTCCCTCCTTTTGAGACAATTGGCACAGTTTCAATGTTGTTGTCTTTTCTTTTTGCCTTCCTTTGGATCAATTAATTAAAAACAAATCTACATATTGCAGATCAGAGGAGATCTAAAAAGGTTGATGGATGGAAAAAAAAATGTTTTCAACCTTAAATACTATGTAACTGTGTAACTATATGATGTATTTTCCCAAACTACAGTGGCCTTCTAAAGATGGTACAAAGTTGAAGTTGGTCATGATTCTAAAAAGAATTATTCTTTATAATTGAAAATCTCATGCAGGTCATTCCAACGTCAAGCTGTTCCTCGTAGCACACAGACATTGTTCCAGGACGCTCCAGAACTGCACGGCTCATGTTCCATAATAACAATCAGAAACACTAAAAACATCCAAGTACCAATTATATGCAAAGGGCCAAAAATTAAAATGACTTTTTGGCTTTTTCCACAACACTAATGCACCAGCCTTTCTCCCTCTTCCTGGGATAATGATAGATTATTCCTATAATAGCTGCTCAGATTCTTTATATGCTAGAAATAGCACTTATAATTATGCTAAAGAATATTTTATATTGCAGGATATAGAAGACGGCTGCATAGGTTATTTTTGAAAAAGCAGAATTATAACAATAGTTTTCTGACAGGTGAAGTTAGGGAATCAGTATGTTAAATGAACACTATGCATTAAGTCATGACCCTTCAAATATATAAGATGCATTTAGCATAATGACAACACCAGTAGCTAAACTCTAAAAAGTTATGAATAATTCCATATTTCCATTTCTATTGCAGCCACTGAGATGTGATGCTACTATATGAGTCATGCCAGAAAATAAACATGCATACAGCTGTGTTACATCTGAACAGACAGGTATTTCCTAAACGTGTGAACAGGATTTATTTAATGTTTATTTTATTAAAAAAAATTAATGGTAGAAAATGTGTACCTTTAAATAATTCTATTCTATTTCGAATAGTTAAATCTGTTTAATTGGCAAAATGTTTTTACATGCAATCACATATATAGTTGTGAGCGTACAAGTCGTTGCTCACGCTTGCGTGCTCGCGTAGCGAGCCCGCGGGCCTCGCGAAGCGAGGGCCGTGGCTCGCACAGCGAGCCGCGGCCCTCGCGTAGCGAGGTCACTGGGCAAGGGCCTCAGTTGCTGGCATGGAGCGCCGAAGGCGCTCCATGCCAGCAACTGAGGCCCCTCGCGAAGCGAGGGCCTCAGTTGCTGGCGAGGTCACTGGGCACGGGCCTCAATTGCTGGCATGGAGCGCCGAAGGCGCTCCATGCCAGCAACTGAGGCCCCTCGCGAAGCGAGGGCCTCAGTTGCTGGCGAGGTCACTGGGCAAGGACCTCAGTTGCTGGCATGGAGCGCCGAAGGCGCTCCATGCCAGCAACTGAGGCCCCTCGCGAAGCGAGGGACTCAGTTGCTGGCGAGGTCACTGGGCAAGGGCCTCAAACCCTCGCAAACTTCACATCGCTACTCAAAAAACACGACACACAAATTACGTCACTCGCTAAACTTTACGAGGAACGCAAACAACCTACGAAACACGTTACCACACATTACGACCTCGCAAACATCGGATGCAACACGCCGACATACAAACATTTAAAACACAATACATACACATAGCACATACATAAAAACCTTACCTACACCAAGAGGGAGCACCCAGGACCTCAAAAATGCAACTTACACCTCGATTTTACTCGAAATAAAAGAGTTTTGAGACAAAAAAAAAATCTAAGCGACAGAAAAAATGGCCGCCGAACAAAACGAAAACGAGGCTACAGCACTCTAAACTCGCAAAACACCACAACAAACTCGCAAAACACCACAAGAAACTCGCAAAACGCCACAAACCACCTACGGATATTCATACCACACAGTGCACACATTCAGCATGCTTACACAGCAGCTCCACACCACTAATGCTGCAGCAACATCAAAACCGATTGCAGATCTTCAACACAATGCTTCAAAATAGGTAAACTATATTCATTTATTAATGTATTACATATTTCATTATTACACACCAAACAGCATTAGCTACCTTACAATTTCATTGCCGTCATTTTTTGACGGGCAATTCGCTAGTTATATTATAATTAACTGCACAGTTCTAGCGGCCACAATCCCATAGTGCAAATAGAAGCATCCAAAGCTGATCAACAGAAATCAAAATGGTAGATTCCTGCTTCAACATAATTGCATAGAAGAGTTAATAACTCATAGGTTGTATTATTTTTTTACAGACTTAATATTTTTTTCTTGTTTTCAAGTGTAGTTCTACAAAAGAGATAATTTAAATATATGACTAAAGTGGCCCTGTAAATGTAAAATGGAAAACATGGTCCCTTTAAGCTGATACATAATCATCAAACTCATTTCTACTTTTAATCATGAGAACATACACTCTCTCCCTTCCCACTGGGATAAATCTGATTACAGTTTTCCCCCTGCCTCTTCTACCAGTTTAATTCAAATTCCTGAAATAAAAGCAATTGAGCATAAAAATGGAATAGTCCATTTTTCGAATTATCCAAGATAACTGTGCTTTAATAATTTGAAGATTAATATTTGTCCCATTAAATATAAATGCAATAGTATCTGTTCATCCACTCAAAAACTTAAATGATGATTATTTCTTCAAACAAGACACATAATCTAGTAACAGGAATAGGGACATAGCAACATTCTGCACTACAAAAAAGATGTTACAGTGGGAGAATGATATCTTAAACACTGAGATTTCATCAGAACATGTTTCTCACCTCCAGCATCCTAATCTAGAAGGCAAATTGCCTAGTGTTCATTGTGAGTCAAGCAAGCTATATACTGGATATACGAAAGAAACAATCTCACGTACACCTCTAGTAATAACATACAGCTTTAGAGAAAATACAGAGAGTAATCAAAGATTTACAACCACTACCAATGAAGATGCACAATTAAAAAATATATTCCACAGACCTTGCATTTAAACAACCACCAAATCTGAAACCAAAACTTGTCTTCGTCAATGAACAACCGAAAAGAAAAAATGGAACTAAACCTTGTAAAAAAAATGCCTGTAAATTATGTAATGATGACACAAACACACATAACAACAAGACCTATAACATCAAAGGATTGTATTCATGTACAATGTCTAATGTGGTTTATATAATACAACTAGCGACTTGCCTGTCAAAAAATGACGGTCAATAACATTTTAATGCTGTGAAAACTGTTTGCCACACAATATGGGTCTCTGACATTCTTAACCTTTTTTTATTATGTACCAAGAAATACAATATTTTAAATATTGTTTTTAATTTTCTGAACTTTCAAGTTGTATTTCACCAACAGGTATATAATATATTTTTTAAAATATTAACTCTTTTAATTGTCATATATGGAATAACAATATAACAATGTCTGAAGTTTTCATGAATACATATTGTAAACCATAACATAAAAGTTTGTAACATGCAACTTGTATTTTCAACAATCTTGAAACTTTTTTTTTTAACAATACTAACACTTTGAATTGATAGTTATCGATGAATAACAGACAACTATGTAAACTTTCAGTAAATAACTATTTTAAACAATTACATGCTTTGTAACATTCCTTTTTTTTTTTACTCTTATTAAACTAAATTGGCATTGAATCCAGAGGAAGGCAAACAATAAAACCCCCCATTGAAACTTGGCCAATTGGATCAAAGAGGGAAAAAAATGAATTCCTTCCTGACCCCATTAACTGGCAATCGGATTACTTCCTGAATCAATACTCTGTATTTAAATTATACAGTTCAATGTATTAACAAATGATGAAACTTGTAGTAACATACATCTTTGACTATATACAATATAGCTTGAACTAACTTTCCTGAACTTTGAAAATAACATGTGAAATAGTAAAATAAACATTAACATTTAAGCTTCCAACTAAAGAAAATGCCACCTAATTGTTTTGTGGGGCCAATCATGTAAAAAGGTAACTTCTAACACATTCCAATCTGTATAACTACCGTTTATTGTTGTTTTTCTTTTTGATACATTTTTTTTTGTTCTTGTTTTACTTTGTGTAAGTGGCACATAGAGTGTCCTAAGTTAAATAGTGGTACCCTATTTAAAGAGTCCCAGAGAGCTAAAATTATGTCCTGGAAGTAAAATCACTGTTCACTGTTTTTTTTGCCATTGTATAGAGTTTCTTATTGAAATAGTGGTCCTCTAAAATCAGTCCGAGTAACATAAAATGTTGGCGTTGAAATGAAACCACTGTCCTCTATATTTGCAGCACCTCATAGTACACAATGTTTTTTGTAAAACCATCTTCCAATAAATCACCCTGACTTGGGTTTTCTTCAACATGTACTTAAATTTCCTCTGGATTATTGCATCTTGAAAATGCAACATATAGTTGGCCATGTGCAAACACAGGTTCCTTCAAAAAAATACCCACAGACTTAAAAGTTTGTCCTTGGGATTTATTGATGGTCATGGCAAATACCATGATAATGGGAAATTGTCTCCTTTGAAGGACACAAGGCAAACCACTCTCACTTGGAGCCAAATCAATTCTCGGTATAAGAACTGGTTCGTCTTTATGGGTACCACTCATAATTTCTGCATGTATAAAATGATCCTTTAAATCCTTCACAATTAATCTGGTCCAATTACAAAGTCCTTTTTTTGGATTCATATTTCTCAATAGCATGATAATTGCCCCTTTTTTAAGTTGCAAAACATGTGGTGGCATTCCAGAGGGAGTTAAAGAATTAATAAATTCCATACTAAAGTTTGCTTCAATATCTTTGTCGTCAGCCAGAACAGAATCTGCACTGTAATAGATTTTTTGGGGAGCATTAATTAATTTTAATATTTTGTTGTTTAGATTCAAGGCATCAATATTTGTGGATGTCAATATGACTTTGCTTGCAATGTCTGAGTAATCCTCGTTATTGATGGTATTGAGGAAGATTGTTGAAATTACTGGTTCTGTTGAAATCATTTCTGGTGGAATTTGTACTGCATCATCAGGTAAAGTATTTATTTTTGGCTGTTTTCCTTCTCCAATGTGAATGAGCCAATCATTGAATTGATTTCAGCCTTCAGATCTCATATTTACTTCTAATTTAAGGTGTGTAAATATTTTCCACAGCTTACTTCTTTTTAGATACATTTCGACAATGTCAGTCCGATTGCCATGTGGCACCACAGGTAATGTTTGCCTGAAATCTCCTCCTAACAACATCACCTTTCCACCAAATGGCAAATCATTAGCTATAACTTCTTTTAATAATCAATCAATACATTGCAGGGCATGACATGACATTATACTGTAGTTGTCTTATCTATAATAATGAATTTACTCTTGTACAATTTTTTGGCTTGTAATGAATTAATTCGAATATTGGACACTGAGGTTTCCAGAATGGGGAACTGGCAGTTTAAATGCATTTAAAGTTCCAATTTTTTCTTGTGTTTTTTGGTATTCAGTATCAGTGTCATACTCATCAAAGTTAATTTCATCTATAAATCCTGGATCAGGCAGATTAAAATTGGCACAATTTAATCCATGACAAAGGAAGATTTCCTGTATTTCTATTAATGCTTTAAATTGTGCAATGGTCTCATTATAACGTTTCAAGAAATCTTCACACATATGTAATTTAAATTTTTCCACTCAAAGTTAAGGCATCTGGTTCATTGCAAAAGATACAAATAAAAGCAAATTGTTCTGTCATTTGCTTTGGCATTTGACATAGTGCTGCTTCCTCGAGACATCTCTCCCATTCTGTATCATCTGCCAGAAAGTTTTGATGTCTTGCAGCTAACTGGAAAGTGTCATAAACTATGTAATTGACTGTGCATAAATGTTCATAACTTTGTGCACAGGGAACATGTAAAAGGAGTAATCTTAAACTGAAACATTCAATGTCTCGTGGACTGACGGTATATAGTCTTGTGATCATTTTATAATTATGTTTCTTTCGTTGTCTCCATGGAATGTCAATGTATAAAAATTGTCTGGCCTGAGTGTCCTGACAATTTAATTGAAACCAAGCAGTAAGCGTTGTTTCTCTATGTTCACTTTGTGCTAAAGCATTTGTTTCATTGCCGGCAGTGAAGCAAACACATTGACTTTGTGGCAAATGGACAGCTAATCCATACACAGCATGTGACCGTGAATGCATCTCAAATTTGAGAAGACGCCACATTGCTTCGGGAGCACTTACATAGCGAGCTTCTAAATAAGAAGAAAGTTCGTCATGTAAAATGGGGTTGTCTTTTTCATTTTGTGCATCTTGCACAACAACAGTTGCTGCATCATTTCCTTTATATATATATTTATACACATATTTGATGGATTTGATAGAAGTGCAAGCTTCCACATTCATATGTGCATTGTACTTCATCAGCAAATGTGGATTGTATGGAACCACATATCCATTATCGACCTTTTGGCCACGGATAATAGCTGTTTGTCCTTCTCTTCTTTTATACAAAGGGTATCCATCACAATTAACATAAGTCTGCATTTGAAATTGTTTTGGAAACTCTTTTATGCATTTCTTATTTTCCATACATGGTGATTTTGGATTGCTCTCTCTACATGGACGATGTATCATTCTATGAGTTACAATCTCAAAGTCTTAAATCTCTGGATGTGGCAGTTCAGCAGTAATGACTGAATCCACTCTGTCTGACGTATTCAATTTATCTTTTTCTTGCAAGATTAAAAGTATATGTGCATGTGGCAGGCCTCTTTTTTGAAATTCAATAGTATAAACAAGAGCCACACATTTTCCAAATAAGTCTGCTTTAGTTACATCATGAATTAACAAATTGAGTTTTATTTTGAATACTCTTGCCACCAAATCTGGTTGGTCAGAAGTAGTTTGTCCAAGCAGTTAATTTTCTTTGATATCTGGCCATTGTGGATTACATGTAAATGTAATAAATAAATCTGGTTTGCCAAATTTAGTGACAATAGCCATGGCATCATTGTATCTTTCTAGCATATTGCGAGGAGATCCTTGGAAAGAGGATGGCAAAATCATTGCTCGTCCAGAAGGAATGTCTCTGTTTGCAGCCAATTCAGCGACATAATCCATCAATCCACAATATTGTTCTACTCAACGCTTGTTTTGTTGAAATTTGACAAAATTTAGATTATTTTCTTAGACTTATAGGAATCAGTAATCCATTGTTGTGTGAGTTTACCCCCACATAAAATAGGATTATAATGATCCCGGACAGCAGTTTGTGCCACTTATTGTTTCTAACACAAACTTTACTATTGGGATAACTTTGCAACTGTAATTTTGGTTGCCATCCTGGCTCACCATTTGGAAAGAAAATGGGATATGTCATGGGATCCAAATTACTGCTTAAAATGTTTATTTTTATAAAAGGTTGTTCTTGATTGCATATATATATTCTAATATCCCGCTCAAATGGTGGTTCCCCATCATCATTTTTAAATACCATGGCAACCTCATTTGCTGTTGGTAAATTATACCATCTTTGATCATTATGGTGATCTCTTTTGAGAACCATATTTACTCTTGGCATTGGCAATTGATGTATTTGCGCATGTGCCGGTTGTTCTTTTTCAACCTCCGCTAATTTTTTGTATGCTTTACTATAAGGGTTGCTGGCCATAATGTTATCAAGCTGTTCAAAGACTATGGGTAAGCATTGTTTATTTTCAGGAAGCATCATTCGTTGTTCAACAGCTTCCATTGTATCAAGTACATATAACCTTTGTTCTCCTGTTTCTGGGTGTAAATGTGAAGTCCGGTGGTATATTTGTCCTTGGACTTTAAAACAATAAGGACCATGTCCTGGAACATTTTCAGCTAATGTTGCACCCATTGAAGCAAATGAAATTGCACTGTTATAAGAGTGAATGTTTTTCTTTAAATTGTTAAATATTCTGGAAATGTGTGCCTTTGTGGAAGTCTTACCTTTCCTTTCTGACAGCAACTAATAAACTCTCCATCAGTTGGTCGTTCTTTCAGAAAATGATAGGCCCCACAAAACTGACAAAGCACATTCATTAATCCACAATAATGAGTGTCTACTGTTAGTGCTCTAAATAAAGGACTATCATAACCTTCCTCAATATAGATCTCAGTTGAACTTTCTATATCTGCATTGTTGTCATCTCTATCAACATTGGTGTCAGGAGGCAAAATAGGTTCATTACAGACTGTTTTACAGACATTTTTTTGTTTACTTTTTCTTTTCTTTGAAGCTCCTGCAGACTCATTTTGTTGTTTTTTAGCCATTTTTCTTTTATTTAGAAGTCTCTGTCGATCTTCTTCTCTTAAATGTTGTGAAGTCTCAGGAGTCTGTCTATCTCTCCATCTTTGCTTCCTTTCCCTTGCCATTCTTCTTTTATAGTCTTTCTTTTCTTCTGCATTTCTGCCATTGTAATCTGTTATTGGAAATAGAGTTGTAAGAATTACATTAGTTTTATTATACATATTTTTTACCCAGTCATATATTTGTAAAAAATGCTATGGTAATCTGTCTCTATCTGTCTCTCTGGATGTCTGTCTCTCTGGCTGTGTGTAGGTGTCTGTCTCTCTGGGTGTCTCTCTGTATCTGTGTATCTGGGTGTCTGTGTGTCTCTGTGGGTGTCTGTATGTGTCTGTGGGTGTCTGTCTGTCTGTGTCTGTCTCTCTGTGTTTCTGTGTCTGTCTCTCTCGGTGTCTGTAGGTGTCTGTCTCTCTGTAGGTGTCTGTCTGTGGGTGTCTGTGTGGATGTCTGTCTGTGGGTGTCTGTCAGTGGTTGTCTGTCTGGATGTCTGTCTGTAGGTGTCTGTCTGGATGTGTGTCTGTGGCTGTCTGTTTGGATATCTGTCTGTGGGTGTCTGTCTGGATATCTGTCTGTGGGTGTTTGTCTGGATGTCTGTCTGTGTCTGTCTCTCTGGATGTCTGTGTGTCTCTGGGTGTC
The DNA here is from genome assembly GCA_027410445.1 of Discoglossus pictus. Taxonomy (NCBI): domain Eukaryota; kingdom Metazoa; phylum Chordata; class Amphibia; order Anura; family Alytidae; genus Discoglossus; species Discoglossus pictus. The sequence continues at coordinate 118,901,591 of CM050168.1, read as the reverse complement.
TGAGAGTCTGTGTGTCTCTCTGGGTGTGTGTGTTTCTCTCTGGGTGTCCGTGTGTCTCTGGGTGTATGTGTGTCTATCTGGGTGTCTGTGTTTGTGTGTCTATCTGGGTTTCTGTGTCTGTCTGTCTGTGTTTCTGTGTCTGTCTGTCTCTCTGGGTGTGTGTAGGTGTCTGTCTCTCTGCGTGTCTGTAGGTGTCTGTCTCTCTGCGTGTCTGTGGGTGTCTGTCTCTCTGGGTGTCTGTGTGTGTTTGTCTGGATGTCTGTCTGTGTCTGGGTGTCTGTGGGTTTCTGTCTGGATGTCTGTGTGTGTCTGGGTGTCTGTGGGTGTCTGTCTGTGGGTGTCTGTGTCTCTGGATGTCTGTGTCTCTGGGTGTCTGTGTCTCTAGGTGTCTCGCTACATGTGTCTGACTGCGTGTCTCTCTCTGTGTCTGTGTGTGTGTGTCTCTCTCTCTATGTTTATCTGTAGGTGTCTCTCTGTAGGTGTTAGCATTTTAACGTATTGAATAGTGCTCTATATAACCACCTAACATATTTGGTTTATGTAAGGTTGTAGTTAGTTATCTTCTATCCAAAAGCAAGTTGTTCAGTAAGAAAGTATGTTTATTTCAAATTATTTCAAATTGTGTTTATATCGAGCTCTGTTTCATAGGGCAACTTACAATGTAATAAGGGTGTTAATTCAGTTTTTTATAAATAATGTTATAAAGAATTATACCTGTCAATAAGATACGATCTGAACTGAAATACTGCAGACGTCACATGTGTTTGCAGGGAGGTGCAGAGATGATGGATCTGTAAAATGAGATATACATATTTAGTAAATATGCATTTTAATTGGCATACATAGCAAATGTAAATTCTAATCATAAATACATGTTAAATTTCATTTTCAAATGTTAAAAAGTGACCTAATATAATACATGAAATTAAATATGTAATTTCTTCTAAGGTGCTATCCCTGACAATGAGCAGTAACATAACGATGACTGAATGAATAAAATAATACACATGAATAAAATCTCTAAATCTATCTTTATTTTGTTTATTTTTTTCCTTCTAATGATTTCATATTTTGTAAAAGAAATTACTTAAATGAATGAAGCAATATCTCTCATTAATGGGCTGTAAGAAATAGTTAATCCTATATTTGTAAAGAATGTCATCACCAAATCATATACCTGAGAAGTAGATGTTCTATAATGGAAAATGCTCCTGTTTTGAGGCAGGTGTAGACTTGAGAAATCTGTGAAAAGATGTAAAAATCATATTTAATGTTTTGATTGAATGAATGTATTAAATAACATTACTCAATGGAAATCAATAGTTAATATTATATTTTGTAAGAAAATGACGAAATCATTTACCTGAGGTAGGTGGAGACATCACAAATCTGTGAAAAGATTTAAAAATCATATGTAATATTTTGTTTAAATAAATGTATGAATCATTCATAGTACTTAAAGTACTTGTTGTCCTTTTCATACATGCATGCAGTAATGTAAATATAAATATTTAAAAATTATATACCTGTGAAGGTGATTTGATTGCAGATAAAATGCTGCAAACGCCCCTCTGTGTAGTCAGGTGGGCAGATGATGAAACTGGGGACAAAAAAAAGAAAAAAAAAAGTGCTTGTTAATGTTTGCTATGATTTTAGTTAGCATAGCGGCAAAATATAAGTAAATGCACTGTAAAATGTAAGAAAGTGATATAAATATGTAAATGGTTTGAGGATCCTATATCTTTAATACAATGAGCTGAAAGAGATAAATATGATGACACTATAAAATCGACATATTTTGTGATGGATTTTAGCACATTGAATTGAAAATTCTTTAAAATAAATTACTAATTAAATAATTAATCAATAACATTAATAATTAATCATAGACGCATAAAAACAATTGCATTAATAATGAATACTGAAAAGATACAGTAAATATAACAGCAATGTACTAATGAAGCGGCAACAGTAATGTGTAAATTCAGTGCAAAAGGTACAAATGTTTTATGCTTTTTTGACTATAAATTTCTTCTATGAATGATCAGTAATTAATGAACATTAATAGTTGAGCAGCAACCACAAAATGTAAATCCACTATGAAATTGTTTTTTTTTAAATATGTTTTTTTACTAAATTTGTTATTATGACTAATTAATAATTAATTAATGAACATTATTAATATTAATAATGAATAAACTAATTAATGAACAATAATAGTTGAGCATCAAGGCCAAAATGCAAGTCCAGTGATAAAAAGATTTTTTTTATATAAACATTATTACTATTAACAATTAATTATTATTTAATTAATGTATATTACTAATGAATCAATTACTAAATGTGCTATAAAGAGTTAATCAATAATGTAATGATAAAGCAATGGTAGTGACAATTGTCTAATTTGTTTTAAAATAATTACTAATTCATAAATTAATGTCCATTAAAAATTAATTAATCAATTAATGAACATATTTGAAATGGTTAATGATTAATACTGTGCTAAAGTACAGGTATTGCAAAATGTAGCAATGTATTTTCTTTTCTTTATTATTTATTTTTAATAAATAATACATGAATTAATATACTTTACCTATCACTAATAAATATCCAGCAATCAATATCCTGAAGAGCTAATAATCTTTTGGAGATTCCGGCAGCAGAAAATGTCCAATCAGACTGTCATCACTTGAGAAGAAAGTGTCAGCAGTGTGGCAAGTGTGCCCTATATATAGGCTGTGTTGCTGAGCCAGAACCGTTAGTTTAGGCGGGAAAGCCGCCATTTCAGATGCGTTATTGTGTAGATTGTGGTAAAATGGCGGCTATATTGTATGTGTTACGCGCATCGGAAGACTTTTTCGTCTTTAGTAACCGATTTTCCGTCTTTAGTAACAGTCCATGGACTACTTCGGATGTGCTTGTGAAACTGCTATGTGTCCGGCTCTGTTTTGTGCGCTTCACGTTGATGTAGCCTCATTTTCATTAATTTTGGCGGCCATTTTTTTCCTTGCCAAGGCGATTTCCGAGTGGCGAAAATCGTCTATATCAAGTTAAATTCAGGTTCCAGCTCATTGACAGACATCCTGGCTGTAGCCCCATGCTGTCTGTGATGTGTTTGTATTTTTTCGGGTGTATTTAGTGTGTTTTTACTTGCTTTTGGTTTGCGGGTCTCGGACGCTTTTCCGTCTTTAGTAACCTATTTTCCGTCTTTAGTAACAGTCCGTTGTACTACCTCGTACGTGCTTGTCAAACTACTACGTGTCCGGCTCCGTTTTGCATGCTTCACGGTTTTCATTTTTTTCGGCAGCCATTTTTTTGCTTGCTTAGGCTATTTTCGAGTGTCGAAAATGTCTAAATCAAGTTACATTCGCATTCCAGCTCACTGACAGACGATTTGCGAGGGACGCCGTTCTTGCGAGCTTGCTTCGCAAGCTCGCAAAGCGTGATGAAGATTTGTAGTTTGACAACTATTATATGTGATGTAATATATGTGCAATACTTTGTTACATTGGAGAAACAAGACAAAAACATGATGAAGACAGTTATTGTACTCCATTTGGACAAAAGAATCACTCCAAAACCTAAAAATCTAAATACTCAGGAAAATCAGAAAAGCATTTGAAATAAAGATGATAAAAGGACTTAAAGGGACTTGTGCACTTGTAAAATAATCAACTTTCAACTAGTACTGTTGAAAGCACTGGCAGTTCTAGCTGCCGCATTCCCATAGTGCAGATAGAAGCATCCTCTTCATTCAAAGTCTCCTACAACCTCAGGAAGCTGACAACCATAATCCATGTCTGATGGATTATGGTTGCCCTTTTTGACAGATTTAATTAAAGAGATATTATTTAAGTAGTAATTAAGTATTTCAGGAACTTTAAGTAGCTTAATATTTATCACAGAATTTACCCCAGAGTGATTATTCTATACAATTATTTGCTGTTTTCTAACACATTATCATGACGTCTTGTGATCCTGCCTCAATCTTTCTCATATTTATAATAGGCTTGTCACTCTTAGTGAACTATTGCTACAGTATTCTTTTTTCTCATGTGTATATTGATGTGTATATGTATATGTGTTTCCTATACTATGTTGTGTTGATCCCCCTATATTTATTTACCTGATGATGTCAGATGCTGTATCCACTCTCTCTGTATCTGCTGCTTTATTGAAACTGAGGGTTCCAATTCATGTCAGTTTTCCTTTAGACTTGATAAAGAGAGGTCAGATCTCTTCAAAGCTCGTTAATGTAAATAAGGCGTTTGTCCAATACAAAAGCTATCAGAGTATACTCCAATACTCACTCTCTCCCCCTCTCTGTGGGATTGTGGGCGGGCCACTCTCTTACCCCACCACGTCTTCAGTATGGGCTCTGCATCCCTATAAGTACTTCCTATTCAGCACACCTCAGTCCATTTCTGAGTATGTTTCTCAGCCTGTATGCCAAGGTACAAGCTGTGCAATACCTTACAGACTGATGCCCTCAGCCTCATCAGATAGGCTTATTGTGCCAGGGGAAAGGGGCCCACTGAGATATGGGTTAACATTGGGGATATGGTAATTTGTGTGTTATACCTTATTATGCCTGTTAAAAGCAGAGGATCGTGGAAATTGTCTGGGTACCACTAGGCCCATACTATGGTACCCATGTTTATAGTTGGGGTGTGTGTAAGAACATTATAGGGGTAATGGGATGTATGCCTACTGTATATTGTGCTTTGTAAAAGCCCAATATTTCTTAGTACTGGACTAAATCCTAATTAACCAGATTAGGGAGATAACTGACCCCTAGGAGTAACATAACACAAGTCTCTCTCTCTATTATCACAAGACCTTACCCTGGTGTCTCTATCCCTATTGTGTGTAATTACCCCCTACCAAGAATACAGCAGTGGAAAGGGAAAACAATGGGTGATTCTCTTAGACTTTCAGGCATGGGTGATAGTGTGAGAAGGTGATTGGGGTTACCATGGATGCCAATTTGAATTTATTGGCCTTTTGTTGCTAAGAGAGCAGTATAAATATGTCTGTTGTTTCAGTAATAAATGTGCTATAACTGGTTCACATAATTAATATGTGGATTTCGTTATTGATTCTGGAATCCTGAGATTGCTGGAGTAAGTTCTTTTAAGAACTTAGAGAAATCTTTATGCTATACAAGATCACAGACATCTCTCAGTCTGACCCAAGGACTGAAAGTTCTTCCTGCTGTACAGAGGTAAAACGAACTGGGAACACCTGTGGGGAGAGGTTTGGGCAATAGGCTTTTATCATGCCCCGTTCAACATACAGGTTGTCAAAGGGCCAACACCCAGGCCGAGAAAAAGGTGTCCATGACATATTGTCTAAATTTTTGCTTATGGCACCCATTTGTTCAAGGTAATTCAATCAGAAAAAAACATTTACTTTCCCTCCAAAGGGATTTGCATATATTTGAGGAATGGGCAACTAAATGCCAGGTGAGATTTAATACAAATAAATTTAAAGTTTTGCATTGGGAATAAAAAATAGCTTTGCAATTTATATTCTTATTGGAGCAAATCTAGGGGTATCAGATATAGAAAGGGATTTGAGAGTGCTTGTGAACAACCTCCTAGTCAACAGTGCTCAATGCCAAGCAGCATCTGCAAAAGCAAGTAAAATATTAGCATGTATTAAGAAGGATATTGTGCAAGGGACGCAAACGTAATACTTGTTGTTGTTTAGTCGTTCAGTCACGTCCGACTCTCTGTGACTCTATGGACCACAGCACGCCAGGTGCATCTCTCAGTCACTGCCCCTCTGAACTCCATCAAGTTAATGTTCATTGCTTCAGTGGCCTCATCTATCCATCTCCACCTCTGTCGTTCCCTTCTTCTTGTGCCTTCAGTATTTCCCAGCATCAGAGTCTTTTCTAGGGAATTCTGCCATCTCATGATATGGACAAAATATTTGTGCTTCTGTCTCATAATCATACCTTCTAGTGAACAGTTTGTTTTGATTTCCGGAAGTATTCATGTATTGGATCTTCTTACAGTCCAAAGGAATCTACGCAGTCTTCTCCAACACCACAATTCAAAGGCGTCAATTTTACTGCACTCAGCTCCCACATCCGTATGTTACTACTGAGAACTATGCAGACCATTGTTGATAGTTCAATATCTTTACTTTTTACTAGCTTGTCCAAGCTTGCCATAGCTTTCCTCCCCAGAATAAAATGTCTTACTACATGTCTACTACAGTCACCATCTGCAGAGATCTAGGATCCAAGGAAAATAAAATCTGTCACTGCTTTTACTTCTTCCCCCGTCTATTTGCCAGGAAGTGAGATTGTTGTTTACCATGATCTTCGTCTTTTTAACGTTAAGCAGCAGGCCATCTTTTGCACTCTCTTCTTTTACCTTTATCAATAAGTTAATTAGTTCCTCCCCACTTTCAGCCATCAGAGTAGCATCATCAGCGTATCTGAGATTGTTGATGTTTCTTCCAGCAATATTGATTCCGACTTTGGATTCATCCAGCCCTGCCTTACGCACGATGTACTCTGCATATAAGTTGAATACATAAGGTGACAATATAAAACCTTGTCGCACTCCTTTTCTGATCTTGAACCATTCTGTTGTCCATTGTACGGTTCTGACCGTGGCTTCTTCATCAACATACAGATTCTTTAGGAGGAGAATGAGATGATCTACTATTGCCATCTCTTTAAGGACATGCCGCATTTCAAACAGTCAAATACTTTAGAATAGTCTAAGCAGAAGTAAAGTTTTTTTTTAACTCTCTTGCTTTCTCTATTATCCAGTGGACATTGGCAATTTGATCTCTTGTGCCTTTTCCTCTGCGGAACCCCAGCTTGCACATTTGGTAGTTCCCGAAACATATATTGTTGGCGTTGAGCTTGTAGAATCTTAAGCATTACCTTGCTGGCATGTGAAATGAGTGCAATTGTTCGATGATTGGAGCTCTTTTTGGCACTGCCCTTTTTGGGGATTGGGATGTAGACTGACCTTTTCCAGTCTACTGGCCATTGTTGAGTTTTCCAAATGTGTTGGCATAAGGCAAGTCACACTTTCCCAGCATTTTGAATAGTTCAATTGGGATTCCATCGTCTCCTGCAGCCTTATTATCAGCAAAACATCCTAGGGCCCATCTCACTTCTCGCTCCACAATGTCTGTCTCCAGCTCATTGGACAAACTATTGAGGTCATCACTGCTGTTAAGATCCTTCCTGTATATATCTTCAGTGTATTCCTGCCACCTCTTCTTTATCTGATCTTCTTCTGTTAAGTCCCTACATTTTTGTCTTTTATGAAGTGACTCTTAGGTTCTCAATTTTCTTGAAGAGATCTCTCTATTTACCCATTCGGTTATCTTCTTCAATCTCTTTACATCGTTCATTGTAGAATGTCTCCTTGTCTCTTCTTGCTATCCTCTGGAATTCTTCATTCAGTTGGACACATTTTTTCCTATCTCAACTACCTTTCGCTTTTCCTTAACTTCTTAATTTTCTTTCTTTTGCAAACTTCGGTCCAAAGTTCTTCAGGCATTCTATCTTCCATGTATAGTCCCTTAAATTCTTTCTTTACTTCCACTGCATATTCACATGGGATAATATTTATTCTGTATCTACTTGGTCTGATGGTTTTTCCTCTTTTCTTCAGTTTAATTTTCAACTTTGCAATAAGAAGCTCATGGTCTGAACCACAGTCAGCTCCAGGTCTTCTTTTTGCTGAGTGTATAGAGCTCCTCCATCTTTGGCTGCAAAATATATAGTCAGTCTGATTTCTATGTTGTCCATCTGTTTTATGTCCATGTGTAGAGTCTTCTTGGAGGCTATTTGAAGAGGGTGTTTGCTACAACCAGAGAATTATCTTGACAAAATTCTACTAATCTCTGAAAGCTTCATTTTGTACTCCAAGCCCAAATTTGCCAGTTTTTCCATGTGTCTTTTGGTTCCCTTCTTTAGTATTACAACCTCCTATGATGATAGTAACATCTTTTCTTGGTGTTACATCTATGGTGTGTTGAATGTCTTCGTAGAACTGGACAACTTCAGCCTCTTAATCATCTGTGGTTGGAGCATATACTTGGATCACTGTGATATTAAATGGCTTGCCTTGAATTCGAATTTAAATAATTCTGTCATTTATTGGATTGTAACCGAGCACTGCTTTGGCCACTTTTTGATTGACTAGGATGGCTACTCCATTTCCTTTGCGGGATTGTTGACCACAGTAGAAGATCTGGTGGTTGTCTGATTTGAAATGTCCATTTCCAGTCCAGCAATTGTTCTTTGCAGCAGCAGACTTTCCATTCCCCTTCACACATCCGCAGCTGGGTGTCCTTTCGGCTTTGGCCCAACCACTTCATTAGATCTGGTGTTACTTATACTTGCCCTCTGCTCTTCCTCAGCAATGTGGTAGGTGTATTATCGTTATGTCTCTGCTTTTGCCTGTCCAGAAAGTTTTCTTAGCAAAGATACTGGAGTGGGTTGCCAGTTCCTTCTCTAGTGGATCACAATTTGTTTGACCTCTCTGACATGACCTGCCCATCTTGGCTGACCCTTCATGGTATAGCTTACAGCTTCATCAAAGTACTCAAGCCCGACAAGCTCACTGAGATAAGGGTAACGATCCAGAAGGGGAACAACTTTCTACCACTATACAAATCATTAGGAATATGAAGTACAATTTTGGGCACCACTTCATAAAAAGGACAGTTTACAGATGTAAAAGGTACAGAGAAGGGCAACAAAACTAATAAAGGGAATGGAGGAGCTAAGATATGAAGAAAGGCAAACCAAATTAAACGTATTTACTCTAGAAAAAAGGAGATATGATTACCTTATATAAATATGTGCACAATTAATATAAGTCTTTGTCAGGGGAATATTTTGTACCTCTACTAAAAGGGGTTGTGACAGCGAATTCTATAGATAACTTGAAAGTTCTTGGATATATCTTTTGAATTTGAAGGGCATTCATAGGGAGTGCATGTACAGCAGTTATATTTCTAGAACATAATACTTCCAAATAATATTATTTGCAGTGAACTTTAATAATTCACTATTTTAAGTCTTTAGCTCCTAATTGAATGTTTTGGCCAGCACATCTTCTCAGTTCCAGAGGGCCAGAGATAGGTTGCATGTCTTTTCAGGTCATGTATGTACATGATTCTCCAGTTTTCATCTGTCCTAGTACCAGCTTATTTCTGCCCGCAGCACCCATGGCTGGGAATGTACTGTGACCACAGAATGTTGACATACCCCCACTGAATTCTGGTATTTGTGTGACTATGTGCTAATTGTAGAAAATATGTAGGACATGTCTCCTAGCTAATATAAGTAATATATAAAAAAAGCAAAACGCCTATTACAGCTTTGGGTCTACAAATGCCTCTGATGATGACTTGCACAAAAACTATTTGTAAATACATTTAAAAACAGGAATGATAAACATGGTACCTAAAAATACTTGATTTTTTAGATATTTGATCAACCCAGTCTAAGGAAATCCCTTTTGTAACACCTGGTAAAACATTTCTTTAATAAGTATGAAAAGTTATTTATTCTTACAATACAGGTCTAAAAAAGTTATATCCTTATGAATTATAACCGGCCCATAACTAGATGCCATGGTACCAGTACACTGTAGCTACTCTTGTTTAGAAAATAAAATTTTATATCTATAATTGTACAGTTAAATCCAGGTAAAATAAAGCATAGGAATACCCAAATTAATACATTAATGCAGCACCCATACCTCTAAAGGAATTTGCTTTCTGAGAGAAAGGCAAAAAAATGGAGCCTCTATTTAAACCATAAGTCCCACCACTATAGAGAAGATGTCACCAATGTCACCAAAAGTATACTGCTATTATTTCATTCAGCTACTTTTTAGGATATTGAGAACATTAATCATTGCATACATTTACATGTTAATGTCTTTTCACCATTTAGTAATGTATACTAACCTCCAAATTGGTACCTTCCCATCAAAGAGTTCTGACAAGTATATCTCTATACTGATCTTGAACATATGTACATAGAACATGTATAGTACCGTATTGTCTCCTTTATTACAAATAAATACATTGGAATCACTTACTGTATATGAAATGGTAGTATTAATCAACCTGTTCATGTCCATACCCATTCCATTTACAATATTAATTATACTTCTTGAAATTTGCACCTATTCATTTTAAATCACTCATTATTTTACATAAATAAACTTGTAGAAACTATGGTAATCAGTATTGTTCCATTTTGTAGAGCGTATTGAGGCTGAAATTACAGATGACCCTACATTTTTCTGAATATAATTATTTACACATCAACCCATCACTATCCTACAATATTTGTAATTTAAGCATTACTTGGTTTTTAAAGTTTTAATTCTTACCTTACCCAAAATTAAGATATATTCACATTTTTAATTCTACAATTAATTATTGACAGTTTTGTTTTTGTTTTAAATGGCCAATCATTTAATAATTCCAACTTACACCATATTATCTTGATTTTATTAACGGAAAAAACGATTGTTACAAAAAGTAGTACCACATATTTCCATAATATTTATACACAGCAACTGTCTTAAAGCCTCTTAGAAATCTTAAATGGAAACTTCTCTTAAGGTCTAATGGAGGTATTAAGTATGTTCTTCAACTAAATGGCATATACTTATATGGTTATAGTTGATGGGTTACACCTATAATATCGTATCCTTCAGATACATTGTGGTCTTGGTAACATGAGGGTATAAATAATGTAACATTACAGGAACAAAGCAACTATTATAGATACTAGCGACTTGCCCATCAAAAATGACAGAAATAAAATTTGAAGGCTGGCAATGCTGTTTGCCACACAATGCAAGGCTCTTTCCCCTCTAACTTGTGGGCCCTGCGATGAGTGCCTTCAGTCCTCATTGCGAGCCTCTCTCACCATGTACTTTATGGGCCTCACGATGAGCGCCTTCACCGCTCATTGCAAGCCTCTCCCCCCCTACTTTACGGGCCTCATGATGCGAATGCCCACTTGCATGCGTTGTCCAACTCGCCACTTTTGTACCTCACTCTGAGTGCCTTTGGCGCTCATCCTGAGCCCAGTGCTGAGCACCTTTGGTGCTAATCGCGAGGTCCGCAATGAGCACCCTCATGGTTCATTCCAAGCCTCTCCCCACTATCTGACTCCTGTGTCTGATTTCCCCCTTTCCCTTCCATGTGTCTGTTTCCCCCTGTCCCTGCCCTTTGGTGTTTTTTCCCCGTATTTCCCTCTTCTGTGTCTCTCCCCTCCCACCCCTGTATCTCTTTGTACCCTCTCCCCAATCTCCCTCCCCTGTGTCTTTCTCCTCCCTATCCCTCTTCAAGTCTTGCGTGTCTCGCAATGATGGCGTCTTTTTGAAAGTATTGCAGGCCTCGCTATGCGTGCCTAAGCCCTATGGGCTTTGGCCTGGTTGTGAGCCTTTTTTTACAAGATTACGTCTACAGCTGCCATTTTTGTTACTCGCTTAGCCAATTTTAGACCTTTTAAAAATGCCAATTAAGCATCAAATTAGCTTACAACCTCACTTACAGGCTCCCTGTCTCTCCCCCTGTGCTGTTATTAATTGGTGTCTTTTGGTGGTCTTGCAAAGGCTTCCGAGTTACGGGCTTGAAAAAAATGTTGGCTGTTAAAGCCATAATTTTTTTTTTTAAGTCTTGCGTGCCTTGCAAAGAGTGCCAAAGGCCTACGGTTGAGCCTTTTTTAAAGTCTTCAGCGCTCATCATGAGGCCTGCAATGAGCGCCTTTAGCACTCACTGTTGAGCTTTTTCAAAGTCTTGCGGACCTTGCAATAAGCGCCTTTGGCGCTCATTGCGAGGTCTGCAATGACCCCCGAAGGCAACTATTATAGGTGATACTGTTTAGAAAATACACTTTGTGAGCGTATTATTAGAAAAAGAAACAAAGTTACAACACTACTAATTATATGTAGCACTGAGCTAAGTTTCAATAAAAAATAGAAACCAAAGAGTGCATCATAAGATCACTGATTCTTTCTTTTCATTAACTGTCTTTATAAACTGTACTTACTTATCTAAGAGGAGCTTAGTTATTTCCTGCCCCAAGTCACTCAACAAGCAGCTTTGCACATATACAGCCTTATTAAATTGTGATTCGGTAAATTTAAAAGGGCTCTATTTAAGCACATAGCATATTTTTTTTGCAGAAGTTTTTAGTTAGTGATCTTCTATCTAAAAGCAAGGTCTTCACTAACTAAAAACTTCTGTAAATAAAATATGCAGTGTGCTTAATTAGAGCCCTTTTAAATTTACTGAATCGCAATTTAATAAGGCTGATATTATTAACTGAGAATTTGGGGTATGTAGCCTCACTTTAAACACAATAATGTGGATTCACATAGCCTTGCAAGGTTACAAAGTGCTTCATTTAGTCTGTTCTGACAAACCTCCCCATAGTAAATAGATACAGCAGATTTTAATGAGCTAATAAGCAGCCTCTACGAAGTTTAGTGAATCTGGTATTATCATTGTTGTTGGTTAACAGCACTTTGTTGCACTGCAAGGTTTAAGTTAGATGGCCAACAATTTCCTGTCTCTTTAGGCTGTTTATCAGTTTACCAACTCTCATGAAAAACCTGGCTGCTCACTTCCACACTAATACAGTTATATATTAATATAACATTTTAGGACTTCGCATTTTGAGTTCAGAATAGCACAGATAAGAAAAGTGTCTGGTCGTCTAAGAGTCCTAGATGTGTAAGTGATGTGATTCCAAGGTTTGCTGCTCATCACAGATGCAAACTTCTTAATAAAACGAGGACATCAAATTCTACCAGTACTGAGCACTCACCATATATTATCAGGTCATTTACAACAACACATATGCTATATTTTTAGTCCCTATCCATTGCATGAATATTATTTTAAACAGGACATTCAACTTAGTAGAAATATTATATTGCAGTTTATAGTCTAATAACATTCTTGTCTTGGATAGTGTCTAGAATATTAAAGTTATGATTTTTACAGTTACTTAAATTATACTATATTTCAAAGTGTCATGGACTTGCAGATATAGGGTGTTCACCACAGTGGGAGTTATAGATTCACTTAAAAAACAACCATAACTCTTATCAGATCACCAATGCTTAGTACATCCTGCCCACATACATGTTTTTAGACTACATATGTTTAAAGCAGCACTGTAATTGATGCTCTATAGTCTGAATGTAAATTAGAGTAATGACAGTAAAAAAAAAAAAAAAAACCATATTTGCCTTGGTAAAAGTTAGAAATAATTGTACTTTTATATTGTTTATCTGCCTCATCACACATGAGATCGCTTGCAGCACTGCTATACTTCAGAACAGTGTAAATAGTGGATAGCTAGCATTGGGAGCAAGCACTTATCCACTGTTTACACTGCTCAGGATTAAAACAGCTCTTACCACCTGCACAAATAAATAATGCAGCAAATTATAACTCACTAGCAGGGAAAAGAATGAAACAGAAAACCTCTAGAGGTAACAAAATGACCAATAAAAAAAATATGTAAATGTTTTATAGGGATCTCAACTTTACATTCTGATTGAAAAGAGCTTTCATTACAGTAGAACTCTGGACCATTTGAGTTTGGGAAACACTTCAGTTATTTGTGACATATGTACCACATTAACAAGATTAGCAGATGTGTAAACCATGGACATAGAAATACAGAAGGATATCATGTTTTTCTTTTAGCCGCCGTGGAAGCTGACTGGGATTGTTCTGACAATGTTTATAATCTTTTCAAAAGTGAGGGGAATATAGAGTGGAATGATGGGGAAATGTTACTGTATCTTAGTCTTAGATTCAGATAGGATTTCAGCACTGGACATCTTCCCCAACCCTCCCTTAAGCTTAGTAGAGGCAACTTACTTGCTCTGCTCTATAACCACCCACTCATGTATTGAAAAGAAAGTATGACTATCATGACAGCTTTCATGCAGTACTCAAGTCTGCTAAATGAAGATTATGTCTAAAAATGCTTTTATGCTTATCTTTTACACAGCTATTAATGTTCTCAGTTTGTTGCACACTTCACAAAACATGTCTCTGCTAATCTTGTAATACTATAGAATCTGTTACCACATCCTCTATTCTTTTTATTCAGGTCTAACTCACTGGCTTGCTGAAATCATTTGCTAACAATGTAGCGCCAAAGACAGACATAAGTGGATATATTTATAGAGAACAGTGCTTTGTCTTAATTCAACTATCAGTGAATTGCTGGCTATTCCGATGTGGTTTCCAATGTGTATTTGCAGTAGGTACAGTTCAGGATCAATACAATGCTACAGTGTCTATCAAGTTCAATACAACTGTGACAGTGCCAAATGAAAAATGTTTAAGTCAATGGGACAGGTTTCCTTCTAAAGGAAGATATTTCCTTCTAATGAGTGCACATTGTATGAGTGTGCAAGTGTTGAAAGGATTTTTTTTTAGTTTATTGCATCTGTAGGAGGGTACCACTGCATTTTCTTTTTTTTTTCAGATGATGCTCTTAAAGCACACACAAATGGATTCAAATGTTTAACTGATCTGTGAGCTTGCCACTATGAGGCAATGAACAATAATAGAGATGTATGAGTCACACTTGTCTATCAAACAATCTACAGATGTATGTATGAGCAATGCATTTCCTGTTAACTTCAGTGAAGTTTATACAGGTTTTGTCAGGGTCCACACCTGAGTTTGATCTCAACAGCTCTCATGGCTTAGCATGAGTATGTTGTTGGTTTAGGCAATTAATATGGTATTATTATTAATATCCATAATCTTTATTAATTTTAATTAAAATTTACATATTACATATATAGTTGTGAGCATGCGAGCTGTAGCTAACGATTGCGGGCTCTCGCAGTTGCTGGCAAGGAGCCCCAAATGCACTCCTTGCCAGCAACTGCGGACCTCGCAAAATTTACATAGTTACGAAAGGAAAATACGAGACATGTTGCAACCCATTACGACCTCGCAAAATCGGCCGCAACAAAGCACATCAAAACATGAAAAATACAACAAATACACACAACAAATACATAAAAAGCTTACTTACAGGAAGAGGGGGCATCCAGGATCTCGAAAACTAAAGTTACACCTCAATTTAACTCAAAATAAAAGAGTTTAGACACTGAAAAATTCTCTAAGCGAGAGAAAAAATGGCCGCCGAAAAAAACAAAAACGAGGCTACAGCAGTCTAAATATGCAAAACACCAACAAACACTTATGTATTTGCCGAAAAACACCTACGAGATTAAAAAACAAGGACGCAACCCGCGCGACCGCAAAAACATTACAAACACAATAAATACAAACACATAAAAAGCTTACCCACAGCAGGGGGGGGCACCCAGGACCTCTGCAAGTCAAGTTACATCTCGATTTATGTACAAACTTCTGAGTTTAGACACTCGAAAATCACCTAAGCAAGAGAAAAAATGGCCGCAGAACAAAACGAAAACGAGGCTAAAGGACCCTAAACACGCAAAACACCACCAAACAGCTACGGATATTCCGAAAAAGTCGTACGACATAGAAAACGAAGGACGCTAAATTAGCCACAGCCGCATACCACACATTAGCCCCCATTTTAGAACAATAACTTATGCAATGCGGAAGTACACTGCTACGCTAACGGATTTGTCTCGCGCACGTACACTATTACCCTCCACACATTCATCACGCTTACACAGCAGCTCCACAGCACTAATGCTGCAGCAACATCAAAACAGATTGCCAGCTCTTCAACAGAATGCTTCCTGCATATATTACTTCAAAATAGGTAAAGTATATTACTTTATTAATATATTATTTATTTTATTATTATACACCAAACAGCATTAGCTCATTTACAATTTCATTGCTGTAATTTTTTGACGGGCAATTCGCTAGTTTTACATATTTGCCAATTTTGACTAATTCCGTTTTTTTTTACTACAATATATATTAAGAGCATTGGCCTCATGAAATAAACAGAACTGTATTATGTGATAATATATAAGCATTATAAATTAATAATAATAATAATTCAATATGTTTTAATATAACAAGTTCTCAATTGTAACAGATGTATATCAAGGTACATCAATTATAAAGTGTTAGTTATTATCACATTGTCCACATAATCATATATAAGACATGTGCAATATGCTTACTATAATTAATATGGTAATTTATGACATTGGAGGTAGTTTTGATTATGTTGGTATGTTTACAAATATCTATTTATTAAGATATCATACCATTCTAATATTATATGATTTTATAGTCGTATTATAGTATTATCTCGAAATCAACAAAGAAAATGTTCATTACAATTAATTATCAGATATTTTAAATTGCTATAAAAGCTGATATTTGTGTTATTTATAAAATTAATTTGCAAATTATACATCAACTTATAATTCACAAATTATATTGTATACTGTATATAACAGATAACTATTGATATAGCAATCTATTTCATATTATATTAACAAAATGTTTCTATGATTGTAATGAAAAAGAAATAACA
The DNA here is from genome assembly GCA_027410445.1 of Discoglossus pictus. Taxonomy (NCBI): domain Eukaryota; kingdom Metazoa; phylum Chordata; class Amphibia; order Anura; family Alytidae; genus Discoglossus; species Discoglossus pictus. The sequence continues at coordinate 118,885,045 of CM050168.1, read as the reverse complement.
TTTAAAGAAATATTACACTTTATATCATACCTGTTTTTTTGTACTTGATTTCATCATATATCTCAGCACAATGGAGGTCAGGATCTTTTCTTATATTTCAGCAGTTCTTGGTATGTAAGTGTATAAATTATTTTGTTAGTGAGCTGTGGAAGTTTCATTGTAGAATGCATTTTGAGTTTAATATGTGTTTTGGAAAGTCCAAAGTTTCTCCCTGGAGTTTGTCAGTCCAGAAGTCTGTGTTTGCTGAGAGGTGTGTGTATGTGTCCCCTTTTCTCTTTTCTTTCCTCCCTAGATGTTCTTGATCCCCTTTCTTTCTAGTTGTTCCTCTAATTATAGTCCAATCAGGCTGTATTTGGCAACAAATCAGAAATCCTAATGATGTCACAAAATATTTAACTCTTAATAGGATGTATTCTTTTCTATAGACATATTAAGCATCAATTATTTTTTTGGAACGCAAGAGGGTGCTCTTAACCCTTCAAATTACAACAGATATTATAATTAAATTAGTTCAATAAACTTTAAACTTAACGGTCGTAAATAAAACAATAAACAAGACATGGTTAGCAGGTTAGTGATAAGTGATAGTCTCAATCTTCAAAGCACCACCATAGTTCTGAAGTCCTTCTATTACTACCTCCTTACCGAATGAGCGACCTATGTCAATTTGCTGTACTCATCTGTCTAAGATAGATTGAAGTAGGCATGTCAAGGCCATGAACATTTATTCTGGAACCAAAGGACATTTTCTCAGAACCTGTCCTACTCGTGAGGGATGATTGCTAGATGATTTTCATTAGTCCCTCCATCTGCTATGTTGTGACTCCTTATACCAGGTACTCTTGCTCTGGGGCATCAAGAAATTGAGACACAAGCTCTTATAATTTCTGGCTCTGCAGGAAGTTTTTTTGACTATCAAGTTGTTAAAATTATTCAGTGTCAAACTGCACTAAACAGCATGCCTTTGACACTTGAGTCCATTGACGGATCTCCTTGGGTTCTGGAAAAGTTGAACTTGAGATTAATCAGTTAACTGTAACCATTGGCCTCTTCCTTCAAGAATGCATTTAACTGGATATTCTGTTGTGATCTACCATTACAATAATATTGGGATACGCTGGGTTCTTAAGCATAATCACAGCTGATTGGCAAGGAAACCCAATATCAACTTGGAGCCTGAACTGTGTAGAGACTTGCATAACCAAGGCTGTTTTTAAGGTCCATCTGGACAAGGCCTCTGCAAACTCTTGAGTCAATCCTAATTTGTCACCATAGTACATCACTGGATTTATTCAGAAAGCCAAAGCTGATATCCGACTGTCTCATTGTTAGTATGACTGCTCTGTAAATTTGCTTTCTTGAGCCATGCCACTAATAGGTAGAAAAAAATACATTTTCGGAGGCTGAGTCCAAAGCCATTTCAGAGTACATACAGGAGAACTTAGCCTCCAAGATTCCTCCAAGAGTAATTGTTGCCAGCATATGTTGGCTTCTTCTTTGTCTCCAAAATAGATGATCAGTCAGAAGTTGATGATGTTTCTCCTGATAGGTCTTTCTTCCAGCCAAATTCACCTTATCTGGGAATATTTTCCTGCTGCCTCTTGTAAGTTACAGTGACTGTGAGTACTTCTGGTTGCCCCTATATCTTCCTGCTCTATTTGGCTACAGTTTCTACTCCAATTCTGTTCCCTATTGGACTAATCTTTGGCTGCTGACCTGGACTATTACTGACATTGATCTTTGGTTGTCTGACCATTCTTTGCCTGTGTCTGTGGATTTGGTACTTTGGACTTGCCATCATTTGGTACTTGAGCAGCAGGCTAACTTTTCACTCTCTTCTTTTACCTTCATCAATAGGTCCTTTAGTTCCTCCTCACTTTCAGCCATTAACATAGTATTATCAGTGATCAATCTGAGGTTGTTGATATTTCTTACAGCAATATTGATTCTGGCTTTGGATTAATCCTGTCCAGCCTTATGCACAACGTTGAATTAATAAGGTGACAATGTACAACCTTGTTGAACTCCTTTTTTTTAAACTCTTGAACATGTCCTATGTGCGGTTTTGCCCTTGGCTTCTTAGTCCACATACATATTCTTCAGGAAGAGGATTAGATTATTTTATATTCCCAATTATTTAAGAACATGACACATTTTGTAGTGATCCTCTCTATTATCCATCGGACATTAGCAATTTGATCTCTTGTGCCTCTTCCTCTGCGGAAGCAGTCAAGCTTGTAGGATCTAAAGCACTACCTTGTTGTCATGTGAAATGAATGCAATTGGTCAATAATTGAAGCACTCTTTGGCACTGCCTTTTTGGGGATTGGGATGTAGACTGAGCTTTTCCAGTCTATTGGACATTGTTCAGTTTTCCAAATGTGTTGGCATAAGGCAAGCAACACTTCACAACATCATCTTATAGAACTTTGAATACTTAGAGTTCTGTAGTTGATATAACTGGAGCAATAGATTGGGAAACACTGATTCATATTATTATGACAGCTCAAATTGTTTATTATACATTCCTGACATAAACTCATCACAAAATCTTCACATAGCATTAGTAACATTTGCATAAATTAAGCATGCTGCATGTGATTAAATTAGTAGACCTGTGGAGAGTCATTTTGAGGAAATTAAGTAATTAAGTGAGATAAGTTACTTCTCAACATGTATTATTCAAGGTCATGATTTAAAGGCACACCAATGTTTCACAGTTTCTATCAAGCTTGTTTAAGAACTCTTTATAAACATGATTTCCTTGAAAATTAGTGAGATGAAGTCAACTTGTTGTTTCCAGGTGGGGGTGGTGGGTGTATTCCTTGTGCAAGTTTTAGAATCATACTTCCACTGAATACAAAGTTTGTCAAATTTTACTCTTATTAGGATATTTTTCCACAAATTTAGCAAAATATAAATTTATCAATTTGTTAAAACATTTGACTTCTAGAGAAACAGAATAAATGAGTGTTATTTGTGTTCTGACAATTGTGGCAGCCAATATAACAAAAAAAACTTAGTGAAAAGAGGATTTATTGACTGTCAGACAATCTAAAAAGCATAAATATGCCATGACTGTATCTTGTTAGTACAAGAAATAGAACTGGCAAACAGAGACTGTTATACTAAATAGGTAGTTTTATGACTATGTAATATTGAGAATTGACAGGGTCAATCCAAAGGTTCTGGCATCTGAAACAAAAAATGTATATAATTAGGGTATATAATAAGGGTAGAGGACTGGAGATGTGGGGAGGAGGAGAAGAGGAGAGGTGAGGAGGAGAGAAGAGAGAGAGGTGGTTCTTGGGAGTGGTGGAGAGGAGGTGAGAAATGGAGGATGAGGTGATAAGTGGAGGAGTGGAGGGGAGTGAAAGAGAATGGAGGAGAGTAGGAGGAGCGAAGGAGAGGGGAGGAGATGAGAGTGGAGGAGGAGGAGAAAGGAGAGGGGAGGAGAGCATAAGGAGAGCGGAGGAGGAGGGGAGGAGAGGAGGAGGAGAGTGGAGGAGAGGAGGTGGGTGGTGGCCAGGTGCCCATAGTAATAGGCACTCCAAGCTCACGGTCAGAGGGGGAGTGGCCTGCTCCTAGGGGGTGGTAGTGCAGTGGAGGGACAGGCCTTAGGGTCAGACGAAGAAGAGCAGGATCCCTGTCCACAGTCGGAAAGGCAAGAGGCTGGGGGCAGGACGAAGGACCCAAACTACACACTAGGGGAGATTGTGGTCCTCCCCTGTGCCATAAGTGAGTGCCCCATCATTCTTGGAGGGGGAGTAAAGTTAGGCCCGGACCTAGGGCCCAGGCATGGAAGGAGGTAGCGGCCGCAGTCACAACAGTGGGCACAGTAGAAAGGGACGTGAAATAAAATGAGTGGGAGAGGGTGGCCAAGGGTCAGCTGAGACAGTTGCCCCCCACGAAGCCTCAGGCCTGGTGGACCAGCAGGATCCAGCCTCCATGTCAAGGGAGATATCACATACATAATTGAGGTTGAAAAAAGACTTTCAGTCCATCAAGTTCACCCTTTTATGATCTTCTCCGATCTGCAATATGCGGATTAGTTGTTAATTAATAGATCGAGAGGAAGGCAAACAGAAAAAAAAAAGTGAAACTTAGCCAATTGTCTCAAAGGGACAAAAATGAATTCCTTCCTGACCTCAGATACTGACGATCAGATTCCTCCCTGGATCAATACTCCCTCTCTAATTATCCAGTATAACCCTGAATGTCCTTTTTGATTAGAGAAAAATTCCAGTCCCCTTTTAATGATATCTATTGAATCCGCTGTCACCACCTCTTTTGGTAGAGAAATTCACAGAATAACCATTTTTACTGTGAAGAGCCATTTGCTTTTTTTAAGGTGGAATCTTTTTACTTCTAACCTCAAGGGATGTCCTCTTATCAGTTGAAAACCTCTTGGCACAAAAAGCTAACTTGACAAATCTTTATACTGACCCTGGATGTATTTATATAAGGTAATCATATCTTCTCTTAGATGCCTTTTTTTCTAGAGAAAATAAACTTAATTTGGTTAGTCTTTCTTCATAACTTAGCCCCTCCATTCCCCTTATTAGATTTGTAGCCCTTCTCTGTACCTTTTCCAGCTCTAAAATGTCCTTTTTATGAAGTGGTGCCGAAATTGTACTCCATATTCCAAATGAGGGCGTTCTAGGGATTTGTATAGTGGAAGAATTATATTTGCTTCCCTTGCTTCTGTACCCTTCTTAATACATGCTAATATTTTATTTATTATTTATTATTTTTGACAATAAGAGATGTAGCTCCCACAAAATTAAAGCTATCATATAGACAGATATCTAACATGATTGTTAGCTTTAATGTAGACTAATAGCGCTATAGCAAAGTCTCACAATGGCATGCTAATGAACGGCAGCATTAATCCATGCACCAGTGAAGCATGTGATCCTGACCTTAATATCAGTATGAGAACAGATCATAGTGTCTGATGAAAGTAACAGTGAATCTGGCTGCTGACCTTTGTATGCTCTTCATATTAATGGGTATTTGTCCTGTTTTGCTGATATCATGAGTATAATGCTAACACCTGTATAGCTGATGGATGTGATATCAATGTTGATTAACAATATCATATGGAGAAGGTCATAGTACACCTGGACCACTGACGCTGGTCACAGCTAAGCATTTATTGTGAGATGACACATCATTATTAATGGTCATGGCTAGTCAGATATCCTGAGAACTAGCTAATTGTCAGTAATGCTTGCAGGTGAAAATCAGATGAGTTGGTATATTGCTACAGTTACAGTATTTAGCACTGTACTGTTCCTGCATGTTTTTGTGTTATTTTATTTTTATCCTGCTCCGCCTTTTTTTATTGACCACCTTTTTTAAGATGTTTGTTTTGGGAAAACATTGTAGGTGTGAAACTTGTTTGGATGAGATAGTGCAGGTGTTTTATTGTTTATTTATGTGATTAATTGAGCAGGTGATAACAAAAAGTAAGTGCTATGCACATTACTGGTAACTTGGTTGCACTGGTGTAGTGACCATATGTGACCCTGATAGGTGCTATGCATCATGATTATTCTAGTCTATGACATTACCCCCTTTAGGTGTCCCCTTTTTCCCCAAAGCCTCTTGCTCTTCCAGGATCTGCCTACACCACACCCATGATATTAATGCACAGTCTTGTGCATTTTCTGAGTGTGCTCTGTGTATTAAATAAAGCTTAGTTATACAGTCATCACCATGTCAGTGTGTTTTCAATGGTTGGGGTTTTGTGACATTCACATACATCACATTTGTGTCACATTCCTATATCAGTAAACTAATGAGCCCTAGTTTCTGTAATAGATTCATACATATAATAATAATAATAATAATAATAATAATTGAATTATATAGGGTTACACATGAGAGGTTCAATTTGTTATACTGTGGAGTATCAACATTCCCCTGAAGAGCTGATAACAATATGACAGGTGATAATGTGAACTGATTGATAGCAAAACACTTGATGAGATTTGGCCAAGTGATAATGGGTATACATCTTGGAACATGGCCACCAGCAATGGCGTGGTACTTTCCATGATGGGCTTAGCAGAGATTATCCCTGATTTAGGTGAGTTGGCTGTTGATCCATGTGCCTCTGCACAGCCTCCATGTGTGTTTGCGGCCCTTCCTGTATGGTCAGAATAGATTAGTGTGGTGTATGTTTCCATGGTACTTGTCATGTGGGGGTGTAATTTTAATTATCTTTGTATTTGTAGGGTCCACATTAGTGCCTCTGTGAGTGAGAAAAGGATAATATGGCAGGCAGTTCCATGTTTTTAGGTTGCAATTTAATCAAGTAATTGCTTTCAGCATCTTGCAGCAAGACTTTTCATACTGGCTTATGCATGACCATTCCAACATTTGAGAATATCAAATATTTTTTAAGGCCTATTTGTTACTTGGAAATTGTTGTGCAATGAATTCTAATGCCTTCCATTGCTTTAACCATATTTTAAAGTCCATTAGTGTGTTCTCATTGTCTTTTGCAGTGCTACACGCTGGTCTGTAAACCCTCTGCGAGTCCTATTTGAAACCCGTAATATACTGTAATTGGCTCAATTTTCCGTTTGCGGGTTTTGTAGCAATTGAATAGCAATTCGCGATTTTAGCGATTATAACATTTGCAGCCTTGAAAGATCAAAGGCTTAGATGGGTTGGAGTTACGATTTTTACAACAGCAGGCTTTTTTAGCCTGTAACCTGCAAATCGTTTGCGGCTAGCTAAAATAAGCCAATTGAATAGCAAATTAGTTTATGGGCTCTAGTAACTAACAATTGCTGAATTGAATAGGACCCATAAATGCCTTCTGCCATTGACCTTACAGTGGACCCAGACCAGCAACCCAGTCTGATCTTTGAATGTAAGTCTAATATTGTATTTGTTTTTTTTTTTTTTAAAGTTCAATGTTCAATTAAAAACATCAAGCTTCTGTAGTTAGTATATTGGAGTGGGCCTTTAAATTTGCTTCCTTTTTTATGTACGTTCACAGAAAATTGTATGTCAGGATGCCAGAGAAAACTCTGAACATCACCTCTACTGGGGAAAAAACACACAGATTACTACAAAAGGATCTGGGTCAGTTGTATTGGAACTAAAAGTACATGGTGTGTTATAATGCCAGGAAGGGGGCAATTGCCTCTTGTTACACCTATCGGGGATGCCTATGCCATTACCTTCGAAGCAGTTTCTCATGGGGCCCAAACATCATGCATCTCTCTCTTTTTCACTTCCACAAAATGTTCATCTCTGCCACTTACCATATTACCTCAGCTGTTCGCTCTCTCCCTATACTCACTAACGGCTTCTCTCATTGCAGCAGTGACAGAGATAGTAAATGGAAGACCCCTGTGAAAAAAAAGTTTGGGGAATTGCAAATTCAAGAAAATATATACACATGGTCAGGCCACCAATAATCATCTTTCTATAAGTAATTATCTGCCCCTCTCCTCTAATTCAATTCTCTCTCTTTATGTCATACCACTGATGCTGGCAGCAAAGGGTCCCTACCCAGTTGTGGGTCCTGGTCCTTTGTAGGTGCTGTACCAACAGTATCTCCACTCCTGCTTTCCAAAGAACTTCACTTGAAAGTATGCAACATGTTTTTAAAATGTAAATAAAAAGTATAATCTCTAATGTACTACATTTTGTAAACAATTATGATGCAGTGTAATCTACCATTTTGGTTTCCACTGATTTACTTCTTGATGTGGAAGATTCATGAATGCAAGGGATGTTTCTGACTGCACAATGGAAAAGTATCCACTAGAACAGATAGTGCCTTCAACTGGACTAATGTAAACCTTATTGGTTCCCAAAATGCATAAAATAGAGGCAAGATTAAGCACAGAAAAGAAGAAGTTAAAAATGTAAAGTTGTGTTTATTTGATCTGGTTCTTTAATTTACTGGTCAAAGAGACAATTGTGGTGCTTGTTAGGCAGGCTTCAAAAGATGTAATCACAACTGTTTAGATATAGAAATTTAATAAACTACTATGAGCATAAGCAGATCTACCCTTGGAGCAGGTGATGTAATGGATCAGGGCCCTCTTCTGAAGGGCCCAGTGTCGTGTAATTTTTTTATGTATCCACCCACTCCAATCCAACCTGCACTGTCCCCCTGGGCCTCCTTGGCAGCATGCCTGCCCCGCCTGGGAATTGGTCTGTGCCTCTATATATAAATATATATTTCTGTATTGCTGTGTAGGGGATCTCCACCTCAGGCACATCAGCCTACCACCCTATAAAGGATGTTGCCGGTAAGTAGTGTGTGCTCGTCCCAGGCAGGATGTAAGGGAAAGGGAGCAGCAGTTCAAAGCGGAACAACTGTGCAATTATTATAAAGGTTCTTAGAGCAGGGAGCTTTTATCGGAAGGGGTCTTGGGGAGGAGCACTGAGTGAGTTGGTACTGGGGGGGCACAGTGCAAAAAACATTTATGGGGGGGGGGGGCAATTATTTTTTTCACTGGGCCATCCATTCTCTAGCTTTACCACCGAGAGTGTCAGTAAAATACAAATATATTATTGCATCCTGATATGTAATTTTTTGCTCAAAATGTATAGTTCTCAATGTTACTATCATTATTAAATACTGTACTATTACAAATAACAGTACCATACAGCATACACCTACAGTGAACATATCACTAGAACCAACATATGTTTGAAAATCAGTATCATAACTTTTTATCACAAAAAATCAATAATGCATGCACAAAATGAGATGAATCCAAGTAGATCTCCAAATGAATGCAACACACAGTTTAAACTTCCATCTTACATCTCATACCGCTCCTTCAGTGGTACCTATGTAGGTTATCCTGATCCATGAGATATACATGTACATCATATGAGTCTTTTTCTAATTGTTGATATTTTGTGCTACTTCCAAATATATACTTATAACAACCTGGATGGGTGCCCAAATTCTAAACTTAGAATATACTTCTTAAATTGTGCTAAAAAGCTCACAGCTTCTAAACTGTGATACATTAAAAGTGTAGTCTCAACTATATTGCAATCATTTACAACTAGTGTTTAAACAAACTTCCCAATGTTACCCACTCAAAAATATCCTAAACTTTTATTGAAATAGCACTAGAGTATTGGTGGCCCAGTGGATAGGATACAGGTCACCACAGCATCCTGGGTTTGAATCCAGCCAGGGAACCAAGAGGTTACACTGGTCAGTACCTGGATGGGAGACCACCTGAGAATACCAGGAGCTGTATGCTGTGGCCCAATGGAGAAGGAACTGGCAACCCCCTCCAGTATCTATTCCATGAAAACCAAGTGGATCAGCATGGTGTGTTCTTCAGGAGGTCACAGAGAGTTGAAAACAACTTAGTGAAGCCACTTACATACATTGGTATCAGTCACAAATAATGCTCTTCTACTTTTTCTTACCAATAATTTCCCATTTAAAAATAAGAACAGACAAAAAGGAACAGAGTCTAAATTTAGCTTTTTATACAAAAAAAGTATGGCTATACAACATCCATTGAACTTACATGTAACAGTGCCAAATTGTATCAATGACTTCATCCTGAACGTCGTCTCTATTAAAGACTTGTTTAAACCTCTGAGATCTAGGACAGGTCTATTATCTCCTCCTTGCCATAGTAAATATTGATTCTTAAACAGTAATAACTAACAATAAATACACACACACACACATAAATTGGGGTTGTAAAGGCCACAGCTCTTTTATTAATTAATTGCTTAAAGGGTAATAAGACCAAACGACAAGGTGCCTGCCCACCCATAAATTCAACTTGAGGGGATCCCATGCCCCAAAAGTACTGATACCTCATGAGCAAACCTAGATGCCCAAACCTCACTGTGGGCAAGCACCCTCTGTCACCCAGCTGTGACAAGGCCGCCATACTGGATATTCTGCTGATGATCCAAGGAGGCATAAATGCTGTACCTGGGTAGAACAGGGAAAGGTGGGAGGGGAAATATGAAGGTGATAAAACCTACCGAGGTAACAAGAAAAGAGAACTGTTAAATAAAGCTTTTACATAACCAACCCCCTTCTAACACCAACACCTTATATTAACCCCATAACAAATAACCCCTTACATAACCAACTGAAAGACAGCCAACACTTCCCATCCTATTACTAGCCTAGTCAAATTCCCATTACCTTAACTATGTACGTCCATGGGATTCCTTTGGATCTGTAAACGTTCTTGAGTATACTCCTTTATATCTCTGTTGCTGTGGAACTGAAATCATAACAATGTTTCTGACAAATTTGGGAACTGCTTTTAACAACGCTTTTCTCTTCTCTGATTCTCTTAGGATATAAGACTTTACAAACTTTGAAAGAGAAAAATAAATATTTGCAGATCTTTCCAAGGATTTCCTCCTCTCGGTTGAAGATTCCTTGTTGGAAGTGTTGTTGGAACTGAGCAACACCTCAAAGGACTTGAGTACAGTTTTGGTACCACTACTAAAAAAATCACTATGTGGAGCTAGAGAAAGTTCAGAGAATGACAATACAACAACCACTGTAGTTGTAGAAAAACTGCACATGTTTTGCGAACTTTATATAACTACTAATAGTGAGTTTCATTACATTAACAAGCAATTGAGAGAAATATATCAAATATAAGACAAAAACACACAATTATCTATGTCTTATTGAAACAGAACATTTTTATTAAAACAAATAAAAAATAAAAAAAATAACTCTCACACACATTCATTCCAAATGACTGCAAAGTCATTTTAAGCCCTTCCTATTTTACATATTTAAAGAGACTCTGAAAACCAAGAAAGTCAAGATATTAAAAGTTATTCTTAAAAAAAAAACACACGAGAAATAGCTTTATATTATATTAGTCATTTGTTTCTTAAGTGAATAATTACTGAAATGATAATCATTATTTCTGTTACATTCTTACGCAAATTAACACTCCTGGACACTCATTACCTGCATCCATGTGCTAATGAGTATTATAATGTTTGTTTGTATCTGTGGTGACAAAAACAATAGAGTTATTTTCTGTTCCATGCCCATCTCAAGGTCTATAAGCATGCTGAGCCATCTATTAGCATGAATATGCTTCACAAACAGTGTTGGGTATCTCAGGTATTATTCACTGTAGAGAAAAATGGCTAGTATAATGTAGAGAGAGTTTTTAATTCTCTTTAAGATGAACCCAGGTTGTTGTTAAGGTGATAGTGTCCCTTTAACATTTCTCTCAGTTACAACAGCAATATATAAGACAAGCGATATTTATCAACTTGTTGCTACAAAATTATCACATAATATAATTGTCAAACTGCGAGACGTCATTACGCTTTGCGTTGTGCATACAACTTAGGCAATGAGTGCAGAAGGAGCTCATCGCCTGCAAGCCTCGAGTAGCGAGGCAAGCGGTTAACTTGCAGCACTTAGGCAATGAGTGCCAAAGGCGCTCATTACCTGCAAGCCTCGCATAGCGAGGCAAGCCGTTGAGGCACTAAAACTCGCAGCAATTAGGCGATGAGTGCCATTAACCCCATACCCCAGTGTCTCTTTTCCCCCTCTCCCTCCCCTGTGTCTCTTCCCCCTCCCCTGTGTCTCTTTTCTCCTCACTCTCCCTCCCCTGTGTCTCGTCCCCCTCTCCTCCCCTGGGTCTCTTCCCCCCTCCCCTCCCCTGTGTCTTTCTTCCCCCTCCTCCCTCCCCTGTGTCTTTCTTCCCCCCTGTCCCTCCCCTATGTTTCTCTTCTCCTTCTGATGTTTCTGTCTCTCCCATGTGTCTCTTTCCCCTCTCCCATGTGTCTCTTTCCCCTCTCTCTTCCCTGTGTCTCTTCCCCATCCTTCCCCTGTGTCCCTCTTCCCCCTCTCCCTCCCCTGTGTCTCTCTTCCCACCTCTCCCTCCCCTGTGTCTTTCCTCTCCCTCCCCAGTGTCTCTTTTCCCCCTCTCCCTCCCCTGGGTATCTTCCCCCTCTCCCTCCCCTGTGTCTCTCTTCCTTCCTCTTCCTCTCCTGTGTCTCTCTCGTCCCACCTCTCCCTCCCCTGTGTCTCTTTCCTCCCTGTTCTCCCTCCCCTGTGTCTCTTCCCCTCTCCCTCCCTGTGTCTCTCTCCCCCCTCTCTCTCCCCTGTTTCTCTCTTCCCCCTCTCCGCTGTTTCTCTTTCCCCCTCTCCCTCTTCCCCCTCTCCCTGTTCCTGCCTTCTTTTGTGTGTCTTTCCACCCTTCCCCTCTCCCTCTCCCACTTGTCTTCCTCCCACCCCATGTCTTTCTCCCACCCTCCCCCTGTCTCACCCCCCTCACTGCGCGTGTGTGGCATTCTATGCCCATACGCAGCTTATGTCGCGCTTTGAGCTTGCAATGTGTAGAGCGTTATGCATGCATGCATTATTTGCGCCACGTTATGCAAATGCGCTATTTGTGCCTTGAACATGCGATGAGTAGCACGCTATGCGCATGTGCGGCTCACACCAAGCATTGAGCATTCGCGATGTGCTTTGCATATGTATCAAACTGTGTAGCTTCCTGCCGCCAATGCACACATATATATATACTAGTGACTTGCCCTTCAAAAAATTATGGCAAGATCAAGTTTTTTCCCAAACATTTCTCCCTCCCTTGTCTCTCTTTGGCCCCTCTCTTCCCTCCAAGTGGCTGCGGGCTCATTAAGTGAGCCCGCAGCGTTAGCAATAACCTGCATGCTCACAACTATATATATATTTATTTATATATATATATATATATATATATATTATATATATATATAAATATATATATATATCTACTGTGTGAGTTAATGCTGGAGGGAGGCCAGGAAGTGCAAAAAACGCCGATGATACTACTCTGTTGGCTGGAAGTGAGGAGGAATTAAAGGACTTGTAGGTGCAAAAGCTGGCTTGCTGTTCAATGTTAAAAAGATGAAGATCATTACAAATGGCAAATAGATGGGGAATAAGTGAAGACATTGACAGATTTTATTTTCCTCGGATCCAAGGTCTCTTCAGATGGTGAGTGCAGCCATGAAATTAAAAGACGTTTGCTTCTGGAGAGTAAAGCTATGTATATATACACACATACACACACAATATACACACACATTATATATATACACACACACACACAATAAGATGGAGATGAGGCACATATACAATGACTGACTGTAATGTGCCGTGCAATATATGTTATACATGCACATATAGGTGCATGCACTGACTGTATATCTGTACACACACACTATATACACACACACTGTATACACACACTATATACATACACAGTATATATATATATATACACACACACACGCTATATATATATATATATTAAACAAACACAGTATATATATTATATATATATATATATGTGTATATATATATATATATATATACCGTATACACACATATACTGTGTGTTTTTATATATATATATATATATATATATACATATACATATATATATACATATACTGTGTGTTTTTTATATATATATATATATATATATATATACATATACATATACATATACTGTGTGTTTCTTTATATATATATATATATATATATATATATATATATATATATATATATATACATATACATCCACTGTGTGTTTTTTTAATATATATATATATATATATATATATATACTCTGTGTGTTTTTTTTAATATATATATATATATATATACTGTGTGTTATATATATATTAAAAAAACACACAGTATATATATATATATATATATATATATATATATACATATACACATATAGTTTTCTCCCACACCTATCTCACCCCACATGAAGCCCTATCAGGCTCTACTCACCTGTCCAGCCTGGGGGGCAGGCCTGTGTGTGCTCGGGGGAGTCCCGTGTATGTCCGTGGCTCGCTGTGCTCCTGGGGGGTCCGCCCGAGGGTAGGGGGAAGTTATAGTGAGGTGGTGAACGCCTCCATGCCTGCCTGCTCTCCGGCTGCATTGTGGGAGTGTGACTCGCCGACACACAGCGGCAGCGCCGAAATGGGAGCAGTCCCAGCCGGTAAGCTGGCTGGGACAGGCCTCTGAACATGGGGGCAACACAGAGAACCCCTATTAGGCTCCACTCACCTGTCCAGCCCGGGCAGGCCTGTGTGTGCTCGGGCGCTCCATGCCAGCAACTGGCAACAACTCACACTGTGTGGGGGGTGAACCCGAACCAGGGACTGGGCGGCCCTGCGCGGGGCATTGTGGGGATGAGGTGGCTGCTCCATTCCAGCAACTGAGGGCAGCGGCCCTCGCTTTTGCGACCCGAACCGGGGACTGGGCGGCCCTGCGCGGGGCATTGTGCGGAGGAGGTGGCTGCTCCATTCCAGCAACTGAGGGCAGCGGTTCGCTGTGCGAGCAGCGGCCCTCGCTTTGCGACCCGAACCGGGGACTGGGCGGCCCTGCGCGGGGCATTGTGGGGTGGAGGTGGCTGCTCCATTCCAGCAACTGAAAGCCGCGAGCCCGCAAGCGTGAGCAACGGGCCGTACGCTCCGGGCAAGGGCGTCCGTTGCTGGGATGGAGCGCCTTCGGGGTTCCATCCCAGCAACTGAGGCCCGCAGCCCTCGCTATGCGCCAAAATGGGAGCAGTCCCAGCCGGTAAGCTGGCTGGGACAGGCCTCTGAACATGGGGGTATAGAGGCAACACAGAGAACCCCTATTAGGCTCCACTCACCTGTCCAGCCCGGGCAGGCCTGTGTGTGCTCGGGCGCTCCATGCCAGCAACTGGCAACAACTCACACTGTGTGGGGGGTGAACCCGAACCAGGGACTGGGCGGCCCTGCGCGGGGCATTGTGGGGATGAGGTGGCTGCTCCATTCCAGCAACTGAGGGCAGCGGCCCTCGCTTTTGCGACCCGAACCGGGGACTGGGCGGCCCTGCGCGGGGCATTGTGCGGAGGAGGTGGCTGCTCCATTCCAGCAACTGAAAGCCGCGAGCCCGCAAGCGTGAGCAACGGGCCGTACGCTCCGGGCAAGGGCGTCCGTTGCTGGGATGGAGCGCCTTCGGGGTTCCATCCCAGCAACTGAGGCCCGCAGCCCTCGCTATGCGAGGGCCGCGGGCTCGCTTTGCGAGCCCGCAAGTGTGAGCAACGGCCCGTACGCTCACAACTATATATGTGATAAAGCATTGCACCTTAAGCTAGACCAATCAAGAGAGGTCAAATTACATTTAATAAACACACATTATTACATTATTTAAAGGGTCAACAGCTTTAAATATTACCAAAATTGTGTTTTGCGTGAAAAAATATTACTGGGTTTCAAATCTTTGGTAAGAAACAGGCAGTGATGATCAGAAATATATGTGTTATATAGATAAGTTCAGTGTACTTACAAAGTTAAATACAGGAGAGTAAAATCCTGTTTTGCACACCAGTAGGAAGTTTACATAACCAAGTAGACACAGGAAAGCAGCTAGGTACAGAGTTTGACCTTTCTGGTAGATACCACTGGAATTATTTGCTGCAGGATGGAATCACATGGTTGGGTGGAGTCTGAGCTCCCAGCTGAATCAGAGCACACGGATACAGAGAGAAAGAGACTACATATCCCAGGCTGATTTGCAACACCCCAGAGTATGATACGAATGTATCAACTAACCTCTGCTTTCTCCTGATTGGCCAAAATGTATTATGAATTTTATGCTGATCTTAGCAGGAATTTTTAGGTGTGTCAACTAACAAAAGCAGCAGTGTGCAAACTAAAGGGATTGAGCAAACAGCAGCGTGAGTTTGTAAATGTTTATTTTGGTATTTGTTCATGCAAAAAATGTTTGCATTCACTACTGATTCTCCTAATAGTACGTGCACAGAGCATCCGAACTTCTGTAGATTTAATTGGCAGACAAGTATGACACATACAGCTGTATTACAGTACATTGGCTGACATGGAAAAGCCCCCAAATCAGTTAAACATTGGAATCAGTTTTTCAATGCTTTGAAATCATCCTTTTAAAAAAGAAAACACACAGTGGTACATTATCAAATACCCTCTTTCAGATGCAAGAAGAAAACAAAGCTTTTGATATCCCTTTAAGATCTTTTAAAGAAGTCCATTCAATAAAAAAAAACACTAAAATAGAATTCTACACTCATACTCAATTATATTCAATATTGTATTCAACAATATCTATTTTGCATGTTTGATATTGAGTTCCATATAAATCTAATATCAGAAATTACAAGGTGGTTGTGAAGAAAATGACACAAGTCAATGCTCTTCTGTGCGAACACTCGTTTTACCAGTGAAACCCTGTAACCTATCAAGCCCGGTCTTGACAAAGCCAATTTTCCTAGCAATATATGTATCAACACAGGGAAGCACTGACTTGTGTCAGTCTCTTTACTATAATAAGCAGATCATTAAAGGAAAGTAAACCACAATAATAGTTATACATAAAAATATTTAAAGGAACAGTCTCACCCAAACAGGAAGTTGGTTTCATTTAAAACCTCATGAAATACTGTCTGTATATTGTAATATCCTTTTTTCCTCTACAGTAAATACTTTCTGAGAAATATAGTATTGTTTGTGAGGCTGATGTGCAACTCAGTATTCTAATGTATGGCTCTGAATACTTGATAATGGTAGGGGAGGATTTCTAGCTGAATGACGACACTGGCGATTATTTTGCCTTAAAATGGACGATGAAACAGACTGTGGCCCCTATTCAATTGCAAGCCTGCAGTTCACTTCATACGGGCCATAAGTCTGCGGTCTTGAAATTTACAACAGTTACAGAGCAAACGGTAAACAATGCACCTGTAAGTAGCATTCATATCATGATCATGATCAACTAAGCAAGGCTGTAACTACCGATTTGGAAACAGCCAATAGTAAATAGGACCGTCATCATGACGTCAGTAAAACATGGGGTCTCATTCAATTGCTACTTTTCTGAGTTTCGGGCTCGCCAGTGGAGGTCTCAGGTTTACTTAGCTATTCAAATGCCTCCTATTTGCGGGCTCCTTTCGGGTTACTTGCTGCACGCTGCTATCCATTGCAAATCTTAAAATCGCAAGTTACTTCCCTCAAAGCGCTTGATTTTTCACGGCTGCAAAATTTGCGGCCTCAAAAATCACAAATCGCTATTCAATTGCTCCGATCTACCCTTCCGTCAAGCTTGTAAATGGCCAAAAGCATACCAGAGCTTACGTGTACCAAATAGGTTGCGCAAGGGCTATTAAAGCCCTTACTTATCCTCACCACTGGTCCACACCGCCCCCCACACCTAAAATTAAAAAAACATGATGCAGGGGTTGTCTATTGGGACACCTGCAGGATACCCACATTAAACCTATGATGTGGGGGGCCCGATCAGGACCCGTGCAGCATTTAAAATTGTAAACACCCTGCCGCGTGTCCTTAAAGGGCCCACGGCACAAAGTTTGTTAAGTACCAAAGCAGCACAAAACATTATCCCCCTATGATGCGGGGTCCCCAACGGGAGCCCTGCATGGTCCCTACATCAACCCTTGCTGCAGGGGTACTGACCGCAGAATTTAAAATTTAAATCACCCACTGTGCAGGTCCTTAAAGTGCCTTACAGGTCCTTAAAGTACCTGTAATATAATTAAAATTGACCCTATCACTCATGGGGATCTATACAGACCCCTATGACCCCCTAATTAACACCATCATGCCCATAAGGGTCTATATAGACCCTTATGGGACAATAATTAATCCTCACATGAACCCTATATGTGCCATGAGGGTCCTCCAGGACCCCCATGACAATAAGCCCAAGCACTACCCTACACTACACTAGCATACATTAGCCAAAATTCACTACTTACAGAAAATAATAACGCACCACTACTTACATAAAAATAAAATAAAGTTAAACACATCACTATCAAAATAAAAAAAAGATCTACACCCAGCAATAAAAGAAAAGATACATTTGACCACTTATATTGCCAAAATGCCCCTCCATCGGTGCTGGTCTTCTATTCTTCATCCCAGACAGGGCTTTCCAAATATTCCACAGGTCTGGTCCCACCTACAATAAAAAGAAACATTACAATTAATACATAAAAACATACAACATGTGATATAATATAGGCCCAATATGCCAATCACCTGTCATAAGTGCTTATCCAGTCATAAGTGCTTATTCCTTCAGTCATTGCAGGCAGGGCCCCTCCAAAAACAATCTGACGTTCTAAAAAAATAGAAAAACTGACAGAGCTCCTCCCTTGAGGAGCCCCCCGCTACAAATGATGTTTCTCGCGCATGCTCCTGTCAAAATATTGAAATGGTACCTTCTGAATTGGCTGAAATAGAGGTCAATCATATTTCAGCCAATCAGCAGGCGTAAATGTGTGGCCAATCAAAATAGGATACACCCCTATATCCCATTCTAATAGGCTGATGTAACTGTCAATTATATTTAATCCAATCAGAAGGCGCTATTGCTTTCAGCCAATCAGAATGGGATACACCCCTGTGGGTTGTATCCCATTCTGAAAGGCTCCAAGCATCAGTGCCTTCTGATTGGCTGCAATTTGATTGACAATTACATCAGGCAATGAGAAGGCACAGATGCTTGGAGGCAATCAGAATGGGATACACCTCACAGCGCCTTCTAATTGGCTGAAATATGATTGACATAGGGGGTTAATGTTCTTTGCTGTGGTGGCACTTACAGTACCCCCGTGGATGGGGTTAACAATTTGTGTGCCGCTGGCACTTTAAGGATCCGCAACAGGAAGTTTACATTTTTAAATGCTGCAGGGTTTCTGATTGGGGCCCCTGCAGCAAGGGGTAGATGTGGGGACTCTGTGGGGTGCCGGTCGAGACCCCTGCATCATTGGGTAATGTATGGACCCTTCAGCAGGGTTGCCATCTGAATTTTCTCAAGTCCTACAGACTTCAAAGCCCTATGGGCTTGGAGGTTGGAATCATTGATGTCATGATGATCTCTGTTTCCATTGGCTGTTTCGATAGCAGGAGTTACAGGATTTGTGTTGAGACCCGTAGATGCTGCTTCCAACGGCATGGCGTACGATTCTCGCGAAGGGGGATTAACTTGTGGGCCCGGCCAATTGAATAGCAGAGTAACAGTAGAGCTACGTGAGCACACTTCGTAGGAAATCGTGTCTTTTTGCTTGAGTAACGGCCCCAAATTGAATGAGGGTCATGGAGTTTAAACGTCATTCAATTAGCATTTAGAGGTCGGATATGCAATCAGACTGGCAATCCATCAATATACAAAATAATAAAAATGGATGAAGAAAATGTTAAAGTGTGTCCATGTGGGTGGCCTGATATGTATTAACCCCTTGATTACCGAGATCGATATAACACGGAAATGAAACTTTAAAAAAATATTTTTTTTATTGCAGATTTGCAAGCTTGAGACTGTTCTGCAATTAATTCTAATGTCTTTAATCGCTTTTCCCGTCTTTTAAAGTGTAGTATTGATAATTTATTTGCATTTACAGAGCTATGAACAGGTGTTTAACTCCCTTGCGAGTCCTATTTGGCACCGGTAGGATTTTCTTCTACATTTGCCATTTACGTGTGTGAGAAGAATTGCGGCCTTGAGGAATTGTGGCAATTGACTAGCGATTTACGATTGTAACATTTACGGGCTTGAAAGACCAAAGACTTAGATGGGTTGAAGTTACAATTTTGACAAATGCAGAAGAAAATGACAAATACATTGTAAAGCCTATTTTTCGATCTATTTAGAAATAACATTAAAAAAAAACTTTGATTTCTAGCATGATAGCTTTTAATAACTGTGTTGCCTTTTTTCTAAACCATTTTCCTACTTTCTAGTTTAGTTATTCAGAAAACCATGTAGAACAAAATGGGAGCACATTGATATTTAGGTTTAGAGGAGGGCTGTGTTTCTGGGAAACCTGAGCAGGTAATACGTTTTGAACCTATTTTTCGACAGGGTTATTTTTCGATAGATTTTCAGATGGGCTTATAAATGTACAATATAAATGGTATACCCAGTCCCATGGAATCTAATGCACAAACCAGAACCAACCTGACACTGATGAGAGACATAATCCTCAAAACAATTCTGTCTGTGAGTGGGTTTCTGGCTTGTGAATAATCCAACCCTAAGTTTTGCTTAAAAGCTGTGCATATGCTTCAAAGGAGTCATGTATAAAATGGTAATTTGGATTCAAAGAGTAAGGTTATTTGTATATATATACTGTATATATAGTACATCTCTGTTCACATTTGAATGTCTAAAACAAGTTTAAAAACTTGCTTCCAGCTCAGAATTCAGAGAAAAACTGCTATTACACTTTTGGCAAGCCAAGCCGGGACATGCAAATGTGCCCACAAATGCCTCCCTCTTCAATCCTTAGCCATTATCAAACATGGCTTCTTTTAAGCTCATGCATGCTGTATTACACAGCTTTAATGCAAAGCCAAAGTTGGATTAAACACAGGCTGAGTATCCAATCCATGTACAGCTGTTTCAAGCTTACTGGCTATCATCAGCCTGGAGCGGGATCTCAGCCTGTGTTGTGGAGTTTATGAGAAGGTAGTTCACCACAGCAATCATTTATAATATAGTGAGCAAAAGAGCGATTGAAGCCCTCCACGGTACACTTGTATATATACAGTGTCTTGCAAAAGTATTCACCACCCTTGGCATTTCTCGTGTTTTGTTGCCTCACAACCTGAAATTAATATGGATTGTTTGAGGATTTGCATCATTTAATTTACAGAACATGCCCATAACTTTGAAGATCTTTTTATTTTTTATTTTATTGTGAAGCAAACAATAAATAGGACAAAATAACAGAAAACGTCAATGTGCCTAACTATTCACCACCTTAAAGTCAATACTTTGTAGAGCCAGGTCGCTTTGGATAAGTCTCTTTGAGCTTGCCACATCTTACCACTGGGATTTTTGCCCATTGCTCCTTGCAAAACTGCTCCAGCTTCTTCAAATTGGATGGTTTGCGCTTGTGAACAGCAATCTTTAAGTCTGACCACAGATTTTCTATTGGATTGAGGTCTGTACTTTGGCTAGGCCATTTTCAACACATTTACATGTTTCCCCTTAAACCACTCAAGTGTTGCTTTAGCAATGTGTTTGGGTTCATTGTCCTGCTGTAAGGCGAACCTCCGTCCTAGTCTCAAATCACGCACAGAGTGGTACAGGTTTTGCTCAAGAATATCCCTGTATTTAGCACATCCATCTTTCCCTCAACTCTGACCAGTTTCCCATTCCCGGCTGCCACCACCATGTTTCACGATGAGGATGGTGTTCTTTGGGTTATGTGATGTGTTGGTTTTGCGTCAGACATAGTGTTTTCTTTGATGGCCGAAAAGTGCAATTTTAGAATCATCATCAGACCAGAGCACCTTCCTCCATACATTTTGGGAGTCTCCCACTAGCCATTTTGTTTTTTGCTGAAAGTAATGGTCTTCTGGACGCTCTGCCATAAAGCCCAACTCTATGGAGCGTTACGGCATTTTGTCATCCTATGTACGGATACTCTAGTCTCTGCTGTGGAAATCTGCAGCTCCTCCAGGGTTACCTTAGGTCTCTGTGCTGCCTCTCTGATTAGTGCTTTCCTTGCCCGGTCCATGAGTTTTGGTGGGTGACCGTCTCTTGGCAAGTTTGCTGTTGTGCCATGTTTTTTCCATTTGGATATGATAGATTTGATGGTGCTCCTGGGCATCATCAAAGATTTGGATATTTTTTTATGACCTAACCCTGTCTTGTACTTCTCAACAACATTGTCCCTTACTTATTTGGTGAGTTCCTTGGTCTTCATGGCAGTGTTTGGTTAGTGGTGCCTCTTGCTTAGGTGTTGCAGCCTCTGGGGCCTTTCAAAAAAGGTGTGTATATGTAATGACAGATCATGTGACACTTATGTTGCACACAGGTGGACATTATTTCACTAATTATGTGACTTCTGAAGGTAATTGGTTGCACCAGAGCTTTTTATGGACTTCATAACAAAGGGGGTGAATACATACGCACATGCCAATTTCCTGTTTTCTATTTCTAAAAAATACTTTTATGTATATATTGTTCTCATTTCACTTCACCAGCTTAACCTATTGTGTTCTAATCCATCACATAAAATTCAGATTAACAAAACATTGAACTTAAGGCTGTAATGTAACAAAATAGGTAAAAAGTCAAGGGGGGTGAATACTTTTGCACTGCATGTGTGTATGTATACACATTTATTTATTAAAGATTGCACATTACAAATTTAAACTTTTCCGAGGATAATGTAGTGTACATTGGTAATTTCAGGTTTTTTGGGGTAATCTTTTTCAGTGGGGCTATGTGTTGTTGCAAAATAATTACATTTCCATTAGTCCTGTTGAAAGAAGCAGCAGTTTTAGCTGCCACCCTTCCATTGTGCATATATATGCTTCCTCTATTTCTCACTTCAGGAAGTAGATAATCAGAAATAAAAATGTTTGTTTCCACTGCAGCATACTTGTATATAAAATGTAATAAATTAAATGCTTTACTATTTTGCCCATTGTTAAGTGTAGTTCTTCATTACAGCATGAGGACGTTTGAGTGGATAATGAAATGCCTTAGATAGTGGTTTTGTACATGCTAACTGCAGAAGAAATATTTAATTTCACCGTCTTTGGAAAGATAGGGTAATGTTGTTCAAGTGTTGAAGTTAACATTTATGCTGAAACCTAACACTCTATAAAGCATCTTACCTGGAAAATAATGAACAACTAATCTAAAACCTTCTATTCAGAAGTGGCAACCTATTATCTTTGAAATGAGGTGTGGACCATATTGTCTGGTTGTTAAAAGTAATTCTGTCAGTTGGTGACAGTGAATAATGGGGCAAATATAGAGAACTGAGGGAGAGAACTATTTGAGTAATATTTCAAAGTCGAGAAACACAGAAAGGAGATATTTAATTGAATGGGAAGTAAAGAACAGGCCTATAAGATATACAGTCATCTATGGAGGGAGGGATGTATAATTATGGCACAATCGCTATTCAATTCTCTTTTCTGTGTCACCAAAATTATAGTGTTTAAAGGGACATAGAATTTATCAAGACTGCTCTACATCATCAAATAGAGCACTGGAAATTAAGTCATTTTTTTCTTTTTTACATTTCTCTTTTTTCTTAGAGATTTTATATAACCAATGTCACAATGTAATCTTCTAATGGGGCTTGAATCACCAGTTGTACCAATTATATCCCCCAGTTCAATATTCCCTCACTCAGCATGGCGAGATGCTGTGCAAAGTAATATTCACACAAGGACTTTATCTCAATAAAACACACCATGTATATGTGTCCCAAAGTCAGCATAGGCTTTATTCCCTGGTGTCCCATCCTATACTTCTGAACTGCAATGGTAAGTCATAAACAACATGATAATTCTGTAGTTCTCCAGGGGTAAACAAGTGCCGCTAAGTGTGGCTCTTACAACGGGTGTTCTATTTGATATATCTCTTAGATTAATATGTAACAGGACTAGGTGTGTGATCTAGTAAGAGACTCACTTTACCCACATGTCAGACAGGATCTTTCCCATCTTGCAGGGGGCTGACCAGGCATACTAGTCGCACCTCAAGTCAGCACCTTTTGTGTAAACGTACATAACCCCCTACCTAGTAGCCTCAGAGTACAACACATTAATTTACAATAAAACCACATCAGAACAGTGAAGTACAAGGAAAACAGTTCTGATACTGGACAATGTCCCTGCCATCATAATGGCTGGTGCAGTTAATGGCGCAACATGTTGGGAGGGACCTGGGGATTGTGACAACCACATTTTTCCTTCAGCTTTCTGCCTCTACACAAAGGCTCTGCAAGGACCAAAAATCACAATCATCTTGCAAATGGCAAAAAACATCACATTGCTGTAATTAACAAAATTAAGTTTATTCATTTGCATTCTTTACCCATTATCAAAATAGAGTATGTCTAATTTATCACTGCAGAAAAGACAACATCAGCATTTAAAGGTAGCTTGTGATTTATGGTCCATATTAGTACCTAACAATCCAGTGATTGATGAAGATCCATAGATTAATGTTTTCTGAGGTTGCAATCTGAAAACAGACAGACCTTTGATACCTTGGAAGCCAAAATAAGAACTGACAAGAATACCTTTAAAGGAAAGTTAATAGTGCTTGTTTCCTATAAGCCTGCATCATTTTTAGTTTTCATTTTGGCTTGTTATCCTTAATATTTTTAATCATGACTGATGGATTTGTTTTGTTGCACTGAGGACCACATTTACCACAGACCTCTGTCTTTATTATATTTTTACATGAACAGTTTGCCCATTATTAAACCTAGTTCTTCCACAAACATACAAGGATTACAGTGGCCCTTTAACTTTTTCAATGCTCTGGAGATTCCGTTTCCCAAATGGTTGGATTTCCAGGAACTTGGATCAAATCAAGGATGATCTTTCTATTGGAGTTTGTGTTTGCATGTGAAATTAGCTCATTATTCACACCAAGAAGACATCAGCCAATTGATTTTTCCTGGGTGATTGTTGTGACGGAAAGCAATTGTTATTTTAGTGAATTCCCAAGATTACAGCACTGATCAGCAATGGGCAGAATGGTGCACAGGGAAACAATTTCAGCCTTATTCATTTCCACTTTGATTAGCAACTCTCATTGGTGTCTGAGACTGCAGAGGTGCCCAAAGAAAACAAATTAATTAGTTTGCATTGTCACTCTACCAGGTACTCGATAGGGAGTCAAAATAGATCTGTAAAGGAAGCAATATTTTCCAAATAGAAAAGGAAAAATAAATACATTTTCTTTAACAGACCACAGACAATTTAAAACAAAAACTGAGCAGATTTAAAAACTCATTATTAAGTTAAATGTGTCTATCTTGCCCTATCTCTCTGCTTTAGCTCATATTTCCACCCTTTCCCTTAATCGTGTAGTTTTTGTATGTATTTCTAATCCAGCTTATGTGGAATGATAGAAAATACCATTAATATGCAAATCGCAGAGGCATTTATAAAATGTGACATTTCCATATAATATTTGTGTCATTAATAGGCAATTTTTCCATAGCCTGTGTGACAGAATGATAAATGGCTTTCAAGCAGTAAAACACATTGTGACAAAGTGAGAATTCAATGCTTTTATTGTAACGTAGCTATAAATCCATAAACTAACAAAACAAAAATATGCATAGCAACTATTGAGCTGAGATTCTTTCACAGCTTGGAAAGGAAAATGTTAAGCTCTATTCTTGAGTATGAAATCAATACAATGGGCCTCATTCTATTAGCGGCCGTAAATCGGCCGTAAGGCTGCGATTCCTTGCGGGGGTTCAGTTAACTCGCGATTCTATTATACGGCCCCGCAAGGATCTCCTTTTACGGCCGGCCGCATATCTTGGAACCGGCCGTAATCTCAGAAATATAAAAACTCAAAAATAAATTCAAGCCTGCACTGTACAGCTCTGTAAATGCTAGGGATCATATTGGGGGACATGAGGATTAAAAGTAACCCACTCTCAAGCTTGCACATCTGCCCAAACCCGAGTTCAAATTAACTGTTTATTTTCCGGCTGCGGCGTGGGTGGGTCTGAGGTGCTCCAAGCACTCTGGACTTTTTACATGGATATTTTACGGATAGTAAAAATAAAATATTTTACGGATTTGAGTACAGGATAATTATGTGCTATTTTTTCTAACACCTAAAATCCCTTTATAGTCTTCGCAAAGTGCAGGATGGCTTTATTTGAGCTATTTTATGTGCTTAATTGGTGCTAGCGAGACCTCTTTCCTGCAAGTAAGCTGCGGCTCGCTTTTAGCCTTGCAGAGAGGTTTCCCGGAGCAATTGAATTGCAAAACTCTTGCGGCCGTTTTAGATCAAAGGCCGCAAGAGATAGCAAGGCACCGGCCGCAAGCCTGCCGGAGCCTCCGGCCGTAAGGGAATAGAATAGCCGAATAGCTTGCGGCCGGTCCTTGCGGCCCCGCAACGGCTGCGGACGCTAATAGAATGAGGCCCAATGTCTGTATAAAATATCAAGCAGAGTAGGTTATGTTAACGCACATTCCAAAATATTCTAGACCTCTGTGGTACAATAAAGGCAGAATAAAACAATATACCTTTTTAATTTTTTTTAAACAGAGCTTGTTACAGAATATATATATATATATATATATATATATATATATATATATATATATATATATATATTTATTTATTTTTTAATTGAGCTACTGTTATCATCTCCTGCTCTTTTAAATTTCATCCTTTTTCTCACGTGTTAAAATCTGTCAACTGGCTTCCAGTGAAATCAAGGCTGTTCTCTCCTCAGCTTCTCGTTATATCTCTATTCTCATCTCTCTCTCTCTCTCTCTGTACCCCAGCTTGTCTTCTTCTCTCTGCTCAGGATGTCTCCTTTCTGTTCCATAAAGCTCCAGAGCTCCTTGTTGCCTAAAACCTCTCTCACTAGTAGCCCCAACACATCTGGAACACTCTGCTGAACAATATAAGAAAAATACATAATCTCACCTCTTTTAAGGTTCAGTTTAAATACCACCAAAGATGCCTTAATGATTATACTTGTAGGTATTTAGCAGCATAGTAGCTTCTTCACTTCCATTTGCACACTAAATGTGTCAGTAAGCAAGTTCTTCAGGGTAGGGACTTGTATTCCATTTATTATCTTTATGCAGTTTTTACCTTGTCTATGCACATTGATGACACCGCAGAAATAAACACACACACACACATATATATTTATATATATATATATATATATATATATATATATATATATATATATATATATATATAAACTTAATTCCAGAGGATGGCGAGAAGAGACAAGGAGACATTCTACAATGAGCGATGTATAGAGATTGAAGAAGATTGAAGAAGATAACCAAATGTGTAAATCAAGAGATCTCTTCAAAAAAATTGGGAACCTAAAAGGTGCCTTTCATGCCAAAGTGGGCGTGATAACAAACAAAAATGATAGGAACTTAACAGAAAAAGATCAGATAAAGAAGAGGTTGCATTAATACACTGAAAATCTATACAGGAAAGATCTTAACAGCACTGATGATCTCAATAATATGTAAAGTGAGATGGAGCCAGACATCTTAGAGAGTGAAGTGAGATGGGCCCTAGGATGTCTTGCTGATAATAAGGCTGCAGGAGTCGATGGAATCCCAAATTAACTATTAAAAATGCTACAGAATGATGCTGTGAAAGTGTTACTTGCCTTATGCTAACACATTTGGAAAACTCAACCATGCACAAAAGACTGGAAAAGCACAATCCCCCCAAAAAGGCAGTGCCAAAGCGTGCTCCAATTATCGAACAATTACACTTATTTTATATGCCAACAAGGTGATGCTTAAGGTTCTACAAGCTTAAATCCAACAATATATGGACCAGGAACTGCCGGTTTCCGCAGAGGAAGAGGCACAAGAGATCAAACTGCCTATGTCCGCTGGATAACAGAGAAAGCAAGAGAGTTCCATAAAACTGTTATGAACAGAAGGGCCCACTGGACTATTTGGGGTTCATCAGTTATTATATGTGTGGTTAGAAGGTACAAACAATTTGCTTAACATTTATATCATGGATGTAATAAGTGCATGTGGTGCTGTAATTGACTAACATTGCAAAACTGTATCTGTGTTAGAAATAGCATAGTGGAATTTATATGGCCCTGCGATCGACCACGTGTGAAGGCTCTGGCTTTATTAATGAAAGGGGTAACTAGTTTTATGGCTCTGTAAGAGGAGAAACAAAAGGTGTAATTAGAAGAAAGACAGATGCCTCTCTACATCTGGAAATCATGTGGGTGAGGGGGAATAGCAAGCTATTTGCCTAGGAGGATGGGCTAGAACTGGGGGCAGTCTTTGGTGTTTTGTGTCATCTTTCTGTTTTTTTTTATATATCTTTGTAACAATAAAGAAGTGGCCAGTCTGTCTTTGGACACACTAAACATAGGTAGTGTCAGAGTCTGCTTGTACTATTCCAAGGTACAGAGATCCTAAGAATAGGGGTCTGATGCTGCCTGTCTCTGCGGTAATGGTGCTGTCATCTGAAGTGTCTGCTGGTGTCGATATCTGAACAAAAAGTTGCGACCGTAGAGAGAGAGAGATTTGGGGTGAGCGTGGTCCCCCAAATTGGCCGGTTGTGACAAAAACATTTACTGCTGCTTCATAGACTATTCTAAAGCCTTTGACTGTGCGGATCACAACAAAATGTGGTATGTCCTTAAAGAGATGGGTGTACCAGATCATCTCATCCTCCTCCTAAAGAATTTGTATGTCGACCAAGTAGCCACGGTCAGAACCGAACATGGGACAACAGAATGGTTCAAGATTGGAAAAGGAGTGTGACAAGGTTGTATATTGTCACCTTATTTATTCAACTTATATGCAAAGTACGTCATGCGTATGGCTGGACTGGATGAATCCAAAGCCGGAATCAATATGGTTGGAAGGAATATCAACAACCTCAAACACGCCAATGATACTACTTTCATGGCTGAAAGTGAGGAGGGACTAAAGGACTTATTGATGAGGGTAAAAGAAGAGAGTGCAAAAGTTGGCCTGCTGCTCAACGTAAAAAAGAGGAAGAACATGTCAAACAGCAATCTCACATCCTGGCAAATAGACGGAGAAGTAGTAGAGGCAGTGACAGATTTTATTTTCCTTGGATCCAAGATCTTTGCAGATGCTGACTGTAGTCATGAAATTAAAAGACATTTGCTTCTGGGGAGAAAAGCTTGGACAAGCTAGTAAAAAGCAATGATATTAAACTATCAACAAAGGTCCACATACTTTGAACTACGGTGTTCCCAGTAATAGATGTGAGATCTGGTCCATAAAGGAATATGAGCACCATAGAATTGACGTCTTTGAATTGTGGTGTTGGAGAAGACTGCTTAGAGTCCCTTGGACTGCAAGAAGATCCAATATATCAATACTTCAGGAAATCAAGACAAACGGCAGGATTCCCTAGAAAAGACTGTGATGCTGGGAAAGATTGAAGGCACAAGAGGAAGGGGACGACAGAGGCGGAGATGGATAGATGAGGTCACTGAAGCATTAACCATGAACTTGATGGGGCAGGGACTGAGAGATGCACCCTGCGTGCTGTGGTCCACAGAGTCACGGAGAGTCAGAAGTGACTGAACAACTAAAAAAACAATAAAAAAAAAAAAATATATATATATATATATATATACATATATATATATATATATCATTTACAGAACATGCCCACAACTTTGAAGATGTTTTTTTTTATTATGAAGCAAACAGCAAATAGGACAAATTAACAGAAAACACCCCCTAAAGTCAATACTTTGTAGAGACACCTTTTGCGGCAATCACAGCTCCAAGTCGCTTTGGATAAGTCTCTATGATCTTGCCATATCTTACCACTGGGATTTTTGCCCATTGCTTCTTGCAAAACTGCTCCAGCTCCTTCAAGTTGGATGGTTTGCGCTTGTGAACAGCAATCTTTAAGTCTGACCACAGATTTTCTATTGGACTGAGGTCTGGGCTTTGACTAGGCCATTCCAAAACATTTACATGTTTCCCCTTAAACCACTCAAGTGTTCCTTTAGCAGTGTGTTTGGGGTCATTATTCTGCTGGAAGGTGAACCTCCGTCCAAGCCTCAAATCACACTCAAGAATATCCCTGTATTTAGCACCATCCATCTTTCCCTCAACTCTGACCAGTTTCCCAGTCCTGGCTCCTGAAAAATGGGATGGTGTTCTTTGGGTGATGTGATGTGTTGGGTTTGCGTCAGACATAGCATTTTCTTTGATGGCTGAAAAGCTCCAGTCTCCGCTGTGGAACTCTGCAGCTCCTCCTGGGTTACCTTAGGTTTCTGTGCTGCCTCTCTGATTAATGCCCTCCTTGCCCGGTCCGTGAATTTTGGTGGGGGGCCGCCTCTTGGCAGGTTTGCTGTTGTGCCATGTTCTTTCCATTTGCTTATGATAGATTTGATGGTGCTCCTGGGGATCATCAAAGATTTGGATATTTTTTTATAACCTAACCGTGACTTGTACTTCTCAACAACATCGTCCCTTACTTGTTTGGAAAGTTCCCCGGTCTTCATGACAGTGTTTGGTTAGTGGTGCCTCTTGCTTAGGTGTTGCAGCCTCTGGGGCCTTTAAAAAAAGCTGTGTATATGTAATGACAGATCATGTGACACGTAGATTGCACACAGGTGGACATCATTTCATTAATTATGTGGCTTCTGAGGGTAATTGGTTGCACCAGAGCTTTTTATGGGCTTCATTACAAAGGGGGTGAATACATACGCATATGCCAAATTTCTGTTTTCTATTTCCAAAAAATCATTTTATGTATATATTTTTCTCTTTTCACTTCACCAACTTTATTGTTTTTTATTATTTGTTAATATTAATATAACATTGTTATTTGGCCAACAGAAATGTACATTCATGAGGCATTAAGACGACTCAGTAATAAGGCTTGCTATGAACGCCTATTAGGTGATCCAACCACTAATTTTGTGGAATGCTATAATAAAATCATTGATGAAGCTAAAAATGACCTTATCATTAATAACAAAGAACATGCATTTCTAATATCAAATAAACCAAGAACAGCAACTCTTTATTTGTTACCCAGGGTACACAAAAATGCAAAATGCAAATTTGGCAGCAAATTTATTGATATTCAACTTTGTCCATATGTATTAAGTTTGCCCTCATATGTGAGAGATACTATGGACGTTCTGAAACGACTCAATGACATTAATGTAAATCATGAAACACTTTTAGTGACTTGCGATTTAGAGAGCCTGTACACCTCAATTCAACATGAGGCAGGATGTCAGGCAGTACAATACTTTCTTAGTATGGCGACAATTGCTGACTATAATAAAAACAATTTTGTGCTAAGACTTTTGAAATACACTCTCACTCACAATTATTTTGTGTTTAATGATGTATTCTACTTACAGAAAAGAGGTACAGCTATGGGGTCATCATGTGCACCAACCTATGCCAATATCTACTTAGGATGGTGGGAAAGAGAACTGGTATTAACTGATGATAATTCTGAATTTACTGATCATGTCACCATTTGGTTGAGATACATCGATGACATTCTGATCATTTGGGATGGAACACAAGAATGTCTGGATGTATTCATTAGTAAATTAAACAAAAATGATCTTAATTTGAAACTCACTCATACTTATGATGTAAAGCAAGTGGATTTTTTGGATATCACGATCAGTAAAGATGAAGAAGGCAGGATTGTTACTGACCTTTATCGTAAACCAACCTCCACCAACAGCACTTTACATCATTCTAGTTCACATTTTCCTCCAACCCTACGTGCTATACCTGTAGGTGAATTTCTTCATGTCAGACGAAACTGTTCAAACATACAACTGTTCAAAGTAAGAGCAGATGAGTTGAGGAATCGACTAAAAAATAGAGGTTATAGCAATTCCTCTATTAAAAAAAGCCTATCATAGAGCTCTTCACACTCAAAAAGAAAACTTACTGTCTCCTAAGCTAAGAACTAATACAAAAGAGACATTTAGATTTATCTCAACTTTTAATGAGGATTGGTGAAGAATAGAAGACATTTTGAACAGACATATTAATGTCTTAAAAACGGATACCCATATATCAACTCTAATTGGGGCTAAAATTGACACAGGATGGAGACGATCCAAAAATATTTGTAATGTCAAAGTCACTTCTGCAAAAAGAAGAAAAATACCAGACCCTTACCTGACAGTACATTTGGACATTGTAAATGTTGCCCTTTTATGTGCAAAATAAATACTGTTATTGATAGGACTGGAAAGACAAGATACTTAAAAGGTTTTTTCAATTGTGGTACTTCTGCCATTGTATACTGCTTAGAATGTCTGTGCCAACAGAAATATGTTGGTATTACTAGTAGAGAGCTTAGAAAAAGGCTTGGCGAACATCTCTGTAATATACGTAACAGTATTGCAGATGTTGCTAAAGGCAAGACTTTAACTTCAGTAGCCAAACACTTTTGTGACAAACATTGTTCTAAACCCATACTAAAATGTTGGGTGTTGGAAAAAATTAGTCTGGGGATAAGGAAGGGTAATCTTGAATTAGAATTACTGAGGACATAGAGCAAATGGATAGCGTTACTCAATACTGTAGTCCCAGGTGGACTTAATGAATACAATAACTTTAGCATATTTTTATGAGATTCTATTAACATTCTCTTAGTCAAATAAACTAGTAAATTGATCTATCTATGTGGCTCTGTGAATATTGCCTTATGCAATGATTGGTTCTGTTAAATTTAAACCACACATACTATTCATATAATCTGTATAGTATTATTTGAGAATTGAATACAATTTAAATTCAGATAGGATCCCCCTTAAGAGATAAATCAAGGATTGGCAATGATATACATATGCAACTTCACACAACTTTTATTACTATGATAAGATCTGTTACTTTAAAAAGTCAGTTAGACCACTATAAGTAATAATTTTGTTTGTTGTTTGTATAGCCATCCCAATATACTTATCTCTGAAGTAATTAATTAAGCCTATGATTTCTAAATCTATCACTCCTAGATAAAATGTATATTCCTGATACATCATAGACTAATGTACAAGACTATAGATATATAATATTATATTAAATACTTCATGTGCTACCCCTGATTTCTTATCTATAACAGAGTAAGATACATCTAGCTGTTATAACTATTCTTCTCCATGTAGATTTTCATATATATTTAATTTAGGATTGATGCTTTACTCTAACTTGAATATTGTGATTCTATTCTTATATATCCACCTTAAGTTCTAACTCTAATATATCCACCTTAAGTTCTAACTCCTCTCTGTTTCCATAGCCCTGGTCATGAGTCAGCTGATTGTAAATATGCTGCAGATGCGAGAATCAAGTGAACTATTTCTCTTACGTAATATAAGCCAAGGCGCCCTCTTCAGTCTTTATGATCCCTGTGGAAGCTGACGCGAAACGCACGCATCGGATCTGTGCTGCGAGTCTCCCGATGATGACATCACTCCTTTGGGAGTAACTGATCTGCACAGTAATATCTGTACCTCCGTTGATGGTGTATGCTTGTATATTCGTTGGAGAGTAGGTAAGTGCGCCAGTGGTGTGAATAGTCCCAGATAGGGAGTGTAGGATAGCTTATTATAGGTAGGTTATTGGGTAAATAGTGGTCCCTTATCTGCCTAATCCACTATACATATGTAAATAGGGCCACAGTGGTAAAATACTTCATCACCTACTGGCTTGCATACTTCCTACTCTTCAACAAAACTGATTATGTTATTTACTTGATTTTTTTTGTGTGCTTTATAAAGACCAATATATATTGTATCTTTATGTTACAATTAATAATATCTGTACTATAGGTACTTAGACTCATTTTGAAGCACATTTAGATCTATATATACTATTTATTTTGTGTGTCATTACGGTTGGTATTTGATAGTACTTTTTGCAGCATTGGAGACGTGTAGTGTAACGTCTTTTAATAATATTTTATGTTTTATATATTTAATAAAAGTTAAATTTTACTCTACAAATGGTTTGAATTATGATTCTCGTCTGCAGGTAGATATTTGTCTGGATGTTCCTTTGGGGGATGGTTGTCTTGGGAATTAAAGGTGTACTTTCTCCTTCTGTTTAAAAGGCATAATTTTACCATCTTCTTTCCAAGGATCTCCTCGCAATATGCGAGAAAGATACAAGGATTCTATGGCGATTGTAACTAAATTTTGAAAAACAGATTTATATATCACATTTACATGTAATCCACAATGCCAGAGATTGTACAGAATCTGCTAATTGGACAAACTGTTTCCAATAGATTTAGTGGCAAGAGTCTTCAAAATCAAATTAACTGAATTAATACATGACATAACCATGTCTGGCTTATGTTTATACCATAGAATTTTAAAAAAGAGGTCTTCCACATGCACATATGCTTATAATCCTTCAAGAGAAATATACATTAGTTACTGGTGATAAAGGGGATTCAGTGATTATTGCTGAACTACCAGATCCAGAAATACATGGTAGACTATATGAGATTGTAACTCATCGCATGATTCATGGACCATGTGGAGATATTAATCCACAATCACCATGTATGGAAAATAAAAAATGCACTAAAGAATTTCCAAAAGATTATAGAGACAAAACGTATGCTAATTGTGATGGCTATCCATTAAATAGAAGAAGAGAAGGCCAAAATGCCATTATTCGTGCCATACAATACACATTTGCTCATGAAGTATAATGCACACATGAATGTGGAAGCTTGCACTTATATAAAATCCATTAAATATGTCTATAAATATATTTACAAAGGCTACGATGCAACTACTGTAGTGGTCAAAAGTGCAGAAAGTCCAGAACAAACTGAGTTATTACATAATGAACTTGCATCTTATGTAGATTCTCGCTATGTAAGTGCGCCAGAAGAAATATGGCGTCTTCTCAAATTTGAATTGCATGATCGCTTACATGCAGTATATCGATTAGCTGTACATTTGCCCCAAAGACACTTAGTTTATTTCAATGTTGGAAATGAAAGAAATGCTTTGGCACAAAGTGAGCATCGACAAATTACACTAACTGCGTGGTTCCAATTAAATTGTACTGACTTGGAGGCAAGGGAATTGTTATAAATTGACATTCCATATCATTATGTTTTTGTTAATGGTTTATGGCGGAAAAGAAAAACCTGTGGAAATAAAATTATAACTAGCATTTACACTCTAATTCCAAGAGACCCTGAACGTTTCTGCTTACGTTTACTCCTTTTAAATGTTCCTGGTGCACAAAGTTTTGAACACTTGAGAACTGTTAAGGACACAGTTTTTGACATATTTCATTTATCTGTAGGACACAGAAACTTCCTGGCTGATGATACAGAATTGGAAAGATGTCTAGAAGAAGCAGCACTGTGTCAAATGCCATGGCAGATGAGACAACAATTTGCATTCATTTGCATCTTCTTAAATTCTCCAAAGCTTTATGGGACAAATTTAAAACAAATATGTTTAAAGACTTTTTGCAACTATACAATGAGCCTATTGCAGAATTAAAAGCATTAATTGAAACTCAATAGGTCTTTCTCTCTCATGGATTAAATTGTGCAAATTTTATTCTGCCAGATCCAGGTCTCACAGAAGAAATAAACTTTGAAGACTATGATATGCAGCTTCAAAACCAAATAACACAAGAAAAACTTGCAATTTTAAATACAGTACAATTGCAAGCATTTAACGCCATAAAAAGTGCACTAGAGGATGATTTGCTAAAAGCGTTATTTCTATCTAGATGGACCTGGTGGATCGGGAAAAACTTATCAATATAATTTATTCATGAGTTTCGTTCGCGCACAAGGTCAAATAGCACTGCCATTTGCAACAACTGGAATTGCCGCAGTTTTGTTAGAAGGTGAAAGAACTGTGCATAGTGGATTTAAACTGCCAGTTCCCATTCTGGAAACATCAGTGTCGGATATTCAAATTACATATTTACAAGAATTTTTTTTTAAGAAAAGTAAATTAATTATAATTGATGAAGCTACAATTATGTCAAGCCATGCACTACAATGTATTGAACGTTTGTTGCGTGAAGTCATGGATAATGATGATTTGTCTTTTGGTGGAAAGGTGATGTTGTTAGGTGGAGATTATAGGCAAACATTACCTGTTGTTGTCCATGGAAATCGCACAGACATTGTAGAAACATGTATAAAGTCAAGTACACTATGGAAACTCTTTACTCACCTCAAATTAGAACAAAATATGAGATTAGAAGGACAAAATGAATTCAATGAGTGGCTCAACAAAAGAAGGAAAAACAACAAATTAATAATTTACTTGATGATACCTTCGAACTTCCATTGCATATGATTTGCAAACAGGACAGTATATCGGCTATATTACAAAATACAATAACTAACGATGCTTATGCAGAGCTTGCACCCAAAGTAATATCAACATCCAAAAATAAAGATGCATTTCTTCTGAATAATGAAATATTTAAATTAATAGATGCACCACACAAACATTATCACAGTGCTGATTGTGTACTTGGTGATGACAAAGAAACTCAGACAAACTTTTCAACTGAATTTATTAATTTATTAACTCCATCTGGAATGCCACCACATATTTTGCAGCTACATAAAGGGTGCAATTGTCATTTTACTGTGAAATATGAACCCAAACAAAAGGACTATGTAATGGGACCATATTAATTTTTTCCAAGAACTAAAAGACCAATTCATAAACGCAGAAATTCTCAATAGCACCCATAAAGGTGAAAGAGTTTTCAACCCAAGAATAGATTTGGCACCAAGTGAAAGTAGCTTGCCTTTTGTACTTTAGAGAAGACAATTTCCCATCATCATGGCATTTGCCATGACCATTAATAAATCACAAGGACAACTTTTTAAATCTGTTGGAATCTTTTTAGAAGAACCAGTATTTGCCCATGGCCAACTATACATTTTCAAGATGCAAGAATATGGAGGAAATTAAAGTTTATATTGAAAACAACCAAAGTCAGGGTGAAAAATATAGAGAACAGAGGTTATATCCCGCGGACAAACTTTGATGTCTGGCGGTCTCTTTATAGAGGTCAACGATTTAACTTAGGAAACTCTATGTGCCATTTTCAACAACTACAAGAAAATGAAAAAAACAACAATAAACAGTGGTTATATCCCATAGACAAAATTACAAGTCTGTTGGGCTCTTTTTAAGGGGACCACTTTCACATACAAAACAAAAAAAAAGAATGGAATATCTTGGAAGTGACTTTTGCCAGGTTTGGGCCCACAAAACAGTTACTCTGCACTTTCTTACATTTACTGTTTCAATTTTAATACATTAAGTCATGTTTGTAATGTTAAAATTCTGTTTTCAAAGGACTAAAAAGTTGTTTCATTGTATGTAATTAAGGGTTCATGTTAATAGGAGGATGATCATTTGTTGAAAATGTAAATGTTTAATTACATTCAGTGTATTGATCCAGGGAGTAATCCGATCACAGGTTAATGAGGTCAGGAAGGAATAATTTTTTTGCCCACTTTAAAACAATTGACCAAGTTTCAATGGGTTTTTTTTGGTTTGCCTTCCTCTGGATTCAAAATTCAAGATCATTATATTTTTAAATAATTTAATTTGAAATGTTATTACATTACGTTAATATTTGCATTGTTAACATCATTATTTTACAAGGTTTGAAAAGTTGTTTTATTAGATGTTATTAAGGGTTTATGTCAGTAGCAGCATAATCGTTTGGTAAAAATTTGAATGTATAATTAAATAGAAAGGATTCATCCAGGGAGTAATCCGGTCACCAGTTACTACGGTCAGGGTGGAATTAATTTTTTATCCCTTTGATACAACTGGCTAAGTTTCAATGGGGGTATTTACTGTTTGCCTTCCTATGGATTCAATACCTATGTGCTTTACCAGTAGTTCAACTACAAGTTGCATGTTAAGAAGCATTCTGTAGTGGTTTTAAATGCTCATTCATACAAAGTTGACCTATTGTTATGTTAATCATGCATAGATCAGAATTAAAAATGTTAGTATTGTTAAAAATAATTAGTTCAGCACTGTTTCCAATATAAGTTGCATGTTATGCAATGGTTCACAATATGTATTCATACAAATTTCATGCATTGTTATATTATTACTGCATACATGACAATTAAAAAAAGCTTAATATGGTATAACAGTTGTTGAAATACAAGTTCAATGTTAAAAAAATAAAAAAATGTATTACACATTTTTGTACTTAACAAAATAACATAAAGGTTAAGAATGTCAGAGACTCACATTGTGTGGCAAACAGCATTCCCATTTTTTGGGCAAGTTGCTAGTTTGTATAAAAAACAGTGTTGTGTAAAACTAGTTGCCAATTTGTGACAATAACTTACAGGGGCTTTGCCCAAAGTAGCACCAGAAACATGAGGAATAATAATATAGATGTAAATATTACACCCTCAAGCAAGCTAGAAACTGATAGATATATATGCAACAGAGATATACAGAGCTCACAGGCAGATAGATACTAATTCCCTCATGACTATGGATATAAAGCACCAAAATGTCACCAACAATCACAGCTCTGCAAACTAATATTGTTACTATTATAATTATTATCTTTATTTATAACTTGTCAACATATTCCATAGCGCTCTACAGGGGTTGAGAACAAAATGTAACACCTTATAAAGAATGGAGGGTCCTGTTTTTGAGCATAAAATCAAATGTGCATAGAGCTTGTTTCCAAGGCACTGGCACAAGATTGAAAACTCGCAAATTTACAATCTTAGGGTTTAGGTGTGATACAAGAGGGTGACAAATGAAAGCTGGCAATGTGAAACCAATTTAATTAGTCAAGTGGAGGTGTCTGTGTGTTGTACTGTAGATTGTGGGTGTAAGTGTTTTTAAGCTGTGGAGTGTGCAGTTATACATATTAAGGCTGAAGGTGATAAGATGTTTTAAACAGGTGTGTTTTTAGTAATGTTTTTAAGGTTTTGAGGCAGGAAGATAGTCTAATGGAGCTGGGGAAAGGAGTTCCAGATAGTTGGGGCAGCATGAGAAAATTCTTGAAGATGTGAGTGAGAGGAGGTGATAAGAGAGGAGGAAAGAAAAAAGGTAATTAGCAGAATGAAGAGGGCGGTTGGGGAGTATTTTGAAACAAGAGCAGATATTTAAGGGGGTGCACTGTTGTTGAGGGCTTTATTTATTTTATTTTATTCTGGAGGCTATGGGAAGCCAGTGGAGTGACAGAGAGGAGCTGAAGACACTGAGCATTTGGTATGGAAGATGAGTCTTATTGAGGCATTCATTATGGATTGGAGGAGAGACAGACGAGAGATGGGTCGAGATATGATGAGAGAGTGTATTAGAATTTTAGCTGTGTCTTCTGTAAGATAGTAGCACATTTGGGGGGGGGGGTGTTTTTAGGTGAAATTGACAAGATTTTGTTATTGATTTAAGGTGAGGAATAAAAGAGAGGGAGGGATCCAGTAGAACCCCAAGACAACATGCCTGGGAGGTGGGAGTGATGATGGTGTTGTCAACAGTGAGCGATATTTAAGGAGCGGAAGCTGTAGTGGAGGGTGGAAAGTTAAGGTGTCTTAGACATGTTGAGTTTGAGTTGACGAGTAGACATCCAGGAGGATATGCTAGAGTGGGACTTGAGATAAAAGAGAGGGCGATAGATCTGGTGCAGAGAGGTAGATTTGAGTGTCATCTGCATAGAGATGATACTGAAATCCAAAGGTTTTTTTAAGGGTACCAAGGGAGGATTTTTAGATGGAGAAGATGAGGGGATCTAGGGCAGAACCTTGGGGGAAAGGTGAAGAAGAGGTGCAGAGAAAGAGACACTTAATATACAATCTTCTAGATAGGATGTGTACTAAAAAAGAGCTGTGTCCTGGATGCCAAAAGAGTGGAGACTTTGGATTAGAAGAGTGTGGTCAGCTGTACCAAAGGCAGCAGAGAGATACAGGAGAATTAGAATAGAGATGTGACCCTTTGATTTGGCAGTTAGCAAGTCATTGGTGACTTTTGTGAGGGTTGTTTCTGTAGAGTGTTGTGCCCAGAAGCCAGATTGGAAGGGGTCAAGAAGGGAATTGGAGGAAATAAATTGAGTGAGGCCATTGTAAACAAACCGCTCAAGCAGATTAGAAGCCAGGCGGAGAAGTGAGATAGGTTTGGCCTCCAACTATCACCCTAAGTTAGATGAGGGCTTCTTAAGAATGGGTGTAATAATGGCGTGTTTTAAAGAGGATGCAAACTTGCCAGTGTTTAGGGAGAGATTAAATTGATGTGTTAGAGCTGGGATAAGTGTTGTAGATAGGGAAGGGATTATCTGTGATGGAATAGGATCAATGTGGACATGTTGTAAGGTGAGAGGTTAATAGTAAAGTAGATAATTCATCCTCGGTTACAGGGTCAAAGGAGTCTATAGTGGAGGAGGCACTGGGTGTTGTCAGTTTTTTTGCCAAGCTGGGAGGAGAGTTCATTTTGGATGGTTTAAATTTTATTTTTAAAATGGCTGGCAAAATCATCAGCAGTGAGACAGGAAGGGGTAGGGGGTGGTGGTGGGCAAAGGAGGGTGTTGAATGTAGCAAATAAACGTTTATGGTTGGAGGACAGGTTTGATATTAGTGATGGGAAGTAGTGTTGTTTGGAAAGGTTGAAGAAGTAGGAGCGCAAGGTAAACTTGTAGAGGAGAAAGTCTGCTGAAGTTCGAGATTTTCTCCACAGTCGTTCTGTAGTGCATGACATCTCTGTAGATAGAGTGAATGTGTAGTGTGCCATGGTTGTGGATGAGAGCGAGGGCATTTGTTAGTGATTATGGGGGCAAGAGTGTCAAGAGTGGAGGTTTGAGTCATGTTGTACTGTGAAGTGGCAATGTCAGAGGAGGCAAGGGTGGTGAGGGGGCTGAGAAGAGGTTTTAGCACAGTGGAAGATTGTTGTGGGTTAAGTGCTTGCAGGTTTCTGCAGGTTGTGGCGGCAGGGATTGAAGAAGGGTGGTGAGCGGAAGATGAGGTGAGGTTGCAAGTTAGCAGGTGGTGGTCAGATAGAGGAAGTGGGGAGATGACAAGGTTGGAGATAGTGCAGAGATTGGTGAAAATAAGGTCCATGGAGTGCCCACCATGATGAGATGCGGAAACTGTCCATTGTGAGAGGGCAATGGAAGAGATTAGTGCAAGTAATTTTTGCAGTTGTTGCGGGGGGGGGGGGGGCGGGGTGTCAGTGGCTATGTTGAAATCGCCAAGAATGAGTGAAGGTATATTGGAGGAGAAAGTAAGGGAGCCAGGCGGCATAAGTTGGCCAGAAATTGAGAGGGTCACAGGCCGATCACAGCCACTCGCAGAGGGATGGGAGAGAACATGTGGATAGTATGAACTTCAAAGGATAAAAATTGGGGGGTATGCAGTGAAAAGTGCAGCGAGAGTATAGTAGTATGCCGACATCTTCACGTTGTTTGCTCTCAGGTCTAGGAGTGTGGCTGAAGTGTAGACCACCATAAAAGAGTGCAGCCGGGAAGACAAAGTCAGATGGAGTGAGCCAGGTTTCTGTGATAGCCTGTAAGTTGAGGGAGTTGGAAATGAAGAGGTTATTGCAAACAGACCTTGCATTCCAGAAGGCACAAGAGAAGGGCACAATAGATGGTTTGTGACAAGTGATGGGAATTCGATTATGGGTGTTTTGAGTATTTGCTTCCCTGGGGACTCTGCATGGCTGAAAGCAAGTGGAAATGAGCGAGGGGCCTGGGTTAGGGGATATATCTCCACAAGCCATTAGAAGAAGGAGAGAGAGAGTAAAAGGAAATGTGGATAGGACTTGCAGAATTTCTGGTTTTAAGCTTTAGGGGAGAGATGAGATAGTGACTGGAAGAAGGAGAGGAGCTCATGGGAGCAGAGAAGAGGAGAGGAAAGCAGGGAAGGTGAGATAGTTATATTATTGGAGACATGATGTGAAGAGACAATATAAGAGAATCTGAGAAAGGGGCTGGAGGTTATAATGAAAAAGAAGTTGTGAGGAAACATTGTGATAGTGAGTAAGCAAAAAGCAATAGAAGAAAGTCAATTCACATGCTTCAATAGTTCTTTTCAAAAGTGATATACAATTCCCATTTAATCCTATTTAATTCCTGTATAATTTTATTTCCTACACTCTAGAGTGTTCACTTAAGAGATGTGAACTTTTGCAATAAGTGTTTTCATCTTGCAAATGCTTCCCCTTGCAAATGCTTCCCAGCTATACTCCAGATTTATAGAGCCTAGTCAGTCATATAACACTATAGATAAAACTTCCACACTATATGTCACAACCTACAATGATGATGGAGTATAGAGGATCCTAGCCCTCTTATCTCCTGTAGGTTTTAGACCTAAGATTTGGGTGACTCAGACCAATGGACCTTCCTTGCGGATGCAAGAGCATAAGTCCCAGCTTCTGGTAGTGTGCGCTGGGAACCCTGGAAGGAAGTCAGAAATGATCTCCTCTGCCAGCATATGCCCCTGGGTCAATAATACACCTGCACACAAAGTCTTGATGAAAATTATGAACAACTTCTTTATTTTTACACAAGTATTTAAACACCTCACAAAAACAGTACAGGGAGTGGCTTCCCCTTTGTCCAACCCTTATCTTCCTCTTGGCCAATGGGGTAATCTCCAGAGTAACTTGATTACCTCTAGCCAATGGACTAGAGGTAAGCTCTGGGAACTTCCAGACCCCTCCCCTGGGCCGCCCACTAGGTGTGGCTAACAGAGTCATTTGGATGCTGGCAGTCAAGAGAGACACATCTCTTTGCTATGGCCCAGGCCCCTGGATCTGGGCTAGGGAGACCCCAGAGGCCCCCTGGATAGATGGTGCCCCTATGTCTGTTGGGACCCTATTGTTCCTGACTTAAGTATGTGTACTTAAAGGATTAACCTTGGTGGCCAGCTGGGGTCCTTCTCCTGTTGCAAGATGTATGTGGCAATGTATCCAGCATGACTACCCCATACTATCATATACATATGTGTACATATTCCACACACTGTCAGTCTATTTAAGTACAAGCGTAAAAGCGCACCCCACATAAAACCACCTAATGTCCTCATAGTATATGGGATTGGGGCAGGGTTTCCACATCAATCCATCTCATGCATTATGATGACTTTTATTGATGGTGATGGGAACCCTGCTCATTTCCTTAGACAATAATCATAATAATATAACAGTATAACCGTATAACAGTATAACAGGGTGTCTGGGAGCCCCAAACCTTTTGTTCTTCCCCATGGCAACAGCATGTGGAAGACCACCCAGCCCAAAATGGCCACTGCTGCCAGTCACAAAATGGCCCCAGCATAGTTCACACCAAATCCAATATGGCCACTGGCTGATTCATGACAATCCTTCCCCAAGCGGGCGGAGAACATCCAAGATTTTCTCAGCTACGCTGATAGTCATGAATCTGCTGGTTTGGCCAGGCCCGCTGCATGCTAGGCAAGTTCATGTCGGTGCGCACACAGTCCCAAGGTGCAGAGTAAAGACCTCCCCCAGCCCTTGGCCTTGCTCCCACTGTATAGAGCAAATTGCTCTTGCCCTGCACCCCCACCCAAAACAGTCCAGGATCCCATCTCTCTGTTTTTGGCAGCAGCATGGAAGTCTCTGGGGACACAGTGGGTTGCACCCATACATTCTTCTGAGGCAAAACCGTATTTTTGGGAGCCCCATAAAACAACCCCTATCCCATAGCAACCCCTTTCCCTCCAGCCAGTCCCCACAGCTGGGCTGGGGTCTCTAAAAAAGTCTCTGGGCCTATGGGATTGCAAGGGGGCAGTCCAGTACTTCCCTCAGCAAAATTATTATTGTTGGGAGCCCAATAACACCATAACTGCAGTAAAGTACATACCGGTCTGCGCTTGACTCCAGCGTCCCTGATGGAGTCCGGACTTGGATGCCCCCTTTGCTCTGGCTCCTGGAGATCTGTATCTTTGGACAGACCCTCCTGATTTTCTTCCCCTGGGTCTGTCTGTGTTGCAGCCTGGAGAACTACGCTGTTCCCACCCAG
The DNA here is from genome assembly GCA_027410445.1 of Discoglossus pictus. NCBI lineage: Eukaryota > Metazoa > Chordata > Amphibia > Anura > Alytidae > Discoglossus > Discoglossus pictus. Next base: position 118,841,464 of record CM050168.1, on the reverse strand, counting down.
GCTGTGCTTTGGGGCCCTCAGATGACCCTCTTCTTTTGCCTTTGGTTGAATGACTGTGCTTTGGCTCTCTGATGTAGGCTGGGGAGTCTCGCAATTCCCACCCAGCCGGTTCTTTGGGGCCCTCAGCTGACCCTCTTCTTCTATGGCCTTTGGAGCGGTGTCTGTTCCAGTGGGCCTCTGGACATTGGTTATCCAGGGTATCTCCCCACTTGGTTCACCCTCTACTATGGTGCCACACTGCACCCACGGCTCCTTTGCCAAGGCTGGCAAGCTTGCTGCCCCTGTCGGGCTCTTGGTGCCCCTGGCACTCTCTTGGTGCCCCTGGCACTCTTGCTGTGTGAGGCCTGGTTCCCTGTAGCTAAGAACCAGTTCCTTCCCTCCCCACAGTCCATTACATAGCCCTCCTGGGCTCTGTGCTTCACTAGCACCTTTTTTAGCAACTCTCCTGGGGTGTCAGAGTACAGATTTTGGTTATCTGTTGTAGGCTGGGGAATCTTATCCTTCCCACCCAACCTGACCTCTACGGCCTTCTCCCCAGAGTGCATTACATAGCCCTCCCCACAGTCTCTTGGGTGGCTATCCTGAGCCCCTGGCTCCATTAGCAGTTCTGGCCCATACACATTGCCTAGAACTTCTGAGGGCAGACTTAGTTCATCTGGCCCTACCTGTTGAGCAGTTACTGGGGTTTCTGCCAGGATTTGTGCTGGAAGGTAGTCCTCAGGTGAGACCTGTTTGGAGAAACTGTGCTCTGCTAGCATTTCCTCTGGGATTAAGTCTCTTGGGGTATCAGGGGACAAACATGGGTTATCTGACCCCACCCAGGGAACATTCCCCTGGGTCTCTGGCTCTTGGAGCTGGTGATTTGGTCCCAAGCTGACTTTATCATCCCTTCTAGGCTCTGACACAGTCTCTATATTTTTTAACGGAACGCATTCTCTATCACTATGTTCTCCCCAGACCCCTTGCACACAATCACTTCGGTACATACCATCTGTGTTGTAAAGATCTGGCGACCAGTCCTCTTGACTGGGTTGTTCCCCTCTTGATGGGCAAAATGTCTCCCTATAGATCTCGTCCCACAACTCAAAATACTCCTCCTCCAGCTGCAGTTCCTGCTCAATCAGGTGTACCATTAAATTAGCCTCCATGGACCACGGTTCCAGTCCCAGACCACGACAGCGTTCCACAAACAAGTTGTTGTGCCTTTTAAAGGTTCCTATGCCCCCTTCAGGATCACCATACACAATGTCTTGGAGGCCAGAATCTATCTCCAAGCGGAAATCAAACTCCTCTCCAAGGCCACCAACTATTCTGGCGTGAAAAACGTGATATTGGTTCTCCAAGGCAACCTCTTTTCTTACTAGTACTTCCAGCCAGCCCATTAGCTCATCGTCCTGCCACAGATTCAGAATTGCCATCCATTTCTCTAGACGCAATGTCTCTCTGTAGCCAAGTCTTTGCTGAGCTGGAGTTCTCGCTCCATTGCGCTCCTGCCAGATCCTCTGGCAATACTGGTCTAGTACGTTGGACACCTCTTGTGCGGTCATCTTACTGGGGTATAAGTGCCTGGCTGCTTTAAACCGTCTTGTTGCTTCTTTGGTGATATCCGTCTGTTCCATTCTTGGTCTTTCTGTAGAGTCTCCCACCTCTGCCACCAATTGTCACAACCTACAATGATGATGGAGTATAGAGGATCCTAGTCCTCTTATCTCCTGTAGGTTTTAGACCTAAGATTTGGGTGACTCAGACCAATGGACCTTCCTTGCGGATGCAAGAGCATAAGTCCCAGCTTTTGGTAGTGTGCCTGGGAAAACCTGGCATGGAGTCAGAAACGATCTCCTCTGCCAGCATATGCCCTTGGGTCAATAATACACCTGCACACAAAGTCTTGATGAAAATTATGAACAACTTCTTTATTTTTACACAAGTATTTAAACACCTCACAAAAACAGTACAGGGAGTGGCTACCCCTTTGTCCAACCCTTATCTTCCTCTTGGCCAATGGGGTAATCTCCAGAGTAACTTGATTACCTCTAGCCAATGGACTAGAGGTAAGCTCTGGGAACTTCCAGACCCCTCCCCTGGGCCGCCCACTAGGTGTGGCTAACAGAGTCATTTGGATGCTGGCAGTCAAGAGAGACACATCTCTTTGCTATGGCCCAGGCCCCTGGATCTGGGCTAGGGAGACCCCAGAGGCCCCTGGATAGATGGTGCCCCTATGTCTGTTGGGACCCTATTGTTCCTGACTTAAGTATGTGTACTTAAAGGATTAACCTTGGTGGCCAGCTGGGGTCCTTCTCCTGTTGCAAGATGTATGTGGCAATGTATCCAGCATGACTACCCCATACTATCATATACATATGTGTACATATTCCACACACTGTCAGTCTATTTAAGTACAAGCGTAAAAGCGCACCCCACATAAAACCACCTAATGTCCTCATAGTATATGGGATTGGGGCAGGGTTTCCACATCAATCCATCTCATGCATTATGATGACTTTTATTGATGGTGATGGGAACCCTGCTCATTTCCTTAGACAATAATCATAATAATATAACAGTATAACCGTATAACAGTATAACAGGGTGTCTGGGAGCCCCAAACCTTTTGTTCTTCCCCATGGCAACAGCATGTGGAAGACCACCCAGCCCAAAATGGCCACTGCTGCCAGTCACAAAATGGCCCCAGCATAGTTCACACCAAATCCAATATGGCCACTGGCTGATTCATGACACTATAGATGTATACTGTACATATATATATATATATATATATATATATATATATATATATTAGTACAAATAAGGAATATTACATTAGTGATTCTTAGTCCACCATATGTGAAACAATTGCTGTATATATATATATATATATATATATATATATATATATATACAGCTATACCTCGTGTTTAACGCTGTAGATAGGTTCCAGGCAATATGAGTGTTAAGGCAAACAAGCTCTAAACGGGGCAGGGTAACATGGGGAAGATAGGGATAGGAGAACACAATTTCAGTTGAAATTTAAACTTTTCTGGTTTTATGCTAACACTAACACAAACTGAACGTTAGTGATTTTAAAGCTTCTGTGTCATCCTGTGTTCTGTTTTCTTTGGAGAAAAAAAAAGATCGTTATAGTGAATTAGGATGTTAAAAGTGGTCCATCAGGCAAAAACAGGATTATAGCAGGGCAATTCTTTAAAAGGGATTTGCAGGCAAAAAACAGCATTAAATAGGAGTTTAGCATTAAAAGTGGACAGGAAAAACAGCTCTATAGCAAATCAGCTCTAAACAGATTAGCTTTAAGCGGGGTATATATATATTGTAATATAGTCATACAATGGGTGTATGTAGGTAACAGACTTACCGGAGCCCTTTTTCCCCTAGGAAGTGAAAGAGTTAAACCTCCTGCAAAAGACTCAATAAACTCAGCTGCATTATATTTTAAAAGGACTGCTGAGCACTCAGCAGGATGGGTTCAGTCTGCATCTCTGCCTGCACCCTGAAATAAAAACAACTGTTGGAGCAGAAAAACTTACAGGCCTGTATATTTCAGCACTTTGTTTTGCATTAGTTTTGGCAGTGAGAGAACCGCTACTGCTGTTTAGTCAGCGATTCAAGGAAGCTAAGCTTTTGTTTTGTGTTACTTTTGTTTGTACCAGCTGACCAAGTCTGCAGTAAAAAATAATATATTTATATATACAGTATCTCACAAAAGTATATTTAATTATATCTTTTCATGTGACAACACTGAAGAAATTACACTCTACTACAATGTAAAGTAGTAAGTGTACAGCCTGTATAACAGTGTAAATTTCTGTCCCCTCAAAATAACTCAACACACAACCATTAATGTCTAAACCAGGGGTCACCAAACTTGGTCCTGGAGGGCCGCACCCAGGCCTGGATTTGTGGATATCCTTGCTGCAAACAGGAGATACTATTGCTTCTTCAGTCATCCTGATTGACTCACCTGTGCACAGAAAGGAAATCCTCAAATCCAGGCCTGGGTGCGGCCCTCCAGGACCGAGTTTGGTGACCCCTGGTCTAAACCGTTGGCAACAAAAGTGAGTACACCCCTATGTGGAAATGTCCAATTGGGCACAAAGTGTCAATATTTTGTGTGGCCACCATTATTTTCCAGCACTGCCTTAACCCTCATGGGCATGGAGTTCACCAGATCTTCACAGGTTCCCACTGGAGTCCCCTTCCACTCCTCCATAATGACATCACAGAACTGGTGAATGTTAGAGACCTTGCACTCCCCAACCTTCCATTTGAGGATACTCCATAGATGCTCAATAGGGTTTAGGTCTGGTTTCATGCTTGGCCAGTCCATCACCTTTACCATCAGCTTCTTTAGCAAGGCAGTGGTCATCTTGGAGGTGGGTTTGGGGTCATTATCATGTTGGAATGCCGCTCTGCGGCCCAGCAAAGAGCCGCCAGCAAAGAGCACAAAGAGCACAAAAACACTAATGTCCGATGAAACCCTCAGCTTGAACGTAAACAGTGATGCAGAGAGAGTGGAGGCAGGACCTGACATCATCAGGTAAATGCATATAGGGGGAATCAACACAACATATTATAGAAAACACCTAAAGACATATTTGTATATATGTTTGGTCTGGGCCTGCATGAGTGCTACCGGCACTGGGGAGCTACAGTTCATTGAGGGAACCATGAATGCCCACATGTACTGTAACATACTTAAGCAGAGCATGATTCCCTTTGTATCAGAGACTGGGCTGCAGGGCATTATTCCAACATGATAACGACCCCAAACACACTTCCAAGATGACCACTGCCTTGCTAAAGAAGCTGAAGGTAAAGGTGATGGACTGGACAAGCATGTCTCCAGATCTAAACGCTATAGAACATCTGTGGGGCATCCTCAAACAGAAGGTGGGGGAGTGCAAGGTCTCTAACATTCACCAGTTCTGTGATGTCATCATGGAGGAGTGGAAGGGGACTCCAGTGGCAACCTGTGAAGCTCTGGTGAACTCCATGCCCATGAGGGTTAAGGCAGTGCTGGAAAATAATGGTGATCACACAAAATATTGACACTTTGGACATTTCCATTTAGGGGTGTACTCAATTTTGTTGCCAACGGTTTAGACATTAATGGCTGTGTGTTGAGTTATTTTGAGGGGACAGCAAATTTACACTGTTACACATGCAGTACACTTACTACTTTACATTGTAGCAGAGTTTCATTTCTTCAGTGTTGTCACATGAAAAGATATAATACAATATTTACAAAAATGTGAGGGTTGTACTCACTTTTGTGAGATACTGTATATATATACGGTTTCCCTACACAGGCTCCCAACACCGCAGATATATAGAAAGTCTCCTCATATACAACACACAAGAGATAGTCAGATCATCTATCTATCTATCTATCTATCTATCTATCTAGGCCCCCTAGTGGCCAGTCTGTGAACTGTAGTATTTTGGGGTTTTTTAAGCCAGAAACTAATTTATATGGTATTTTAAGCACAGGGAGGCATCCTATGTGGCTGCCTAGTTGGCCTAATGCGTAATCCGGACATGGCTATACATATTTATTACATGAGATAAAGTCATAAGCAGAGAAGGAGTATATTTTCATATAATTTACATTTAATATACCTAATATGCAAACTCAATTATCTAGCACTTTTTCTTAACTTTGCCTTCCTTTACATTTCTAATGTCATGATACTGTTTCTTTAAATAAAAACCATCCTCCAGTGGGTAAGTAGATTAACAATTACACATCTCCTGGGGCTCAGCGACTTTGATAAAAGTCGCTATGTAATTAAATGTGAGTTTGATTGCGTGTTTTATGCTTGCACAGCTAGCAGAGAGCACACAGCGGTGAGGAATCAGTAAACCTGGTAAATTGGAGTGCAGCTGAATTATTTCCAAGCAGAGATTATTAATAGCAGCATGAAACATTGGATACATTCTTTCAGTGACTTCTTGATGAGAGACTTTAATTATTGTGGTATTAGCAAACAAATATGTACTGGTATTTAGGCGATCTTTCAAATAATGATGGAAGTTATCTAAATTTCCTTGAACTTCTTTTGTGTCAATAACAAACAATCAATCACTGGGGAGGAGGAATCTAGCAATCAGACCTAGCTATTACATTATGCTGTGAGCATTCCCTGTTACTTTCAAAGAAGTTAAAACAGGTTTTACTTCCTATTTACTTCATATTTTTATGCAAAGAATATTTAAAACACACCATTTGAAATATATAAACACATACTGGCCTCCATTCCATGGCTCCTTTAAGAATACAAAAAAAAAGCTATTGAAAAGCTATCCTATAGCTTCTTCAAAAAGAATCCTGTCAAATGCACATACATGCTCCCACTGGGTCTGAAAGAGAGCATAATTAAGCAGAAAAAGTAATACAGCAAGCTTTTAGTTAGAAAAAAAATCAATGCCTAGTGAAAGTGGATTGTGTGAGAGCAGCAAGTTGCGTGTGTGATGCAAGCTGCCTTCCACAAGAACTTTGAAGGCGATTCAGTGTGGTGTCAATTTGTTAGATCAAATCACCTTACAAAACCCTCTGACCTCTCCCTGCTCCTTCCTCCCCATCTTTACCTCCACAGATATATAAATAAACACAACCACATGATCCAGCTCTCATGTGATTTAAAACAGACAAAATTGATTAGTCTATTTATAAACAAAGTGTTCAAATAGTCTGAATTCCAGAAAAAAATATTTCATAGCTTAAATAGCTGCTGATTTTATCAGATTGTTACATGCTTCACAAACGACTGCATTTTCTTGAACTACCGTGGTACTTTAAAATCTGTAAGTGTATTTTTAGAGAACCCTTTCTTAATAAAGGGTTTTTTATGGATGACTTCATTCCTACACTTCTGAACATTGAAGTATTTTTCAGAACACTGGAATAAGGCATCATTGGAAGTAGCATTCTGTCAATAGGGTTCCAGATGATCCCTTTTATTTATATGTATGATCTTTTTTAATCTGATACTGTATTCTTCTCCTACATGTGGCAGTGAAGGAGGGAGCATGCAACAATAACCACAAGCCCTTCTCCTCCAGATATGTAAACATCTCCCTCTTCACCAAAATATCATGGTTTCCTCCAGAGACCAAAAGAGGCAACAAAATGTTTTCTTATTAAAACCTAGCTTTATGACATAGGTTTGATGCCTAATTATACTTAGCAAAACTCAAAGATTTCAATATATCTGTGAAGGTCTTCACTTATTTTTTGTGTAATTGAAAACAAATCTGTTCTCATATTACTCTAAAATGCTCTAAACACTAAAGAGCAATACTGACCCTCAATGCCTTCTATATTAATTCCCTACTCCACTTATGCATCTCCAGTCATACACATGTTGTGTTCTGCGGTAATCAATATATTTATCTCCTGGCTGCCATGGTGACCTGTAATTACTGGATTTCACAACTGCCAGAACAGACAAGGGGAAAGATGAAATCTACATATCCACTTTCAATACTCACTGTGTCTGTAACTAAATTAAACACTTTGGCAGATAACATCTTTAATATATATATGTTTTTATTATATATTGTAACTGAGTAAAAAACTTTGACAGATAACATCTTTAATATAGGATTTAGACTGCAGTAGGATTTAGACTGCAAATAAATATAATACTGCCTCTAGTTTATTACTTTTTATATGCAGTTATGCTGATGTAAAATCCACCATTTTGGTTTAAATAGAGCTTAGAATTACTGTATCCCCACTCACATGGAAAAAAATTCAAACCATATTTAGAAAAACTATAAAATAATATAAAAACCTAAACAAGGAGATGAAGCTAAAAAAAAAAAATACTGGTTGGGAATGCCAAGCAGGACATGGTCTCACACCACAGTGGAACCTCCTCTCCCAGAAACTGCTTCCTGGTTTTATAAATAGTCAGTTGCCTAAAACCTGACCGGGGAGGTCAATGGCCTTGCTGCCCCATGACACTGAACACACACAAAAAAAACATTTCAGGAGAAATGCAGTCAAGGGAATACCAAGCAGAGTACTCCATCTATAGTCCATTGGGTAAACTCACACATCCTCCCAGTGGACAAATCCAGGTGGCACTCTGACCAGATACTGGAGCAGAAAGGGAGAGGAATATTGGACAAAGAGCTATTCATGTGTCTTGGAATTTAAACTTTTCTTTTTTTTTTGCATGACCAGGGCACCTTCCTTTCCTTGTTACATTACTTGGTCTCGATTTCTAATAGATCTGTAGGACAAAAAACAAACTCATACAGAGTACTTACTCCGGTATGTTTTCACTATTTTGCTCTTCATAATATGACTAACATTCCTATTTCACAGAGAACAGACAGTGGACATGAATGTGTAAGGGCCACTTTAGTGGTCGTAAAAAACGTCTCCCAAATCCAGGTGGCACTCTGACCAGATACTGGAGCAGAAAGGGAGAGGAATATTGGACAAAGAGCTATCCATGTGTCTTGGAATTTAAACTTTTCTTTTTTTTTTTTGCATGACCAGGGCACCTTCCTTTCCTTGTTACATCACTTGGTCTCGATTTCTAATAGATCTGTAGGACAAAAAACAAACTCATACAGAGTACTTACTCCGGTATGTTTTCACTATTTTGCTCTTCATAATATGACTAACATTCCTTATTCACAGAGAACAGACAGTGGACATGAATGTGTAAGGGCCACTTTAGTGGTCGTAAAAAACGTCTCCCAAATTTAGGTGGCACTCTGACCAGATACTGGAGCAGAAAGGGAGAGGAATATTGGACAAAGAGCTATTCATGTGTCTTGGAATTTAAACTTTTCTTTTTTTTTTTGCATGACCAGGGCACCTTCCTTTCCTTGTTACATCACTTGGTCTCGATTTCTAATAGATCTGTAGGACAAAAAACGAACTCATACAGAGTACTTACTCCAGTATGTTTTCACTATTTTGCTCTTCATAATATGACTAACATTCCTTATTCACAGAGAACAGACAGTGGACATGAATGTGTAAGGGCCACTTTAGTGGTTGTAAAAAACGTCTCTCTAAAGAAAAGATATTAATGGTTTAATGGTACATACCTTTATTAAACATTTACTGTGAATTTAAACAGCTTATTACTTTTTTAAATCATGCCCACAGGCTATATTAGCTCCAGATCTCTCCACCCCTGAAGGTGGCATTGTGGGAGCTGCTCAGTGGGAAGTACCAAATTGAAAATATTTTGAAACCACCTTATAAAACACATATTAGTAGCAGTCCGAAGGGTAACATGAGCTACTAGCAATGTACACAAATACATTTACTATTCATCTCATACTGCAGGCACTGTATGCCGGTTTGGAGAACATTACACTGGGCAGATCCCACCCAAGAGACAACAAGCATCATACATGGGGTGGGAAGATAAAGCACTCATACTGCCTGGGGCATGATTTAAAAAAAGTAATTAATTGTATAAAAGGCACAGTAAAAGTATAATAAAGTATTTCTTATCAGGTCCTACCTAACTATTCTTTAGAAAATCCTTTATAGGACCACTAAAGCAACCCTTTAGCTGCCCACCTGTAGCAAGTTCTTCAACCATTTCATGATTTACTTGTGGCATTAATGCTACCTTAGCTGGATGACATTTTACTAATAGAGGTAACAAACATTAAAAGATTTAGAAAAGAGGGGAAAGGAAAGAACCTATATATCCGACAACAAAATCCCATCTCATAGCTATAGAAGTCGGTACAGTAGTATAGACAGACCAACTGTATAATAATAAAAATTAACTATTATTGATCATAAAAATAACAAATATATACAAAATAGATAAAATACGGCGATTAAGAAATGAAAAATATTAAAAGAAAACACACCTATAATAAGTAGTTCCCTTAGTGGGATAACAGGCGTTAAATATCACTTCTAATAGGGATTATATATTTAAAGGTTATAAACATATGTATGTGAACAACACAGGAGCATTTATCATAGATGTACATAAATTAATGTAGTCACTATGAATGAGTAGTTAAATCATCAGATTATATAGTTATAATCATACAACTGTATGGTATTCTCTTGCAACAAACACTATACCTACAATAGATACCGATGGCTATTCACAAACATAAGTATACAAAATTACATAGGATAATGACCCTCTTAAATATATATAAGTGAGGTAGGCAGATTGACTTAGTATGTATCCAAGTGGAATCAACTGGGTATATGGGTGTAGAGTACACTGTGTCCCTGTGTAGCTAAATAGTAGTAGACTTTACCACTACATGCCTCATAATCCTAAATACAATAAAGCAAATGCTGCTTTACACTATATGCGACTAATCCCCTAGATGATCTACTTACCTTCCAAATGCACTCTTAAGCAGACCTCAGATGTCTGTCACAAAGGTGCACACAGGCAATGTTGCATAGTCGTTATCTGCTGTTCACAACACGCTGGGAGCTTGCCAATGACCTCACATGTGTGGGACAGCGCTGGAGCCTATCTGATGAGTACGTTTCGTGTCCTGCTTCAACTGAGATCACATTTTCTTCATTTTGTCCCTCACATAGGGTGCCATGTTTCACATCTGTGACCCAAGGTTATGCCCCCAGTAAAGTGGTATCACTGCCAACAACTCATGCTGCTCATAAGCAAGAGAGTGACATGCTCTGTATCTGAGCAGGTATTGTAAAGCCCTTCCATGGGGATGTAGCCTTAGGTCACTGCTGTTAAGTATGGCACTCTATATGTTACTGTAGGGACTTCGTAGAAATAAGTGAAATGTAAATTTGATATGACAAATTGAGGAGGAAGAATACATTTTCAACCAGTTTAAAAATGTATACATAAACATTTCCTATAGTCCTTTTAACTAATAAGATGTGGACTAGGTCTTTACCTGGCACCTACAAGCACTTTGATAGTGTACATTCCAATGTGTGCATTAGTTCATATGTCTTTGCATATCTATTCTCTGCAGATATTCACTTCTGGCAGAAGGGGGGCTAACCTCTGACACAGCCCATTACTTTACCTGTGAACACACATCTAACAAGCATATAATTACCCTAATCCCTCAGAATAATTCTCTTGTTCCTATTGCAAAAATATGTTGCATTAACGTAAATGCATTAGAGTCTTTGAAAGGTAAACTCACTTAGGGTATAATTTTCTTACTGTACGTTCTCTGAAATCTATATGTAGTGTTTGTCTCTACACAGCAAAGTGCTTAATATACAGAACTCTGTAATATCTAGGGGTAGAGGTGAATTCATGTTCTCATCTAATTGTCACTAATATAGAGGAGTATAATTATTAAAACATTTACAGAAATTATTTAACACATTCAGGGATAATTATTTTAAAAAATAGAGAGAGGTTATTCTTAAGTCCTGACACTCTGAGAAAGTGTTAATGAGTGATATTAGTGGGAAAATGGATATGATTATAACGAAAATCATAGGCTCTTTTAATTTTACTATTTAACATTTTCTTGACCCTGGCAATTCAGTGTAGTATATATATATATATATATATATATATATATATATATATATATATATATATTTATATATATATATATATATATATATATATATATATATACATATATATATATGTATGTATACGGTATGTATATATATATATATATATATATCACATATATAGTTCTCAGCAGCGCGGGCTTGCCAAAAACCGTTGGTAACGCAACGTTAAAATTGCGGGCTTTGAGGGCCACTACCGCAGTTGGGGGCCGCTACCACGGCCCTTGCAAAACGAGCTCGCAAAAACTGCGTCCCGGGCTGCAAATGCGGACCCTCGTAAAGCGAGGGGCCGCATTTGCAAAGGTGGAGGCTCCAACGTCGGCTGCAATGAGCCAAAGGACCCCAAAGGCGCTCATTACGAATCACGCGATGAGCGCCAAAGGCGCTCAGTGCGAGGCTCGCTATGATCGCTGAAGGATCTCAGACGACCAAAACACTAACTGTCTGTGGCAAACAGCATTACCTGCCTTACAATTGTATTGCCCAGTAATTTTTGACGTGCAAGGCTCTAGTATACAGTCAGGTCCATAAATATTGGGACATCGACACAATTCTTAACTTTTTGGCTCTATACACCACCACAATGGATTTGGAATGAAACTAACAAGATGTGCTTTAACTGCAGACTTTCAGCTTTAATTTGAGGGTAATGCAAATAGCACACTCCAAATCAGGTGAACGGTGTAGGAATTACAACAGTTTGTATCTGTGCCTCCCACTTTTTAAGGGACCAAAAGTAATGGGACAATTGGCTGCTCAGCTGTTCCATGGCCAGGTGTGTGTTATTCCCTCATTATCCCATTTACAAAGAGCAGATACAAGCTCAAGTGTTCATTTCAAGTGTGCTATTTGCATTTTTTGCTGTTAACTCTCAATATGAGATCCAAAGAGCTGTCACTATCAGTGAAGCAAGCCATCATTAGGCTGAGAAAACAAAACAAACCCATCAGAGAGATAGCAAAAACATTAGGTGTGGCCAAATCAACTGTTTGGAACATACTTAAAAAGAAAGAACTCACTGGTGAGCTCAGCAACACCAAAAGACCCGGAAGACCACGGAAAATAACTGTGGTGGATGACCGAAGAATTATTTCCCTGGTGAAGAAAACACCCTTCACAACAGTTGGCCAGATCAAGAACACTCTCCGGGAGGTAGGTGTATGTGTGTCAAAGTCAACAATCACGAGAAGACTTCACCAGAGTAAATACAGAGGGTTCACCACAAGATGTAAACCATTGGTGAGCCTCAAAAACAGGAAGGCCAGATTAGAGTTTTCCAAACAACACCAAAAAAAAGCCTTCACAGTTCTGGAACAACATCCTATGGACAGATGAGACTAAGATCAACTTGTACCAGAGTGATGGGAAGAGAAGAGTATGGAGACGGAAAGGAACTGCTCATGATCCAAAGCATACCACCTCATCAGTGAAGCATGGTGGTGGTAGTGTCATGGCGTGGGCATGTATGGCTGCCAATGGAACTGGTTCTCTTGTATTTATTGATGATGTGACTGCTGACAAAAGCAGCAGGATGAATTCTGAAATGTTTCAGGCAATATTATCTGCTTATATTCAGCCAAATGCTTCAGAACTCATTGGACGGCGCTTCACAGTGCAGATAGATAATGACCCGAAGCTTACTGCAAAAGCAACCAAAGATTTTTTTTAAGGGAAAGAAGTGGAATGTTATGCAATGGCCAAGTCAATCACCTGATCTGAATCCGATTGAGCATGCATTTCACTTGCTGAAGACAAAACTGAAGGGAAAATGCCCCAAGAACAAGCAGGAACTGAAGACAGTTGCAATAGAGGTCTGGCAGAGCATCACCAGGGATGAAACCCAGCGTCTGGTGATGTCTATGCGTTCCAGACTTCAGGCTGTAATTGACTGCACAGGATTTGCAACCAAGTATTAAAAAGTGAAAGTTTGTTTTATGACTGTTAATCTGTCCCATTACTTTTGGTCCCTTAAAAAGTGTGAGGCACATATACAAACTGTTGTAATTCCTACACCGTTCACCTGATTTGGATGTAAATACCCTCAAATTAAAGCTGAAAGTCTGCAGTTAAAGCACATCTTGTTCGTTTCATTTCAAATTCATTGTGGTGGTGCATAGAGCCAAAAAGATTAGAATTGTGTCGATGTCCCAATATTTATGGACCTGACTGTATATAGTGTAAATAAATAGTACATCTGTGTTCACACTTGAATGTCTAAAGCAAGTTAAAAAACCTGCTTCCAGCTCAGAATTCTGAGAAAAACTGTTATTACACTGCATTCTGGGAAGCTGAACTGGGACATATATATACAGGGGGGGGGGGGTGGATAAGGAGGGAAGAGGAGGAGGATGGGGAGGAGGAGGATGGGGAGGAAGAAGATCCTTTTTTATAAAAAGTCATAAAAAAATTAAGTAAATGGCTTAATTCAGCAACAAAAGATTGCATCTGCATATACAATCTAACTAAACTGCAGGAGCACCCAGACTAATCCCATAGTCACTGCACGGCTCTCAGGTAAAAGAAACCAGTTCTCTTTTCACAGTCTACTTTCAGCAATACTTCTTTTCGAAGCCTTCTCCCTCAGATCCCATTTAGTGCTATTCCTCACAAGCAAACAGGTGGTGCACTGGCCGGTCAATCTTTCCAAATGCCCCACCTCATAGACTGTTAGCACACTTTTTGGTGTGTGACACTTTCTTTACACAAAACAAGCTTCTCCTTGGGGTAAAATTATACTGTTTGTTTAAATGGTGCCTTTTCACCAAAAACTCCAAAGTCTCTTGGTGCATTTTGCTGCCTTTCTCTAAGAAGTTCCAGGCTCACAGCCAATAATAAAAGAACACCCCCTCTTTCTGGTTGTAGATCTTTAAAATCCCTCCTGACTGAGTTCAGATGCAATCACTGAATGGGCTGCAGCTCAATAAACCCTATCTGTTCTAGCCCGGACATACAGCTCTGCTCAATCTCAGTTTCACATAGTTTCTCTGCTTCACTTTGTCTCTCTCTCTCTCTCTGTGTCTCCCTTGCTATATCTCTATTTCTCTTTCTCTCTATTTCTTTCTCTCTCTCTCTCTCTCTCTCTCTGTATATATGTATATATGTGTGTGTGTTTGTGGGGGGATGTTTTGAAATATATTCTATGGCCCTTTATAGAGTATTAGCTCTATTAACTTTCCTAGTGATAATCCCGAGCTCGGGGTTAATTTCCTCTTCCTAAATCGTTACTTCAGGGAGGATATGGAGGGGGCCCAGTGCTGCCGAGTTTGCCTGGGCCACACCATTCCTCTTCCTTTCTCCTCCTCATCTTCTTCCTCCCCATCCTCCTCCTCCCCATGCTCCTCCTCTTCCCTCCTTATCCTTCCTCCGTCCCCCCTCTCACCTCTTCTTATTAGTCTTTGATCATCTCCTGCTGCAGATCGGAGCCCCGCAGGGCGTCTTATGCCTTTCTCTGGAACCGGCATATGCTAATGACGTGACGTAACAAGTGCGTCACGTCATTAGCATATGCCTATTCCAGAAAAAGGCATAAAACGCTCTGCGGCGCTCCAATCAGCAGCAGGAGCTGATCGGAGGCTACAGAGAAGAGGTGAGAGGGGGGAATAAGGGATTATAAGGAGGGAGGAGGAGGAGGAGGGGGAAGAGGAGAATGAGGGGGGAAGAGGAGGATGAGGAGGGAAGGGGGGGGAAGAGGAGGATAAGGGGGGAGAGGGGGATGATGGGAATGAGGGGGGAGAGGGGGATGAAGGGGAAGAGGGGGATGAGGGGGAAGAGGAGGATGAGGTGGAAGAGGAGGATGAGGGGGGAGGAGGCTGAGGGGAAGGGGGATGAATGGGGAGGAGGATGAGAAGGGAGGAGGATGAGGGGGAGGATGAGGAGGATGAAGAGGATAATGGGCGAGGATGAGGAGGATAAGGGGGGATGAGGAGCATAAGGGGGGAAAGGGGGGCAGATAAGGGAGGAGAGGGGGGAAATGGAGGAGGATGATAAGGGGAAAGGGAGGAGGAGTGGGGGAAGGGGGAATGGTGTCTAAAGGGAGTATGATTATGTCAGTATTGTAGAATGTACCGCTTTAACATTCTAAATACTGACATAATCATACCGAGCTGGAAGGTGAAAGAATTAAAAAAAAATGATTATCTTTTATGTACAGGTGGGAAGGAATGATGGATAGAGAATGCACAATTTTTATATGGCAGCTAAAATTGGCAGTGCTTTTAATAGAACTAAGGAAGTCTCATTTATTTTCAAAGACACATCATTAGAATGTAGCAGATTCAATCAGCTCAGAGAAGAAAATGGAATTTCACAGTAAAAATAATTGCATATAAAATCTTCCAAGACTGTTGGAGTACAGTGATACCCTAAGGGTATTGAAGATCAGTAATCCTCTGTTTATATCTGATACATAAATAAATGTGCTAGATGTCTTTGTTGTGCTATAGGTCACTGTGGAGCATTGCAGCCACTACAAGTAGAACAGTAACACAGGCAATTATTTTAATGATTTCCAGATACAGAAGACGACAGAGTCACTTGAAGTCTGTGTCCATTAAACATCAAGCACATAAAAGCCAGCAAATGAATGACCTGTCCGTTCTCTGCTTTAGGTATGTGCTAGTTAATGAAAGTGGACATGGAATGGATGTGATATCCTCTATTACTGACTATACTTTCTTTAAAATGATGAAAAGAAACAAATAATGAACAGGATGTGACCACCTGCATTTAGACTTCCTGTTTTAAGAGATATGAATATAAATGGTTTAAAACTTGCTACGTGCTTGGACTTTTACTTGATTTAAGGAACACTGTTGATTATAAGTCATGTAGCCCTACTAAATTCCCTCAAGGTTGAAAACCGTAGCCCGTAACGTAGCCCGCTTGACTTGCGGCTATTAAATTGGTCCTGTAAAGCAACCTGCCAATGACTTGCAGGGTAAGGGTGACAAAAGGCTACGTGACGTGGAAATTTGAACTGCGCGCCTGCAAATCATTTGATCTGTCAAGCCCGTAACTGTTACGTTCCGATCACACTAATAAATTGCAACAAATTCCCTGGCGTTCAAGCCAGTAACCCACAAATGGAGCAAAAAAGGCCAACAGGTACCAGAGAGGATTTGATTTTTACTCCCCACCAAGACAGAGGGTTTGATAATTGGAAATGGTTTTAGGGGAGAGATATGCAATTTGTGGATGTTATCCAATGTTTCCATATTTGTAAGAACAAGGGGTAGGAGTCTGTCAAGATGTTTGTCATCCTTTTGTTAAGCATTATAAAGTTGACTTTAAGAATGATATCACGGAAAGGAAGAGATTGGCGTTCCAGATTTAGCTATATTGTTTTTAGCAGCTAAAGCTGTAAATTTAAATAATTTGTTATGAGATGCGTTTGTCAATGTGTATTTCTAGGGGGCAAGATTTGATTGTAGGTAAGATTGGGATATTCAGTATTTTAGAGGGTAATTGAGTTGTTTTCCAGATATCCTGAACTATTGGGCACTTCCACCAAGTGTGGATGAAGTCACCCATGACTTGGCAGCCTCTGAAACATTATCTACTATTTTGTGATTTAATCTTATGAAGTCTTGATGGAGTGAAATATGCTCTATGTAGGACTTTTTAGAGGTTTCCAACATTTATGGCGTAAAGAGCCCTTCGAAAGATTGGTACAAGATTCAGTCAATTTATTAGACTACCATTTAACCATGAAGGAACATTTTTGGTCTTTATTGGGAGAATTGAAGATGTCATACAGGGAGCCTAGGATTCCGTTGGCTAGGGGGAGGTTTTGACATATTGAGGAGAACCAGGACGGTTGAGTGGGGCCATATGTTCTAGTCATAGTCATCCCCCAGTGTATTAATTTTATATGATTAAAAAATTCCTTCAGAGGGATGTTGAAGTTATTCTTAAATTGCTCGCAAGTGGTAATTTGGTCATTTTTGAACCAAGAGCCTATCCTGTCTAATTTGTGAAAGGTCCACCAGTGTCTCAACTCCTCTGTATAGTCTCTGTATATACTAGAATGGGATAAAACTAAGGAGAGGGGTAAAGTAGTATACACTAATTGATAGCTGGAGTTAGCCCATTTCCAAATAGTTAAAGTAACTGTAATCGTTGGATTAGAATGTTTTGGAAAAAAGGATTTCTTTGTGGGTTTCAAATTATTGTGTCCCAGGTTTGGGGTTTCATTTGAACATTTTCTCTAAATATCCATAATTGGCTGATGTTTACTTGAGTGGGCAATTGGGAGAAATGCTAGTTGCGCAGCTCTAAAATAGAGACCTAAATTTGGACAGGAGAGGCCTGCTTTAGTTCTGTGTCTAAACATATATATATATATATATATATCACATATATAGTTGTGAGCATACGAGCTTGCTTAAGCCGTTGCTCACGCTTGCGAGGGCCGCAGTTGCTGGCATGGAGCGCCGAAGGCGCTCCATGCCAGCAACTGAGGCCCTCCTGGTCACCAACTGGATACTCAATCACTGTATTTACCTGAGCCCGCGGCCCCTCGCGTCGCGCTAATAAAAAACCGGAAGTGGGTGTACCAGAACTCACTGCACAAAACTTCAAGTCCCAGAATGCTCAGCAGCACAAGCAGTAGCCACTCAGCACATTAGGGGGCGAGTCTAATATATAATATAGCTGTGTATGTAAATCTGTCTCACTCTGCAAAAACAAATGGAAAGATAGAACTGTTTTTTTAAAGTTTATGTGTCACATTTAATGTATATATATTTAAATATTGTGGTAGGGAGGATTATCTCTGAGGACCTGGACTTTTATGTGAAATCAATATACTCTAGATGGCTTCTTATTTACATTATACAACATATATATATATATATATATATATATATACACATTATATATATATATATATATATATATATATATATATATATATACACATTATATATATATATATATATATATATATACACATTATATATATATATATATATATATATATATATATATATATACACATTATATATATATATATATATATATATATATACACATTATATATATATATATATATATATATACACATATTATATATATATATATATATATATATACACATTATATATATATATATATATATATATATATACACATTATATACATATATATATATATATATATATATATATATACATATATATATATATATATATATATATATATATACACATTATATTTATATAATATATTTATTTATTTATATATACACACATTATATTATATATATATTTACACATTATATATATATATATATCACATCACATATATAGTTGTGAGCGTACGGGCCGTTGCTCACGCTTGCGGGCTCGCGTAGCGAGGGGCGCGGGCAAGGGCCTCAGTTGCTGGGATGGAGCGCCGAAGGCGCTCCATCCCAGCAACTGAGGCCCTTGCTCGCAGCGTACAGCCCGTTGCTCACGCTGAGGCCCTGCAGCCACCTCCTCCCCACAATACCCCGCCGCTGGAGAGAGGGAGCAGAACTCCATGCCCCATTACACCCATCAGACTACTTACATTAATTGGAGCATCTCAATTCACCTCCGCCATGTCTCCCCTGCCTGCACATTTTCGGAACAGCTTCGATGAATGTAAGTAGTCTGATGGGTCTGATCGGGCCCATGAAGGCCTGGCCTTGGGGGACATGAAGGCTTAGCCTGGGGGGACATGGCATCATGGGCTGGAGGCCATAAACGTCGCAACGCAAATAACACAGCACACACATTACGACACTCGCAAACACCATACCACACACGTTCACACGCATTACAGCCTCGCAACACTCGGACGCAACTCGCGAACATTACAAAATTAAAAACACAATACATACACACAGCACATACATAAAAAACTTACCTACAGCAACAGGGAGCATCCAGGACCTCAAAAATGCAACTTACACCTTCGTTTCAATAAAAATAAAAGAGTTTGGACAATAAAAAATTTGATATGCGAGAGAAAAAATGGCCGCCGAACAAAACGAAAACGAGGCTACAGCACTCTCAACACGTAAAAAACACCACAACACACTCGCAAAACAACACCCGAAACTCGAAAAACACCACGAAGCACCGACGGCTAATCCGCAAACACCCATAACACAGATAACCCGCCATTTTACGCCAATGCGGAAGTACACCACTACGCTAACGGTTTCGTCTCGCGCACGCACACTCTTACACTGCACGCATTCATCACGCTTACACAGCAGCTACACGCCACTAATGCTGCAGCAATATGAAAACAGATTGTCAGCTCTTCAACACAATGCTTCAAAATAGGTAAAGTATATTCATTTATTCATCTACTATATATTTTAGTATTACACACCAAACAGCATTAGCTACCTTACGATTTGATTGCCGTCATTTTTTGACGGGCAATTCGCTAGTATATATATATATAGCAATTATTTCACATATGGTGGGCTAAGAGTGATAGAAGCCCTCCACCGTACAAAGTACAGTAGTACAAGTAAGGAATAGTACATCAGTGATTCCACTTGAATGTCTAAAAATAAGTTGATAAAAACTTATTTCCTGCTCAAATTTCTCAGAATCACAGTATATGCACTGCAATCTGGGAAAACTGGGCGGGACATGCAAATGAGGCCACATAATGCACCATCACTCTGTCAATCCAAACCATTTTAAACATGGCTCCTTTAAAGCATATGCTTACTGTATTTCACAGTTTTAGACATGGCAACGGATGGATTTTTCTTTTTGCGATTCTAGGTGATTTATTTCACCAGATGAATTGGAATATTTGATTTTGGAAACTATTCAATTCCTAATCATTGATTTGTATAGGTAAAGTTCTAAACGCATATATATATATATATATATATATATATATATATATATATATATATATATATATATATATAAGAAAACATGTTTAATAGCATTCAATTGATAAAATACATGTTACTACCATATACTGTAGATTTAAATTATGCCTCAGTGGGAACCTCCAATGTGTCTCGAAGAGCACTATGCACATCCATTAGCATATTCAGTGATAATATGAGAGAAAAACAGGCAACGGATGTGGTGGAGATTAAATGAGAGAGGAATTATTTGTCAAAAGAGCTTAATTGTATCTGTACTTTGCACTGTCTGTATTATCTATCTATCTATCTATCTGTTTATATTTAGATATTAACAAAATGGCAATTGAAAAATATTGATGACTCCAGTCTCTAAATACAAATATGCACTAGACCAGGGGTGATCAAGTTCAGTCCTAGAAAGCCCCATACAGGACATGATTTGAGGATATACCAACTCACCTGTGCACAGAAAGAATAATCTCAAATACAGGTCTGTGTTGGGCTTTCTAGGACCGGAATTGCCCATCCCTGCATTAGACTGACTGTTAAGCCTTTTTACTTGAAAACCAGTATAAACAACTAGTATAAGATAGAATGGACATATGAGATGGCCCTTTTAGTTCTTCTCTATTGCTAAAATCTATTGTTTAAAAATGTCTTACCTATTAATGTCATGTTATTATAACAAAATCCCATCCTGCTTTTACAAACAATATAAGTTTATTAAGAATTTATTATATACTCTGTGCCTAGAGCACCTCTAATTGGAATATATGTTAGATCTAATTGTAAGAGTATACTCTCGGGGACATTTTAACCCCTACTGAAAACAGACAATTATTTTAATGATCTCTTTAAATGTAGACAGACACATGAAGCTCGGGTCATGCATTTCATAAAATATCAAAGAAATATCAGATGCTCCCATTGAAGTAAAAAGAAAAAACAATGAGTTATCCCCAACATGTTTTGGGACTTAGATATTTGATCCCTGTAGACCTGGATTAGAAGTTATAGTTTTCTGGAATTACGTTTTGCTTGGTTTAGAGATACATAAAAACACAAAATTATCTTTTAAAAACTGAATTTAGCTCTGAAAACAATTTATTGGGAGGGTCACACAGCTATTCATTCTGCTGGGGAAAGACACCCAACCTTACACATTTTGAAAGTATTTTTAAAAGAATATATTTGCTGAAATGTCAGGACAAAGGGAGGATAGTGAGGGTTACAAGCTGATAGTCAAGACAGGCAGCAATGGTGCTATGGAAAATGTTTGCGCAATACAAATAAAAGTTAATCATATATAGTTGTGGTAATTATGAATTGTCGGTCATGCCATGTTAAAAATTACGAAGTTGCGCATGGACAATGAGCGACAAAGGCTGCAATGTTCCTCCGCTATTTAACTCTAACCACAAGATTTCAACATTGTCACTAGTTCCACTATAAATATCTTCTCTGACTATAGACTTTAAATGGCCACTTATTTTAGCACAATTTGGATCACTTTAAATCTACTAAAAGCATTTTGAAATATTTTTTTGTTTTTCTAATATGAGCATTTTTCACTGAGAAATGAAATCAAATAAAGTCTGTGCTATGTGTGTGAAAGACTGCCCACAGCCTGCTCCACAAGGATTTGGTTTATTACTCCATCATCAAAATTGCCATGTAACTATGATGTCTTGGCTCCAAAACAGAAATCTGTTGTAGAGAACTACACAGAGCCAGGGTATGACCTCATTGGGCGGGACAGTACTGATGTAGATCCGACGCGCACGTTTCTTGTCCAGGCTTCAACTGGCATCAGTTCAGATTGTAGAGGGGCTATTAATCAGGTGAGTGAATAGGAGATCTGGGCTGAGTTAACTCTTTACTAACATCAGAGTACAAGATAGCATTGAGTTGAAATACATACAGTGCATCATGATTGCAGATGGCTATGAAATAACATGCACATTTTCACGAATAAAGAGATGTATTTGCTGTTTGTTATGTTAGTACTTCAATAAACTGAATATGGTGATTAGCCATCTTAATGACCTAATTATTGTGTGCCATATATATATCTATGATCTTTTAAAACATTAGGTAGTAATCAACTGGTTGTGTCACATGAGTTTTATTAAACATGTTGACAGAAGCTTCCCAGTGTGTATGACTGAAGAATTACTAAGTACGTTTGAGTAAATATGCTTGAATAGTAATACTTATGTTCCATTGTAGCAGATCCGCTAGAGATTGTGGGTAATAGTTATAACCATGTCTAAACATCAAGGAGTCATCCTGTAAGACGTATATCATCAAAACAACCTTATCAATTAATTGATAGTGACTAACAAATATTTTCTAACTGTAGGCAGGGGTTGGCTGATTATGTTTATTATGTGGCTCATAGCAGATCCGCCAAGGTTTGTGGGTAAAAGATATATCAATGCCTAAATATCAATGATGAACAATGAGTCATCCTGTATATCATCAAGCAAATTTATCAATAAAATGATAGTGACTAACTAATATTTACACACTGTAGGCATGGGTTTAGTGTACATAGCTTATAATGTTTATTATATGGCTCATTGCTGAGTCAAGAAATGAAACCCCAAATTACAAAAGTTGTTGCCCTATTTCCACACAAAAAAACCCTGAAATAAAGGTATTTATGTGAAGTGCTTTTGTTTAATAAATAATAATTTGGGGTCAATGCCATGATATCGTGGGTCATAAAGGTAGTCAATTGATAACTAGGTCAATATTATAGATTTACTTTAAGTTTTACGGACTAAAATGTCCTACAATAGAGAGAGATATGATTGTGGGTGGTTTATAAATATACACTGAAATTGTTATGTTCATTAAGTCCATCCGGTGCCAGTATTATAAACATTGCTATCCACCGGGTATCAAATCTCTACAATTCCAACTCCAGGGGCCTCATTCAACTAATGGCCGCAAAATGGCTGCAAAGCTGCAATTCCTTGCGAGGGTGCTGTGGCCCCTCATAGCCCTACTTCTACGTTGCTATTGTTTTACTCAAGGGCCCAGCCGGGGCAGAAGAGGAGAAGTATGGGGACATAGCGGTAAAGTAAGTTTAATGTATATTATGTTTATTATGTTTTATGTTGTGATTATGTGTGTACTTATGTTATGTTTTGTTTATTCCAGGGGGCCCAGCCGGAAAAGACAAGAAGGATGGGGACATGGTGGAAAGGTAAGTTTAATATTTAGAATGTTTATTGTTTTTTATGTAGTGTTTATTTTTGAATAATTTGATGTTTATTGTTTTCCTAGGGGTGAGACCTGCGGCAGGAAATGTATCATCGCTGAAGGAGCATCTAGGCAAGGTAAGTGGTCCTTTTTATTATATTTTAGTTCAGATTTAGGGGTTTTAATGTAATGTAGATACTGTAGGGGGTAATGATTTATAGATAGGGGATAATGTTTTGTAGATGGGGTAATGTTGTATAGATAGGGGGTAATGTTTTGTAGATCGGGGGTAATGTTTTATAGATAGGGAGTAATGTATTGTAGATAGTGGTTAATGTTTTATAGATAGGGGGTAATGTTTTATAGATAGGGGTAATGTTTTGTAGATTGGGGTAATGTTTTACAGATAGGGTGTAATGTTGTATAGATGGGGTAATGTTTTATAGATAGGGGTAATGTATTGTAGTCAGGGGGATATGTAATGTAGATAGGGAAAAATGTATTGTAGTTTTATTTATTTATTTTTTTTATTTTTTTTCTCATATCCAAAATACAAAAATATAATAATACATTCAACTACAATCACATCAATTTACACTTACATTTTTACAGGATCATTATTTTACGTAATTTACAAGAGATTATAAACCTTTACTCCCCACATACGTATCCCAGATATGCCAATTTGTGCTCAAACCTCTTTCTTTTATGCTTTTTTAAATTTCTCTTTGTCAAACTCTCTCTACAATTTCTTGTATTGATGGTACTTGAATTATTTTCCAATATTTTACTAATAACCATTTTATTATCAGTAGAATATGTGACACTATGAATTTGCTTTTAGGAAGTTATTTTACCATTTCTAAATGTAATATTAGGAATTGAGAATTGCACAGAATCTCAGTTCCCACTGTTTCTAAGATCCATACACTTTCTTCCAAAAGTCTTTCATCACTTCGCACTCTCACCATACATGTAATGCGTCCTCTGAATTGCTGCATTCTTTCCATTTAATTTTTTTTTCGATTTTAATTTATTTATCATACCAGGAGTATGATACCATTGTTGTATTATGTTAAAATATAACTCTATATAAGAATTTGCTTGAGCTGAAGATTGAACTAACTTGAAATTATTTATGCATATCTCTTCTTTATAATATATTTATCTGCTTTTCCCATGTTGTTATAGCTTTGAACTTTTTAAATACCTCATTTTGAGATATTATTTTCTGACATTTAGAGATTATGCAAGACATATTTATACTTTGGGTTAACTGTTCCCATGATGTTATCTTTTCTCTTAAATCCTCTCTTTTTTAATATATCTTTAATAGAGCCGTATAGCAACCACATACCTCCCTCTAACTTGTATTTCTGTTTCAATTTAGGCCAACCCATTTGGTTCCCTTCCCTTCTCAAACATATCCCCTATATTATACATGCCTTTCTTTTTACATTGTTCTACCTTTATATTCCCCTGAGATAAAGATAATATTTCTATTGGAGTACCTAAAGAGGGACAGGATGATCATTTTAGTTTGTCTCTCGCCTTAATCCAAACGTTCAACAGTGATCTTATTCCTCTAGGTACCTTCTTGTATTGTAGTTAGGGGTATATTTGTAATGTATTTATTGCTGCATTGTAATGTTATGTATATTTGTATATGTATTTTCTTTGCAGGTGCGTAATTCTTTTTTTTTTTTTGTAGTGGGGGTGTTGTGTAATGTTCTTTTTTATTTTTTTTGTTGGGGTTGTGTGATGTCCTTTTTTATTTTTTGTAGTGGGGGGTTGTGTAATGTTCTTTTTTTATTTTTTGTAACATAGTTTTTTCTTACTTTGTGTAATTAGTGAGGGGTGAATAGGGGGTTAGGTAGGAATGTTAGGTAGGTAGGGGTTAATAAGATAGGGTAGAGGGGGTTAGTTAAGATTTAGTAGTTTATTGGGATAGTGTAGTGTAGTGTTTGTCCTGGAGGACCCTCACGGCACTGATGGGGTTAATATTAGGGTTCTAATTGTCCCATGAGGGTCTTCATAGACCTTTATGGGACTGATGGGGTAAAATGGAAGCTTATGGGGGTCTTATAGACCCCCATAAGTGATGGGGTTAGATGGAAGCTTATCAGGGTCTGTATAGACCCCTTTAGAGATGGAGTTAAATAGGCCTATATGGGGATAAATAGGTCTAGAAGGGGTTAAATAGGCCCAGTTAGGGTTAGATTGGCTCAGTTAGGGTTATTAGGTCCAGAAAGGCCCAGTTAGGGTTAAATAGGTCTAGAAGGGGCTAAATATGCCCAGTTATGGTTAGATAAGCCCAGTAAAGGTTAGATAGGCACAGTTAGTATTAAATAGTTCTAGAGGGGGTTAAGTAGGCTCAGTTAGGGTTAGATAGGCCCAGGTAGGGTTATTAGGCATAGTTAAGGTTAGATAGGCCTAGTTAGGTTAGATAGGCCCAGTGGGTTATATAGGCTCAGTTTGGGTTACATGGGTCTAGAGGGGGTTAAATAGGTCCAGTTAGGGTGAAATAGGCCCAATTAGGTTTAAATAGGGTTTAGGATGGGTTAATGGGGTATAGTTATGGTTACAGGGTTAATGGGGTATAGTTAGGTTTAATAGTGTAGTGTAGTCCTTTAACTTTGTCATGATATTCCTGGAGGACCCTCATGGCACTTGTAGGGATAACCTAAGGGTTGATAGTGTCGTATAGGGCTCTATAAAGCCCCCTATTGGACTGAGGGGGTTACTATTAGTCTCATTGGGGTCTATATTGACCCCCATGAGTGATGGGGTTTATGTTTAGGTGCTGGGGGGTACTTATAGTACCCCTGCGTCTTGGGGGTAACCATTAGTGTGCTGTGGGCTCTTTAAGGACCCACAGCGGGAAATTCAAACACTGAAATTCCCTGGGCTTGAATTTTGAATTCAAGCCCACAATGGGAAACTTAAGTCCTGTAGATGCTGTGGGGGTCCCGCTTGGTGACGATCAGGACCCCTGCAGCAAGGCAAGGGGTTAATGTGTGGAGCCTGCAGGGGTCCTGATAGGATACCTGCAGCAAGGGTTAATGTGTGCACATTGCAGTGGTCACGATGGGGACCCCTGCATTATAGAGTTAATATGTGAACCCTGCAGGAGTCCTGTTCGGACCCCTGCATTATAAGGTTAATGTGTGCACCCTGCAGGCTTCTCGATCGGACCCCTGTATTGTAGGTGTGATGTAGGGACACTGTAGGGACACTGTAGGGGTCCAAATCGGGTCCCGATCGGGTCCCCTGAAGCCAGTGGGGGGCTTAATTGGAGGGTAAGCAAGGGCTTCATTTTTGGCTGTTTTACAGGGTTGACAGGAGGGTGATCAGAGCATTTGAATGGGGATGGGTGGTTTCATGCCGAATCTCTTGCGGACGCATAACATCACAGGCTTTCCATGTAGTAAGCTGCTATCGGGGTGGCCGCAAGGGAACGCAGCTCCTACGGCCACCAGGTTTCCTCTTCTGATTCCTAGTGATATTTTCTGTAATACCCAGCATTTTACCTTGGGTTTGGAGTTGTGGCATTCATTGAAATGTCTGGCAACCAATGTAAGCTTCTTGCCACTATTTCAATCATTTGTGCTGTTAAGGATATTTCGTAGATGCTCTCCTAGTCTCCGTCGCAATTCTCTGGTTGTAACCCGACATACTTGAAGGAACAGGTGCATTCCAGACAGTATACAACTCCTTGTGTCCCACAATTAAAGAAAATGTATTCAAATGTTTTTTCCAGTTCTGTCAGTTATCTGTGGTATTTTGGTCATTTGTGGGCAGAATTACAATGCCTACAACCAAAGGGTCCATCTGGCAATGACTGGGAGTTTGGCTTGCATCTAATGTAATGGCTATGTATCAAGGTATCCTTGATGGTCTTTGATCTTCTCCAGCCAATCTGTATTTGATAGCCGATGAATTATTTAACAATTGTATCCATCTGTAATATGTCAATATGTTTGTTAAGAATGTCAGTAATATTGTTCCAGTCTTCACTGAAAGTTCCAATGAATCACACAGGAACACCATTAGCCATTTTTGGTTTAGCAACTAACAGTGTGTCTTTTGGGGTATGTAACATCCTCTGATATGCTCTCTTTACAGACATGTTACTGTATCCTCTATTTTTAAGTATTTTTCGTAGTTCATCAGACCTAGTCTTGAAGATTTTTTAGATCTGAACAATTCCTTCTTAGCCGTAAGAATTCGCCCACTGGGATTGCTTTTAGGGATGGAGGAAAATCAGAACTCTTATGATGCAGAGTGCTGTTAGTTGCTGTGGGGTTTCTGTATAAATCATTTATGATATTTTCATCAGCATCCTTCTGCACTGTGATGTCCAGAAAATCGACTTTATCTTGGTCAGTGGTATGGGTCAGTCTCAAGTGCAGATGATTATTATCAATGTATTTTATCCACAATACCACATGTTCTGTAAATGCCAAATTGATGTAATTGAAAACATGTTCCCTTTCCCCCCACCCTAGATACAGGTTAGCATATCTAAGGGCACACGCTGATCCCATGGCACTTCCTCGTTTTTGTAAATAAAAAGGTTAGATAGGCCTAGTTAGGGTTAGATAGGCCCAGTTGGGTTATATAGGCTCAGTTTGGGTTACATGGGTCTAGAGGGGGTTAAATAGGTCCAGTTAGGGTGAAATAGGCCCAATTAGGTTTAAATAGGGTTTAGGATGGGTTAATGGGGTATAGTTATGGTTAGAGGGTTAATGGGGTATAGTTAGGTTTAATAGTGTAGTGTAGTCCTTTAACTTTGTCATGATATTCCTGGAGGACCCTCATGGCACTTGTAGGGATAACCTAAGGGTTAATAGTGTCGTATAGGGCTCTATAAAGACCCCTATTGGACTGAGGGGGTTAATATTAGTCTCATGGGGGTCTATATTGACCCCCATGAGTGATGGGGTTTATGTTTAGGTACTGGGGGGTACTTATAGTACCCCTGCATCTTGGGGGTAACCATTAGTGTGCTGTGGGCTCTTTAAGGACCCACAGCGGGAAATTCAAACACTGAAATTCCCTGGGCTTGAATTTTGAATTCAAGCCCACAATGGGAAATTTAAGTCCTGTAGATGCTGTGGGGGTCCCGCTTGGTGACGATCAGGACCCCTGCAGCAAGGCAAGGGGTTAATGTGTGGAGCCTGCAGGGGTCCTGATAGGATACCTGCAGCAAGGGTTAATGTGTGCACATTGCAGTGGTCACGATGGGGACCCCTGCATTATAGAGTTAATATGTGAACCCTGCAGGAGTCCTGTTCGGACCCCTGCATTATAAGGTTAATGTTTGCACCCTGCAGGGTTCTCGATCGGACCCCTGTATTGTAGGTGTGATGTAGGGACACTGTAGGGACACTGTAGGGGTCCAAATCGGGTCCCGATTGGGTCCCCTGAAGCCAGTGGGGGGCTTAATTGGAGGGTAAGCAAGGGCTTCATTTTTGGCTGTTTTACAGGGTTGACAGGAGGGTGATCAGAGCATTTGAATGGGGATGGGTGGTTTCATGCCGAATCTCTTGCGGACGCATAACATCACAGGCTTTCCATGTAGTAAGCTGCTATCGGGGTGGCTGCAAGGGAACGCAGCTCCTACGGCCACCAGGTTTCCTCTTCTGATTCCTAGTGATATTTTCTGTAATACCCAGCATTTTACCTTGGGTTTGGAGTTGTGGCATTCATTGAAATGTCTGGCAACCAATGTAAGCTTCTTGCCACTATTTCAATCATTTGTGCTGTTAAGGATATTTCGTAGATGCTCTCCTAGTCTCCGTCGCAATTCTCTGGTTGTAACCCGACATACTTGAAGGAACAGGTGCATTCCAGACAGTATACAACTCCTTGTGTCCCACAATTAAAGAAAATGTATTCAAATGTTTTTTCCAGTTCTGTCAGTTATCTGTGGTATTTTGGTCATTTGTGGGCAGAATTACAATGCCTACAACCAAAGGGTCCATCTGGCAATGACTGGGAGTTTGGCTTGCATCTAATGTAATGGCTATGTATCAAGGTATCCTTGATGGTCTTTGATCTTCTCCAGCCAATCTGTATTTGATAGCCGATGAATTATTTAACAATTGTATCCATCTGTAATATGTCAATATGTTTGTTAAGAATGTCAGTAATATTGTTCCAGTCTTCACTGAAAGTTCCAATGAATCACACAGGAACACCATTAGCCATTTTTGGTTTAGCAACTAACAGTGTGTCTTTTGGGGTATGTAACATCCTCTGATATGCTCTCTTTACAGACATGTTACTGTATCCTCTATTTTTAAGTATTTTTCGTAGTTCATCAGACCTAGTCTTGAAGATTTTTTAGATCTGAACAATTCCTTCTTAGCCGTAAGAATTCGCCCACTGGGATTGCTTTTAGGGATGGAGGAAAATCAGAACTCTTATGATGCAGAGTGCTGTTAGTTGCTGTGGGGTTTCTGTATAAATCATTTATGATATTTTCATCAGCATCCTTCTGCACTGTGATGTCCAGAAAATCGACTTTATCTTGGTCAGTGGTATGGGTCAGTCTCAAGTGCAGATGATTATTATCAATGTATTTTATCCACAATACCACATGTTCTGTAAATGCCAAATTGATGTAATTGAAAACATGTTCCCTTTCCCCCCACCCTAGATACAGGTTAGCATATCTAAGGGCACACGCTGATCCCATGGCAGTTCCTCGTTTTTGTAAATAAAAATGGTAATTGAAGACAAAGTAATTATGGTGAAGAATGAATCTTAATAACCGCAGTAAAAAGTTGTTATTTGCTTTATTAGTAAGTGATTCTATAGTAAGGAAATACTTGACTGCCTCAAATCCAGCAGCATGGTTCATTTAGGTGTATAAGCTCTCCACATCACATGTTATTAATAGTGTTACTGCCATTCAGCTTCTTAAGAACATCCATTGTATCCCTCACATATGAGAGTAGGCTCAATACAAAGAATCATAGTTTTATATCGAGGAATTGGCTTGCCTTCTCACACAAACTGCCATTTCCGGAGATGATAAGCCTCAATTATGTTGTTGTAAAGTTTGATGTAGTCATCAGTGGGATCACCAAATAGGCGGCTGTAACACAATTTGTCACTCAACTTCATCCACATACATTTCCACCGGCCACATCACCATATTAACCAAATGTCTGAGGGCTTCAATTCAATGTCATCCCATTCACTGATTTCTCTTAGGGCTTGTTGTTGGTGATGTTCTGTACAGTGACAGTTTTCAAAGTTTCAAATCACGTGTGACTGCCTTAACGTACACATCTATGGCTGGGGCAGGTAGAGAGGACTGGATTAAAGTGTGACTTGATTCGTAATTTATCAGATGTTTCATCTGTATTGACATTCATCTCGTCTTGGGAGTTAGATGTTACAGGGACCATTACATCAGTGATGTTGTCCTTTTTTGTAAAGAATCTCTTGATCAATATTTTTTGTGGAAAAAGATTTACATCTTTGAAAATATCAAAGAAGTCAAAGTTGTGACTGGGTGAGAAGAATAGGCCCTTGTGAAGTAGAGAGGTCTGTGCATTAGTAAACTGATTAGTAGATAGGTTGGTGATGTGCATAGTATCACGCTCTACCATCTCTATCTTCTGGACCTTTGTTTCCTCATCGTTGGTTCCTCTCTCCCTCTGTATGTTGATCTAGTTATCAATTGACCACCTGTATGACCCACATCATGGCATAGACCCCAAATTATTTGTCCATTATATCCACTTAGATAAGTCTTTTCATTCCTACGTGTGTCTCCCCTCTTAATAATTGTACGTCAGTATTTAAGCACTGTACACACCGATTTTGGTGTGATACAACATACCCTGGATTAAAACATACTTCATGAGCAACTTTTTTCATCAAACAAAAGCACTTCACATAAATAGCTATATTTCAGTTTCTGTGTTTTTGTGGAAATAGGGCAGCAACTATTTGTAATTTTGGGGTTCATTTGTTGACTCAGCAATGAGCCATATAATAAACATTATCAGCTATGTACACTAACCCCTGCCAACAGTATGTAAATATTAGTTCGTCACTATCATTTTATTGATAAATTTGCTTGATTTTATACGCCTTACAGGTTGACTTTATTGTTCATCATTGATGTTTAGGCATGGTTATAACTATTACCCACAATCTCTAGCGGATCTGCTACAATGGAACATAAGTATTACTATTCAAGCGTATTCACTCAATCGTACTTAGTAATTCTTCAGTCATACACAGTGGGAAGCTTCTGTCAACATGCTTAATATAACTCATGTGACACAACCAGTTGATTACAACCTAATGTTTTAAAAGATCAAAGAGATATATATGACACACAATAATTAGGTCATTAAGTTTGGTAATCACAGTAATCAGTTTATTGAAGTACTAACATATAAACAGCAAATACATCTCTTTATCTATCTTGTACTCTGATGTTAATCTTCTTTCTTGACTTCACTAACCTCAGCGCTGTCTCCGCCCGATGACATCATACGCTGGCTCTGTGTAGTTCTCTACAACAGATTTCTGTTTTGGAGCAAAGATATAATCATAACAATGCAATTTTTATGTGAAATTACCACAAGGTAAGTGGGTATCAGTGGGATTAGTCCCAGACACCCTAGAATAGTAGTTAGGATCTTATATGAGTCAGGTAAAGGGGTAAGTAGTGGGTCCCCCAGGTAACTTAACGGTATCTACTGCTACAACTAAGTTAAATAGGGCCACAGTGGTAAAAGTGCTTTGCCCTGATATTCCCACTGCTGCATATATACTGTATGTATATGGTTTGGCATCTAATACTATTGATGCACTGTTAACAACTATGAATAAAGGCATATATGTGTACAGACCTGCTAAGAATTATTTATGATTGTATTATATGAATGAAGCATTCCACTTTTGAATTGTAGTTACTTTACAGAGAAATTTAAATTACACACTGTGGATACTCTCATGCTTATACCCAATCACATATGCACTTTAAGCTATTGTGGTATGATGTGTATATATGTACCTACTTAAAAGAATTTATGAATAATAAGTACTATCTATCATATTATATGAATATGATTAGTATCAGTACTTTAGCTATTTAGCAGACATTTTTAGTATACACTGTTGATCAATATAAGTTACTATCAAACCATATATACTACTTAAGATTGTGAACAATTTGCTAAGTGTGTGGGACAGCTTGTCATTTATTTATTTCTATCTTAACTGTAATATTTTATACAATTTGTGTGAGTTACTTTTATTTTATATCCAATAAAAGTTATATATTATTTAAATCAAACCTTGTTGGTCCTCACTGTACTAAACTAGAATCATTTTGGTTGTTTGGGGTTATAAGCCATTGGTCAGAATTTAATGGTGTCTTTCTTCTTTCTCTTCTTTGGTATCAATTATATATTTTCCACTGCTGGCCATAGAACTATCTCCTAGACAGACTATTTAAATATAACTAAGTTATCATAGTATAACTACTTCAAACTCTCCATTTGGAGCAGCCCTTTACAAAAATCACACCACTTTTCCCCTGAAGTCTATTTTTGCCAAGCTTGCCAGCATCTGTTAGCTTGGTGTGCATTCATGCCCTTGAGCTAGTGGGAAACTATACATTTTGGTGGATAATTTTAGAGAAGAGTTTAACAAGCACCATATTTTATAATTGCAGAAAAATTCTTTACTGTGAGGTCTTGATATACATCTATAATTATAACTTCTACAAACATGCAATTTATAATTGGCAATAAGGATACTGCCTGTTTGAAGCATTATGAATATAGTATTTTATTTTGTTGTCTGTTCTCTTACATGATGTACCTAATAATCTAACAAAATAATCAGCTACATACGCCATGGACAGTAAATCATTTTTAGAGTATCTTTAGTCAGAATCTTTGAAGACACTGTTTTTGAATATAGGAATCCATTTTGTGTTTTTTACAACACTTGGTACAAGTGATACATGTAACTGACCCATTGTCACTAGGGAAACAGACACTTCCTGTTCAATGAAATTATCCTCCCGTTTAAGGAAGTGGATCTGCTGACTAAAAATGACATCATAATTGTATATGAAAGATAAATTACAGGCTGTATTTTTTTTTATTCCAAAAATATATTGAATACTTTTAGTTTAGGTATTCAATATAGTAATTTTTACAAATATGACCTTTATGGTCCTTTAATTATTGCCCCTCTTGTTCCCCTTCTTGTTGGAATTTTGATGATGAACACTCATAACAAATACATATTAAATACATCCCTTTATAATAGTACATCATAATCATTTTTTATAGGACTAACAAGAAAAAATCCATTATAGAACAGAACTAAAAGGTGAAATTTACTGTCAAGAATAAATGTGTCGAGAGTTACACGGCTTCAGTGCAGTAATTACCAGTTGTGTAAGGTAATGCAGTCTGACTCATGTAATAAGTGTTCTCTGTGCAATGCGAACAAAGCTTTTTTATAGCCATGTGGAGAAAAGGTTATGGAAATATAAGAGCATTGGAGAACACAGCTGTCTGTACCTCTTTTCATACAATTTTAAAAGAGACATAGCAAAATTCAGTTACTGCACAAATAAAAAGTGCACAGCTCTTGAGCTTCATGCCCAACGGTGGTCCTTAGTTCAAGAAAAAGGTCCACATACTCTCAGAAAGCATCAATTCACAAAATGTTTGCAGCAAAAAAAGTAGGTACACAGTAAGTATCAAGGACTAAAAATAACATTCATATCTGATCCAACCCATTTAATCACATTGTATTTTGTCTCTTTCTGGAGTAGGGGCTCCTTTTATCCAGTGCAGTCAGATGCATAGTCTCAACTAAGAAGGGAAGCTCATGTGTGGCCTGAGGATGGTAGGTTTGTTTTTAGGGAAAAAAGTATCTTTCTGGAGCAGGGGCTCCTTTTATCCAGTGCAGTCAGATGCATAGTCTCAACTAAGAAGGGAAGCTCATGTGTGGCCTGAGGATGGTAAGTTTGTTTTTAGGAAAACCTTAAAACAAGAAGCTCTGGGGAAAAAAAAAACAGAAAATATGAAAAAAATACTATGTTAGTAAAATTATCTGGCATATAATATATTAATAATTGTTTATATAAGTAATTATTTCTATGAGAAATTACCAACTTATCAATGTATATTTCATTCTACACATTTTGACCATATGCTATACAGTCAGGTCCATAAATATTGGGACATCGACACAATTCTAAACTTTTTGGCTCTATACATCACCACAATGGAATTGAAATGAATCTAACAAGATGTGCTTTAACTGCAGACTTTCAGCTTTAATTTGAGGGTATTTACATCCAAATCAGGTGAACGGTGTAGGAATTACAACAGTTTGTATATGTGCCTCCCACTTTTTAAGGGACCAAAAGTAATGGGACAATTGGCTGCTCAGCTGTTCCATGGCCAGGTGTGTGTTATTCCCTCATTATCCCATTTACAAAGAGCAGATACAAGCTCAAGTGTTCATTTCAAGTGTGCTATTTGCATTTGTTGCTGTTAACTCTCAATATGAGATCCAAAGAGCTGTCACTATCAGTGAAGCAAGCCATCATTAGGCTGAAAAAACAAAACAAACCCATCAGAGAGATAGCAAAAACATTAGGTGTGGCCAAATCAACAGTTTGGAACATACTTAAAAAGAAAGAACGCACCGGTGAGCTCAGCAACACCAAAAGACCCGGAAGACCACGGAAAACAACTGTGGTGGATGACCGAAGAATTATTTCCCTGGTGAAGAAAACACCCTTCACAACAGTTGGCCAGATCAAGAACACTCTCCAGGAGGTAGGTGTATGTGTGTCAAAGTCAACAATCAAGAGAAGACTTCACCAGAGTAAATACAGAGGGTTCACCACAAGATGTAAACCATTGGTGAGCCTCAAAAACAGGAAGGCCAGATTAGAGTTTTCCAAACAACACCTAAAAAAGCCTTCACAGTTCTGAAACAACATCCAATGGACAGATGAGACTAAGATCAACTTGTACCAGAGTGATGGGAAGAGAAGAGTATGGAGACGGAAAGGAACTGCTCATGATCCAAAGCATACCACCTCATCAGTGAAGCATGGTGGTGGTAGTGTCATGGCGTGGGCATGTATGGCTGCCAATGGAGCTGGTTCTCTTGTATTTATTGATGATGTGACTGCTGACAAAAGCAGCAGGATGAATTCTGAAGTGTTTCGGGCAATATTATCTGCTCATATTCAGCCAAATGCTTCAGAACTCATTGGACGGCGCTTCACAGTGCAGATGGACAATGACCCGAAGCATACTGCAAAAGCAACCAAAGAGTTTTTTAAGGGAAAGAAGTGGAATGTTATGCAATGGCCAAGTCAATCACCTGATCTGAATCCGATTGAGCATGCATTTCACTTGCTGAAGACAAAACTGAAGGGAAAATGCCCCAAGAACAAGCAGGAACTGAAGACAGTTGCAATAGAGGTCTGGCAGAGCATCACCAGGGATGAAACCCAGCGTCTGGTGATGTCTATGCGTTCCAGACTTCAGGCTGTAATTGACTACAAAGGATTTGCAACCAAGTATTAAAAAGTGAAAGTTTGTTTTATGACTGTTAATCTGTCCCATTACTTTTGATCCCTTAAAAAGTGTAAAGCACATATACAAACTGTTGTAATTCCTACACCGTTCACCTGATTTGGATGTAAATACCCTCAAATTAAAGCTGAAAGTCTGCAGTTAAAGCACATCTTGTTAGTTTCATTTCAAATCCATTGTGGTGGTGTATAGAGCCAAAAAGATTAGAATTATGTTGATGTCCCAATATTTATGGACCTGACTGTAGTTCATATATGTATGCATTTCTGGGCATGCAGTATATCCAGTTCTCACAAGTTTTTTTTATTATTTAAATTTTATTCCCACATATGTACAGAAAGTATTTTCTTTAATAGACATATTCAAAGAAGTGCCATATATATAACACTAGAGAGTAATACTCTTCTACCCAGTTGCTTTATAAGCAGATCAGCATCTATACAATTCCAATCTGCACAGATCTCCCCATTTGTAGGTATTTTACAATTCAGAAAACAAAGATAACAAAATATTCCAATTTACATATAGCATCTCCACTCCTAACAAAAAAAGGTGTAAGACAGTTTTAACACAGCTATGATTGTTGATTTGAGTTGACATAGGAGTGTATCATAATTCACCTTAATCTTGGACAGGCTATGGGGGGGGGGGGGGTGACCATGGGGTGGCTAGGTGCCAGATTGTCTGGATATTGACAAAGCACAGGGACTACTGTAAATGATCGTCAGAAGGTACTTGTTAATCCTATGGAAGAGCAGTGCTGGATTTGCTTGTGCTAGTTACCCTTGAATACCCTGGCCCCCTCTATGTGATATGGACTCTTACAGGTCAGATGACCATTATTTGAAGATGTCCAGTAATCATAGTGTTGCCATTTAGGCCCTTCTCTGGCTCTGCTCCCATTCTACCAAAAAAGGCTGAAATCATGGTGAGAGTTATTCAGCAACCATGGTAGAACAGCAGCTCTTCATGTGTCGTCTACACCACTAAACAAGCATAGGAAGGTATACAAGTGTTGTGGTTAATTGGACACAATGCATCAAAGGGGTGTCAATTACAACACTTAATCTTCCTTAATCTCCGGTGGTTTCCCACAACAATCACTCAGTTGGATAACACTTATTTGACAACATAAACCCATCTATTGGTATGTTTTATTAACCATTTAACAAGTTTCAAGTGACCACTGTTTCTAACCAGTTTTTAAGTAGTTGTTAATCTAATTATATTTTAATTTCAATTGGAGCTTTCTTGTGGTCCTCTGTCCTCAGTTGCTGTCACATATTAATGATCATATTAGGTTTTTATCACTAATTCAGGAACTGTCTCTATTTCTTAGCTTTTTTGCCTCTATGTTACAGCAATGAGGAATAACAATATTATATACAAGGCATTTTTGGTAGTATTAAGAGTGGTCTCTGTTTTTCTTTTAATTTAATATCAGTGAAGTTGCCCTTCTGGCTCATTTTACAAATTATTGTATTCTGACCCAGAACAGGTATTTCAAAGCTAGTTTCTGTGGAAGTTTTGAAGCTTAGTATATGAATCCCAAGCTATGTAGGGTCATCCAAAATTGGCAGGTCATAGCAGAGAGGTCAGACAAATCACAGTCCACTGGAGAAGGAACTGGCAATCCACTCTAGTATTTTTTACCAAGAACACCTTATGAATAAGCAAAACCAGACACAAGATATGCCTGGCATACTGTGGTCAATATTATCACAGGGAGTCAGACATGACTGAATGACTAAACAACAACAACACTTTGATTCTAAATCCCACCAAGTCATATATGTCTGGTGAATTGTTTACTTCTGGCTCTCTGGGAAGAAGCCGTTACAGCTCATTTTACTAAATATTGTATTCTGGCCCAAAGCAGGTACTTGAAACTAGTTTCTCTGGAGGTTTTGAAGATTACGGTATTACATGAATCTCAACTAGTCATGTCTTGAAAGTCCCTTTTCCGGCTCATTTTACATAAATATCTTATTTTGTTTCATTAAATGGTTAATAAAGCATGCTATCAGATGGGTTTTTGCTCTTATACAGTGTTAATATTAATAGTTGGATGTCTGCCACACAGATAATTATGGAACTCATTTTCTGGCTCATTTTACATAAAAATTGTATTCTGTCTCATTAAAGGGTTAATAAAGCCTACTATCAGATGGGTTTTTGCTCTTATACAGTGTTAATAATAATAGTTGGATGTCTAATACACTTTATAAGTACTTGAAATGTATGTAATGTCGGTGCTACTCAGATAATTATGTAACTTAACCAACAACGTAAACAGAAATCGCAAAATATCCTTTTTATGGTGCACTCATGGGACTAGAGACAAGGTGGGTCTAGAAAAATAAAATTTAACTATTACTTCATTGGATAAATAATGTTAAAATGTAATCTGTAATTCCTGAAAAAAGAAAGGCCTTATATTAGGATGCAATATTTAATATTGTGTTGATGAGTTATTACAGTACATATGTTTGTCCCTTATCAAATAGAGTACTCTAATGTGTTATACCTGGCACCCCCTGTTATAAAAACGTTTAAATTAATTAATTACAATATTATTATTCATAATCATATTAATTATGATTATAATAATTATTCTAATCTCATCCTATGAGATTCCTGTCTTCTACGAAAAAACACATTAATAAATATATATATTCAAGAGGCGTTACAGATTTATGGTTACAAAATGTGCATTTATTAGCACACAATAATTAATACAAATACATTAATAATAAATGATAATAGTATGGAAACAACATCTCTTAACTTAGCAGAAAGGCATTCTAAAGCTACCAATTATGTCCATGTGTGTGTATGAGAGTAAGGTACTTTACCAGGCCTTCACAGTTTAGTGAAGAGAGAAGAGTTCCAGAGAGTTGTAGATTGTAATAGAGAGACATAAAACAACCTGGTATGCTCCCTATATCCTGTATTCTCAATTCCACCCCCATATTCCTCCCTAGTTCCTACTGGTCAGTTAGGTCACATGTCCTTCACAAAGTCCCCTCACTGGTCAGCTGTCCACACAAAGGATTCCTTCGGCCACATGTAAAACTAGACATATCTGGTTCTCAAAGTTACACACACCCATGTGTTCAAGAATACCATATATGGTCTTCTGCTAATTCTCTGGATTAAACTGTGCCAGTGAAATCCAGCGCCATCATGTGGTCATTCCGCAAATCCATCCATTACTCAGACGTGTACTCTCCAAGTGAGTGAGAAAAAGAACGAATATAGATAGCCTTTCAGCCTAAAGCTGGTAATTATTCCTTACTTCTGACGCTAGGTGTGTGTTACATCCCCCCTTTGGCAATGAAAGACACATGAACCTTTTAATTCCAATAGAAGCTTAAGAAGAGTATAAGAGTGAGTATATGATTCATTTGAAAAGTTTGCTATACCACGCTATGTGTGTGTGTTTCTGCTATTTTACTAGAGCTGTTTCAATACGTATACCATAGTACAAATGATATATACGTGCTATCATGGATTTTAGATAGCAACACATGCATATCTGAACAATAATAAATAATATAGACAATATTAGCACAATTATGAATGGGTGTAATATAAGAATATTGAAAAGGAATTAACTAATTTCTGCCACCAGGATGCAATTGACAGATCAGAAAATGTATGTTCAAACCTTTGGAGTTCTTGCTGTTGATGGTGAAAATTTATGTGTACCCTTTCTCCAAAATTTTGTAGGTGTTTGAGCAGTATATGATCATCTTTAAGTTTAAGTTGCCAAGGTGTGTTGTCTGATACAATTGGTACAATCAGAGTAGACTGCAGGGTTTTATTGTAGGTTAATATCTGTGGCACTGTGAGATTAAACTGCTGGGAACTTATTCTCACCAGATAGTCTATGACACAGTAAATTCCCTGAGTAATCTGTTCCCTAGATATACAATGTTTAAACCATATGTTTATCTCATCGTTTGGTTTCAACGAAACAAAACACACCTTTCCCTGTCCTAAGGGGAATATCATATCTTGGGGTTTAACCTTTTCTACAAACCCTTGGCAGTATGAATGGTTATGCCAGCATGAATCAAATACTGTTCTAACCTGATTGGGTAGACATAAGATTTTGGTGGGGAATCTCATGCAATCTTCCACATCTACTTGTTCTATGGTGGTACCATTTACTATGAAGTTGGGAAACTCTACCTCATGATGTAAAACATGTGATTCTGTTACTGGAGTTCCCAATGATGTCATATGGTAGATGTTTTGGTATGTTCCCCTGGTTGGTACTAATTAATTAGCTCTACATATATTTCCCTTGCAACCCAGCCAACTGTTCACCCATAACTCTTTGTGGTCAGAAGGAAACCTGTTAATTTCAGCTTGCTGCCAACCTCCCAAAGGGGATCTTAAAATCAGTTGATAGCTCGGTTTGCATGGAAAGATATACAAAATCCCAAGACACTTCCCTTAACCTCCCAATTACCCCTACCAATATCTCCTGAATAGGCTGTACAGCAGGTCCCTGTATATCTATAACTGCTTTTGTCAGTCCCTCTACAAGTGTATTTATGGTTTGTTGCGTGTGCAACCCTTTGGAATTTAACAAACCCTCAGACTGTAAGGTTGTAGTCAGACTGGAAATATCGATAGAATTCACAAACCCTAGACCAGTTCCTACACCTCCCAACACTGTATCCACAATATCCCTCTTACTTATTTTTTTGGTACCCATTACCCATCTAATTAAAGACCTTTCCATAGTAGCTGTAATTGTGGAACAATTTTGAAAGTGTTTAGAATCTAGCCAATCTGTCAACCTTATTCTCCATGAAATCAGCTGAAACGTAGCATCCCTCAATATTGGTGTGGGGTTCATAGCACTAACTTGAAAGGGACCACTGGAAAGTACTTTCTTATCCCCACACATGGGATTGTCAGCATAGTTATCCACCCTTGGTGGAACAAGTG
This sequence comes from Discoglossus pictus, assembly GCA_027410445.1. NCBI lineage: Eukaryota > Metazoa > Chordata > Amphibia > Anura > Alytidae > Discoglossus > Discoglossus pictus. Next base: position 118,800,258 of record CM050168.1, on the reverse strand, counting down.
TAGTAGAATAGGTCAGATGAGGTTTTCCTGTTGTAGGTTCCCTCCCCTCATCTATTGTTAATGTTACCTTCACTTGTCCATCCCGGTTGGATCCCACTACCTCCAATTTTACACCTTCTTTGGTCATGTTCTCAGTGATCACTTTTGTTATGCTATACCCTTGCTGATTCATGGACATACCAGGGTTTTGAAAATTAAGGGAAAACCTAATACCTTCACCTATCAGACCTATTGTCCATTTTCCCCAGTTTGTCCATTCACATTCCCAGTTCCTTTTATTGCCTAGATTGTCTCTCCAAAATCCACTAATATTATTATGGCTTTTTGTCCCAACAATATCCACAGTCCCACCCCCGCTTAAAGTCAGTTGATCAAAACATGGTTCTTCCAAATTGTCATTGCTCCATATCTTTGTCCATGCCTTGATCGTCTGTGTATGACTTGATCTTCCTTGTCTTGTGGAAGAGGTAGTTTGTGGTCCATCGATTTCCTGATTATTACACGTGAATATCATTGTCCATACAATCCCCAAAAACAAATGCATTATCATCTTCCTTGTTGACTTCTCGTTGACAAATTTGAAAAGATCAAACAAGTATCAGTTCTTAGCAGAAATATCTACATCTGGGACTTCTGCCCCTTTATACAATTTACATTGGTCCACATGGACCCATTTGTGACCAGGCTGCCTTCTGGTTTTTATGGGGTTTGATCTCATTACTGTAAGAACTGTAGTACCTAATGTATCTAGAATGACATAGGGACCCTCACAATTTGCATCCCATGGAGAATTTTTATTAAAATTTTTAATCATGATCATTCCCCCCTTTTCAAACAAAGTTTGAATTTTAGATGACACTTTACAATCAGTTGGGGCCATATTAGAGGCAGAAAAATGTAGCAGTAATCTTAACTGCTCCTGAATTTGGGAGAGATATTGGTCTCTTGACACGGCTTCTCTCAGGGGAGTGGGCAATTGAGGATCACCTGGGTGGCCTAGAGCCATCTGTCTCCCTGCCATGAGCTCATAGGGAGAACATTTAGTAGCAGTGGCAGGTGTAGCTCTAATAGCCATTAGAACTGCTGATAAGTGTGTAACCCAATAATTACCATATTGTGTAAGCATTTTGGCTAAGCTAGACTTAATGGTTCGATTCATGCGTTCTACTATACCGGAGGATTGTGGGTGATATGGAACATGGAATCTCTACTGTATTCCCAGTAGGGCACAGAGGCTTTGCATTATCTGTCCAGTAAAATGTGTACCTCTGTCTGACTCAATGAGTTCAGGAAAACCCCACCTTGAAAACACATGTTCCCATAATGCTTTTGCAGTAGCTTGTGCAGTGTCACGTCTAAGAGGAATAGCTTCAACCCATTTAGAAAAAATATCCACAACGACTAAGGCATATCTAAGACCCCCCCTTTGATAGTGGAAGTGGGCCTATAAAATCAATCTGAATAGATTTCCAGGGACCATCAGCTACTGGTATCCTCTGGAGAATTGGTCTTTGTCTTTTAGGGCGTGGATTTATCTGAGCACAGATAAGGCATTCTTGAATACACTGTTGAGCTGATGTTGCTAACTCAAATATTTCTGTCTAAGGTGGTATTCTAAGGCACTGTGACCAATGTGTCCCAAAAGAGAGTGAGTTTGCTGTGTAATTTGTCTCTGTAAATGCTTTGGGACTACATAAAGAAATTTGGCCTGTGGCTCTGTAGGACTACTATAGCAAATTAACCCATCCTGAATAGAGTACCCACTAGGGAGACTTTGCTGGTTCTGTAACAAAAGAGAAAGGTTAGTATCTTTAGCCTGCTCTCTCTGTAGGTCTGGTACTTCTGATGTCTCTTTTGTAACTTTTGCTATATGTGTCACTTCCTTAGAAACATGGTGTTCTCTCCATGCATCCCCTGCTTCTGTATCTGCCTCCTCTGGTTGCCATGGTTCCCCCTCTAAGGCTACCTGCTTAGCCAACATATCCACATGTGCATTTCCCAGTGAATGTTCATCAGTGGAATTTGTGTGTGCCTTAACCTTAAGAATAGCTGCCTGTAGTGGGTGTTGTGTTCCCCAGTCTAACTTCTTCAAAGCCATTGCATGTGACAAAGGTTTTCCTGTGAATCCACCATTCCCCTTAGATCCCATATTGGTAGGTTGTCTGTCAGTGACCTAGTAACATTGGCACTGTCACTGTAAATACTAATATGTTGTTTGTCTAACCTTTGACATGCCATAGAAATGGCTTCTAGTTCTGCTCTCTGTGTTGAAAAGGAACCTGGCAACATAATCTTGACTTCCAATTGCATAGAAGGGACCCATATTGCAAATCCAGTATGGAATCTGCCATCCTGCCAAAATCTTGATCCATCCACATAGATCTAAAGATCTTGGGAGATGGTTTTGTCCCTAAATAATTTAGGTGGTGACTCTCTGTGAATGTGGGTCTCTACACAATCATGTGGTTCTCCCTGTATGTACATTAACTGTGGCAAGATGTATTTTGCATTATGCTGTACAGTAATGTCACGGTGTTGTAAATCTGTCAGCCACCTGGTAAGGCGCTGAGTTGCGACTCCACTTAAGGTTTTCTCGAACAACAACTTCAGTGGTGTATGAGGTGTTTGGAGAATCAGCTTCCTAAATCCCACTATTTGCTCTGTAGCTGTGAACTGCCCAATGTACCCCTAACAAAGCTTTGATGCACGAATCATATCCTCTCTCTACTGGAGTAAGGAGTCTGGAAAAATAGCCTACAGGCCTCCATTTCCCAGCCTTCTCCTGCAGCAGAACTGAAGAAATTGAAGTGTCAGTAGTACATGTTTGTAGGGCAAATGGAGCCTCACTATCGATAGTCGCAAGAGGTGGAGCTGATGCTAAATTCTCCTTTAACAACCTGAAAGAATCCTCATGTTCACTACCCCATGTAATCAGTCCTGTATCTTCTTCTTTCAAGAGATCATAGAGAGGCTTTGCTTTTTCAGCAAAACCTTCAATGAAGTCTCGTGAAAAATTCACCAATCCCAAAAATGTTCTTAATGACTGTATATTGAAAGGTCTGGGTACCTGTAGTATTGCTACCACTTGATCCTTAGTAGGACATCTTGTTCCCCTTTGGATTGACACCCCCAAAAATGTTACCTTCTCTTTCATCAACTGAACCTTTGCAGTATTTAACTTCAGGCCCGATTTGGAAATTAAACCAAACAATTCTCTTAGCAATTTAATGTGTTCCTCAACTGTCTGTAACAAGATATCATCCACATATTGTATGATACTGTCTGGGGCAGAGAACATTTCTAAAATCTTTGCTAGGGCCTGATGAAAATAAGTAGGGGAACTATGGAAGCCTTGTGGGAGTGAATTTAATGTATACTGAATATTTTTGAAACTGAAGGCAAACTTATATTGACATTCTGGAGCAAGTTTAATAGCCCAGAATCCATTGGCTACATCTAGCACTGAATACCATAAGCAGGTGGTGCTCAGCTTAGATATAACATCAGCAGTGGAAGCAACTAAGTTTGTTACTGGAGGAGTAGATTTGTTGATCATCTACAGTTAATCTACAGCTTCCATTACTCTTCTTTACTGGCCACAAAGGTGAATTATTGGAAGTAGAACATTTCCTAATAACACCCTGCTGTTCAAGCTGATCAATAATTTCAGTAACTGGTTCTATAGCCTCTGTTGGGAAGCGGTACTGTCTTTGTGGAGGAGGGTCAGGACCTGTAATCTTAATCTCTACATCTCTCAATATCCCACAATCATTTTTATGTTCAGCCCACATGTCAGGGAAATCCATAACCAACTTCCTCAGATCAGAGTGGCTACCAGTGTCTGGCTACACCCTTTCTGGAGGAACTGATACAATGGATGCTACTGGACTCAGGGAAGACTCATCTAACATAATAGGTTTCCTTCCTCTTGTGTCCCTCCACAGTACATTGTTACAAAGATCCACTATCATCCCTTCTGCTCTCATAACATCAGCACCAAGTATAGTACCTTCTATATTTCTACATTGCCATATTGGAATTTCTTTAATCCACTGCTGTCCAAATGTCACAGTTACTTTTGGAATTAGAAAAGCCTTGGACTGGGATCCCCCAAGTCCCACTAGAAATGTCTGTTTTTTCCCATATGGGGGACTTAGTGGCAAATCCGTCAAAGTCACTGAAGCACCTGTGTCAGTGAGCAATTTTGTGTTATGACCAATCTCACCATTGACATAGGGGCGTCCAGAATGATCCCTAAATGTACCACAAATAGGAACCATGTCTCCCAGGGCCGGTGTTAGCCAGTAAGATAAGGTTATCACAGATGAATTATTCTCATACTGACTTTCTTGATTCCTATCCATCCCTACCATCACCATCCTTAAAGCTTCCTGTGCTGGCCCATACAGATTATTCCCAGGCTTGGTCTTTGTAGCAAATTCCTGGCCTGATTTATCTGGAGGTTTATGCCTGTCCTGTTTAAAGGAAAACTTCTGATCCTGCCTATCCTTTGTAGGCCCGGAAGTATTTGAGTATGCCTGATCATGCCTATATTTTGGAGGATCTGATGTATGTGCCTGCCATCCCTCCCTTTGCCTATGCTCTCTCATTCTCAGCCTGCAATCTCTGAATCTGTGTCCAGGCTTATTACAATAATTACAAATCCCTCTGAAGGAAATTTCCAAGGGATTACAATTTCCTTCATTAGTAGTCACAACTGCACTCCTTTCCTTAAAATGGCCCTGTGACTCCTTTCCTTAAAATGTTTTGCCGTGCTTTACCAATAATACACAACACAGCCTCCATAGTGTGTTTCTCCTCTGCCATCATTTGTATGCTATGGTCCAAATAAGTACATTTTCTTACTAGATACTGTAACATATCTGATGGGGTCTGACCTGGGGGCACTCTATGTGTGAGTCTGTACACTTGCTTAAATTTAGAAGCAAGCACCCATGGGTCATCCTGTACAGGTACTCTCATTTCAGCAAGGGAATGGCTATGTAAGTCTCTGTTCCCTGTGACTAACCTAGATACAGCTCTGAGTCTGACCCCTTCTGTACCCCATGTGTCTTCTTTAAACCAATCTCTATTACTATAATTTGGACTACTAACTGGGGCCTCTAATCTAGATGCTAGACCTCCTGGAAGCCACAATTTTAACATAACACATGCCTCTTTAGGAGAAAGCATGTACTGTTTCACAGATGACTCAAAATTAGACATATTGTGGGAATAGTGGTTTAAACTTTATTAATTGTTTCACTATTTTATCTCGGTCTTGTTGCCTGATTATTGCAGATGCCTGTGATGTTATAGAATTTCTTTCTCTATTTCTCTCACATGGTGTTGAATGTGAAGCATCTGGTACTTGACTTAAACTTAGTGGGTGAGATCTTACTATGTGAGGGGTTAAGTCTGGTATAGTCCTACTAACATCAGAACTATCCCTTACATAATTTATTTTTCTTACTTGTTGCTCTTCATCTACAAGATGTAATCCACCCTCTTCCTCTGATGTACAAGCTGGCTCATTACTATCAATTACTGCAATTGGATGTTGTTTATCAGATAAACATGCTCTGAGTGAGGCTAGTAATTGTACCCTAGCATGATAATTATCCTCTAAAGTATTTACATACTCTGCACTTATGCCACAATTTGGACAACAGTCTGTTTCTGGACTTGTCTCTGTAACTGCTGCAACTGGAATACTCCCCATTATAGCCATATTCATCTGGTTCTTAATACACATTAACAATTTCATACAATTCTGTAACTTATTTCTCTCCTTGGTTAAACACTATTTTTTCTTATCAATTTGCTTATTTTGCTTTTCACACTTTAACCATAAATCATGTATTCTGCTAAGCATACTATCATTTTCAACAATCACTGGTTCAAAATCGCTACATTCAGCATATTTAGCAATTATCTCCATTACTTACACTTTGATGTGTCTTCAGCACGGTCCCTAATCAAAAAAGGTGTGCACCCCAAATTGATGTCTCCGTCTGGATACCAATGGATCCACAGAAATGACGTCTTTCTTACTCCAATTACGTCTCACTCTGTTGCCTCTGGATCCCAAAAACCAAAAACGTTGTGGCCAACGACTTTCTTCGTAGGAAACGCTCAACAATATCACCAATTATCACAGGTTAAATTTTTTGTCCGCTAAGTTCACTTGTAACATCAAAAAGACTTTGGATTAAATCCCCCCCAAATGCAAGTGAATGTACACGGTAAGAAAAATGGGCGGACTCACCATTAACTGTTATAAACACTGTTAAATTAATTACAATATTATTATTCATAATCATATTAATTATGATTATAATAATTATTCTAATCTCATCCTATGAGATTCCTGTCTTCTACGGAAAAACACATTAATAAATATATATATTCAAGAGGCGTTACAGATTTATGGTTACAAAATATGCATTTATTAGCTGAAAATAATTAATACAAATACATTAATAATATATGATAATAGTATGGAAACAACATCTCTTAACTTAGCAGAAAGACATTCTAAAGCTACCAATTATGCCTGCTAATCATTAACAAATACAGAAAAGTGAGGATTAGGATTTCCCTGGGTGTTTTCCACCCCAATATACAATATACAAAAAAAAGTGGGATAAATATATACAAGAAATATTATTTTATTCAGTAAATGACAGCGGCGTATATTAAAAACAGTGAGTGTAAAAACATTAGTAGGGAGAATAAAAAAGGGCAAATGTAAGGAATAGTAAAATACCCTAAGACACTGGTATTGTGCAAAATGTAATCCTTAAGTAAGTGGGTATAACTATTCACACCTGGCGGGCGAGCAATGGAAGTTGTAAATAAGTATCAGGGCATACAAGCCCTATAGTATCCTAAATAGTATATTTGTAAAGCACCCTTATGCCTAAATATCCAGAGAGTACATTAAAGAAGGCAATATATTTGCATAGACATGAAGTATGGGTCACTAAATGCCTTACTGATACACCTATTGCATTTAAATGAGGTACTAGAAGATTGTACCTATAAAAGTCAAAATTGCAAAGAGGCTCAGCCTAAAGTGCAGACAAGGTTGCCTTAACTAGTATATGCTACCCAGCGTGTGATCCAAACCGTGTCTGTATGGACTAGTTGGTATCTAACTGTGGTATGGTACAGACAAGTGCCTAAAGCTGTATAAAAAGGATTGAGGCTGTGCCCCGTTTCTAGGGGTTACAATGGGTAGTATCTGATACTTGCAGGCATGCTATGTCATTAATGTGGTATAAGGGGCTTTAAACTAGGCCGTAATAGGAGCAATATCGCGCTTCCTAAAGAGACTCGACCGCCAGGTTTGCAGCGCACATGCGCACGTCTAACGTGATGACGTGCGCAGCGTCGTTGCTAGGAACCTGACGCGTTTCGACGTACCACGTCTTTGTCAAAGGAAAATTGTATAACGCTGTCTCCAAGAGCTTTATATAGGGAGCTGTCGCCTAGGCAACCTGAAAATAGTGAATATATTGCCCATAACGGGCCAAAAGAGTAATGGAGATAGTCTAGATAGTCCATATAATATATACAAGAGGCTGCTGAGATATATATACAAAGGCACAAGAACAGAAATGATGTGTGCAAGTGTACTTATTATTAATACCACTATATAAATCATATAGATAAACTGAAAAAGCTTATAATAAGCTAAAGGGAAGAGATACAGATGTGCAGTATGATAGCTACTACATCAATAGGGTGAAAGACTGCCAAAGAAGGCAGGTTTAAAAAACAAAAAGTGAGCAAAAAAATACCATGTGTATAGGACCATTATATAAATGAGAAATTAGCTCCTTTATATAGCTATAAAGGTAGGAGACCAAGAAACAAAGTCTGTATGAGGTGACAGGTGGTCAAAAGGTGTTAAATGTTGAGGGATGTGAAAACAGAGCTAGAAAACTAGTAATAAAGGAAAAAAATGGACTCTAAAATACGTGCTAGCTAATATGACTGGCGTCTGTGACAGGTTACTCGTGTATCAAATAATCAGAGTCGTGGGTGCTGATGCACCAAGAGTCCATCCAAATGGGATGAACAGGAAAGGAAACAAAAACACTCACTGGGGTGAATATGCATAAATGTGAAAAAAATTTATTGGGGGCTAAAGTGTACAGTGTGTCTATGTGGCAATAAAAGGCCTAACATAGATGGACAAAAAAAAAAAAAAAATGTCATAAAAGGAGAAGAGAACCAGGTATTAGATGAAGGGTGTGAAAGTGAACCCCTCATTAAGTCCATAAGGTACTTGGGCCTTCAATTGGTATATCCAGCGTGCCTCACATTGTAATAATTTTCTCTCCAGGTCTCCCTGTCTTGGGCCTATATGGACCTGGTCTATTGCACAAAAAGATAAAACTTCACTTCTATTGTTGTGACAATATTTGACATGGCGGGCAATTGGTGTATCCAATGCATTCTTGATACTGTAAATATGCTCGCCAATCCTGCGGCGCAACTGGCGCCTCGTTTTTCCTACATAGATCTTCCTGCAAATACAGGTGGCCACATAGATAACCGCCGTAGAACAACAGTTCATGAATTCTTTTATTTTAAATTTTTCCCCAGTACTAGGATGCTCATATATTTTTAAAGGTGTAACATACCTGCAAAATTTACATTTGCTGCATTTGAAACATCCTGTTAGGGGTTTTAACCAGGTCCCTGGTTTCTGTTCTTTAAAAGAACTATGGACCAACCTATCTTTCAGATTTTTGCCCCTACGGTATGTGATGGAGGCCTTAGGCGTCAGAACATCTTTTAGATCTTCGTCACTCCTCAGAAGGTGCCAATGTCTGGATAGAATGTCTCTGACAACCTCAGAGTCATAGCCAAAAGTCATAATACAGCGAGATAATTTACTTTCCTTATCTGTATTGCTGTTAAGGCCATTCAAGAGTTCGGATCTCTTGCAGTTAGATGCATGGTTAAAAGCAGATTTGAGACATTTATTTGAGTAACCTCTGTCTCTAAATCTAGTTCTTAATTTATCTGCCTCTAATTTGAACTCTGCATCAGAACTGCAGTTCCTCCTTATTCGGAGGTATTGGCCTCTTGGTATCCCCCTTTTTAGGGGTTCAAAATGCTGGCTATCCCAAGTCAACAGAGAGTTTGTGGCAGTATCCTTCCTATAAGTAGTGGTTGATATCTTACCTTCCTCATCTTTTGTTATTAACAGATCTAAGAATGTAATGGAGGATAGGTTTAACTCATAGGTGAATTTAAGGCCCAAATCATTGGTGTTGAGGTCAGACATGAATTGTTCAAATTCAGACTTAGTGCCTGTCCAGACCACTAACACATCATCAATATAGCGCCGCCATATTAATGCGTGCTCAGAGAGTGAGGATGTAGATTCTTGGAAGACACATTTCTCCCACCAACCCAGGAACAGATTAGCATAACTAAGAGCACATGGTGTACCCATGGCTGTCCCTTTTTGCTGGTGGTACCATTTGTTGTTGTGCGTAAAATAGTTGTGCTTCAACACAAACTCCAACAGTTCCAAGAGAAGTCCATTAAATTTCGTGTGAATGACACCTTTCATACTTAAAAAGTGACCAAGGGCCTCTATATCGCATTCATGCGGTATACTGCTGTACAAGGCCTCTACATCAATAGAGGCTAGCCATGCTGAGTTAGGTATATAGAGGTCATCCAACTGCTTTAAAATGTCATTGGTGTCTTTGACATAAGAGGGTAGACTCTCTACCAATTCTCTCAGATAGTGGTCAATAAATATGCTGGCATTGTGGGACAGGTTATCAGTGCCGGATACAATAGGCCTACCAGGGATAGGTGATTTCTTTTTATGAATTTTGGGGAGGGAGTAGAAAATCGAAATAGTAGGAAACTTGGGGTATAAGAATCTATAGGTTTGCTCATCAATAAGGTCCTCTTCCATTGCATTGTCCAGAATAGTTTTCAAGAGTGTCTTATACTCATTGGTTGGATTTTTTTGAATCACCTTATATGTGCTATTATCACCTAGAATTCTGTTACACATGTCTCTATATTCCTCGTTATTCATGATGACAATATTACCACCCTTATCGGCAGGCTTAATTTGTATCTCCTTGCACTTCTCCAATTCTTTTAATGCTAAGAATTCCTTATTAGTCAAATTGAATACCTTTTTCAGTTTGTGATATTCTATGTTCTCAATCTCTAAGGTGGTCTGCTGAAGAAAGACCCAGATATTAGCATAGTCTTTTATTCCTGGTGTAAAAGTACTTTTATTTTTCCAGGTTTTAGATTTGACTTTACTCATGGGATCAACTGGTTCATTCTCTTTTAACAAAGACAACAGAGATTGTAAAGTTTCTATGTCTTCCTTTCCCACACCCAGATTCATACATTCTCTCTCCTCCTTTAGTTTATAGAATTTGTGCAGTGCTAACTTGCGGGCGAAGAGGTTTAAATCTTTTATATGTGTGAATGTATCTGATCTGGATGTTGGGACAAATGTCAAACCTTTCTGTAAGATTGAGGTATGATGTATATTGAGGGGAAAATGGGACAAATTGACTATCTGTGGAATCATGGCTGGGGGGTTAGAGGGATTGGGAGTCAGGTATTCCTGTTTCCCTTGGATCTGAGTGTCCTCTCTGGCCCCTTCACAGGGATCCTGCCTTTCTCTAAAAAAGATTGTTGTTGTTCATTAAATCTAGGGTTCTCTCTGGTCTGAAGGTTTGCTCTTAGTTCGTAGTTCTCTCTTCTCTGAGGGTAATTTCCTCGTCTGGTCCTGGTGTTATAAGGATGAAAATCATCGTTATCAGAGTTCTCAAATTCTGAGGAGCTAATGTCAGAACTTCTTTGGTTGGCATTAAGTTTTGGGAATCTTCTAAATATCCTGCCAGTTTTAAAATCAGTCTGATCCCTCCAAAATTTCTTTTGTTTGCGTTCTTTAATCTCTTTCTTAAACCTGTCTATATTATCATTCAACCTTGTGCAGAACACATTATACTCAGATACTTCACTGAATTTACCAAAATCTTGTTGGTATAGTGCCAACTTTGGTTTGATGATCTCTAAGTTCTGCTGTTCGGTCTCAATTATAAGGGACATAAGCTCAAATGAGCATTTCAACAATATTTCTTGCCACTTCTTTGTGAATGTTTCATTCGACAGGTTACTTGCTGGACTTATATTTATTCTAAGTCCTCTAGGGACAATTTGATTTTTTAGGTAGTTTTGCAGGCTACTGATTTCCATATAGATCTTAGCTGTTTTTTAGCAGTTTTTAACAGTTCACCAAATTGATCTTTAATGTTCCTCTCATTAGCTGTGATGGACTGGGCCCTGGAGCCGAAGCTCTCATCGGCTTCCTTTTGAAGTGAATCCACATCTATATTGTTTATAGCAGAATTTGCCATCTTAAAAAAGGCTTGGTACAATCCACTTGTTCCCTAAACTAAGCTCAACCGAAAACAAGTGTAAAGACTTAAGGTCACTTGGATAAAGCTAGAAAATTTTAAGTAAATAATTTGTTTCCTCTGTGTGGATTAAACCACTAATCACTATCAAATACAGAAAAGTGAGGATTAGGATTTCCCTGGGTGTTTTCCACCCCAATATACAATATACAAAAAAAAGTGGGATAAATATATACAAGAAATATTATTTTATTCAGTAAATGACAGCGGCGTATATTAAAAACAGTGAGTGTAAAAACATTAGTAGGGAGAATAAAAAAGGGCAAATGTAAGGAATAGTAAAATACCCTAAGACACTGGTATTGTGCAAAATTTAATCCTAAAGTCAAATATTGTCACAACAATAGAAGTGAAGTTTTATCTTTTTGTGCAATAGACCAGGTCCATATAGGCCCAAGACAGGGAGACCTGGAGAGAAAATTATTACAATGTGAGGCACGCTGGATATACCAATTGAAGGCCCAAGTACCTTATGGACTTAATGAGGGGTTCACTTTCACACCCTTCATCTAATACCTGGTTCTCTTCTCCTTTTATGACATTTTTTTTTTTTTTTTTGTCCATCTATGTTAGGCCTTTTATTGCCACATAGACACACTGTACACTTTAGCCCCCAATAAATCTTTTTCACATTTATGCATATTCACCCCAGTGAGTGTTTTTGTTTCCTTTCCTGTTCATCCCATTTGGATGGACTCTTGGTGCATCAGCACCCACGACTCTGATTATTTGATACACGAGTAACCTGTCACAGACGCCAGTCATATTAGCTAGCACGTATTTTAGAGTCCATTTTTTTCCTTTATTACTAGTTTTCTAGCTCTGTTTTCACATCCCTCAACATTTAACACCTTTTGACCACCTGTCACCTCATACAGACTTTGTTTCTTGGTCTCCTACCTTTATAGTTATATAAAGGAGCTAATTTCTCATTTATATAATGGTCCTATACACATGGTATTTTTTTGCTCACTTTTTGTTTTTTAAACCTGCCTTCTTTGGCAGTCTTTCACCCTATTGATGTAGTAGCTATCATACTGCACATCTGTATCTCTTCCCTTTAGCTTATTATAAGCTTTTTCAGTTTATCTATATGATTTATATAGTGGTATTAATAATAAGTACACTTGCACACATCATTTCTGTTCTTGTGCCTTTGTATATATATCTCAGCAGCCTCTTGTATATATTATATGGACTATCTAGACTATCTCCATTACTCTTTTGGCCCGTTATGGGCAATATATTCACTATTTTCAGGTTGCCTAGGCGACAGCTCCCTATATAAAGCTCTTGGAGACAGCGTTATACAATTTTCCTTTGACAAAGACGTGGTACGTCGAAACGCGTCAGGCTCCTAGCAACGACGCTGCGCACGTCATCACGTTAGACGTGCGCATGTGCGCTGCAAACCTGGCGGTCGAGTCTCTTTAGGAAGCACGATATTGCTCCTATTACGGCCTAGTTTAAAGCCCCTTATACCACATTAATGACATAGCATGCCTGCAAGTATCAGATACTACCCATTGTAACCCCTAGAAACGGGGCACAGCCTCAATCCTTTTTATACAGCTTTAGGCACTTGTCTGTACCATACCACAGTTAGATACCAACTAGTCCATACAGACACGGTTTGGATCACACGCTGGGTAGCATATACTAGTTAAGGCAACCTTGTCTGCACTTTAGGCTGAGCCTCTTTTCAATTTTGACTTTTATAGGTACAATCTTCTAGTACCTCATTTAAATGCAATAGGTGTATCAGTAAGGCATTTAGTGACCCATACTTCATGTCTATGCAAATATATTGCCTTCTTTAATGTACTTTCTGGATATTTAGGCATAAGGGTGCTTTACAAATATACTATTTAGGATACTATAGGGCTTGTATGCCCTGATACTTATTTACAACTTCCATTGCTCGCCCGCCAGGTGTGAATAGTTATACCCACTTACTTAAGGATTAAATTTTGCACAATACCAGTGTCTTAGGGTATTTTACTATTCCTTACATTTGCCCTTTTTTATTCTCCCTACTAATGTTTTTACACTCACTGTTTTTAATATACGCCGCTGTCATTTACTGAATAAAATAATATTTCTTGTATATATTTATCCCACTTTTTTTTGTATACTGCTAATCATTAACAAATATATAACAAATATACATAAAACAACAATACATCAAAAGCTTTTTATTTTTTTTATTTTAAGACAGTAAAAAAAAGCAGATATAGCCTCATTCATACCCCATTCATACCCTATATTAGTTCCTAAATAAAGGTCAAAAAGGTCCCATATGTCATAAAGTTATTTAAATATTCAAGGTTCCACAATAGAATCCCAAACCAGTCATTTAGATTTGTGTTGATTAATAATTTAGCAAAATTCATAGAAGTTTTCTAGGTCTCTGATATAACTAGGAGGGTTGGATTGTTTCCATCTGCTAATAATGGCAGATTTGACCATAGTACAGATCTGAATGATAAAAGCAAATTCTCTTGTTTTAGGATTGTCAAAGAAAATATGAATGAGAACCTTTAGTCGAGTAATTGATGTTTTAACCACATAACGATTCATACTAACATACATACTTATGAAAAACTTAAAAAACTAAATTTGAGACCTGTTGCTAGGCTCTACGCCGATGTTAAGAAGTGTGAGGCAGATATGAACCGAAGGAGGTGAGGATAAGTAATTATATTATCTAAAAAATATAAATTACATCAACATTTATTATCCTGTAAAACTGTTGTTAGTCACTCAAAATAATCAATAATCTTAAATGATTAAAAAGTACTTAGGTAGAATAAGTAGCCCAACTATACCATGAAATTCTGGTTTATCACATATATAGTTGTGAGCGTACGAGTTGTTGCTAACGCTGCGGGCTCGCTATGCGAGTCGCGGCCCTCGCGAAGCGAGGGCCGCGACTCGCGTAGCGAGCTGCGGCCCTTGCGTAGCGAGGGCCGCGGCTCGCGCAGCAAGCCAAGGCCCTCGCGAAGCGAGGGCACTGCCCAAGGGTCTCAGTTGCTGGCATGGAGCGCCGTAGGCGCTCCATGCCAGCACCTGAGGACCTCGCAAAGCGAGGGCCGCAGTTGCTGGCATGGAGCGCCGAAGGCGCTCCATGCCAGCAACTGCGACCCTCGCAAACTTCACGTCGCAACCCAAACAGTACGACACACACATTACGACACTCGCAAACAACATACGACACACGTTCACACACATTACGGCCTCGCAACACTCGGACGCAACTCGCGAATATTACAAAATGTAAAACACAATACATACACACAGCACATACATAAAAACATTACCTACACCAAGAGGGAGCACCCAGAACCTCAAAAATGCAACTTAGACCTCGATTTTACTCCAAATAAAAGAGTTTAGAGACTAAAAAAAAATCTAAGCGAGAGAAAAAATGGCCGCCGAACAAAACGAAAACGAGGCTACAGCACTCTAAACTCGCAAAACACCACAAGAAACTCGCAAAACACCACAAGAAACTCGCAAAACGCCACAAACGACATACGGATATTCATACCACACAGTGCACACATTCAGCATGCTTACACAGCAGCTCCACACCACTAATGCTGCAGCAACATCAACACAGATTGCAGCTCTTCATCACAATGCTTCAAAATAGGTACAGTATATTCATTTAGTAATGTATTACATATTTATTATACACCAAACAGCATTAGCTACCTTACAATTTCATTGCCGTCATTTTTTGACCGGCAATTCGCTAGTCTAGTTATAGAAGTGATTATAAAATGTGTAGTCTCTTTACAAAAAGTGCATATCCTGATTTTTATAGTGCAAATATAAAGTTTTATACAAACTAATTTAATCCAAATAATATTTAAAAAATAAGCCAAATTTTAACCGTGTTAATCTAAATTATCTAAAAAATTAAAAAATTGTGAAATATAACAACTCCTTAAAAGGAGAGGATATAAAAATGTAAAAAGGGAAAAATAAACTATTTAAAGCACTAAATTAATATTAATAGTGTTTTGAATATCAGGTAAGCCTATCATTCAGATAGTGTAATTTAGTGAGTTATAATAAAAAACAGTGTATACCAGTATTCAATGACAAAAAAATAAGACAATAAAAAATATAACAATTAAATGTCAAAGCACTTATAAAATACTAAAGTGAGTTACAAATAATAAAATAAGTGAACACATAGTTTTAACTAAATATCACATCTGTAAAAAAAACATTTATCTTCTGCCACTCTGGTCTCAGTGGTTTTAATGCGCCGGTACCTCCAAGGGGTGATTTGATGGTAATACCCCATTTAGATAGTAAGTCTCGCCCCTTTAGTGGTGATTTAATTTTAAGCCATCTTGGATCTTTTAAGACCAATAGACCAAATGGAAATGTCCACTTATAATAAAAGTTTTCTGACCTCAAAGCCAAAGTAATAGAGGAAAATTATCTTATGTTGCTGCTGATATATCTGAAAAAAACTTTTATGTCCTGATAGGGGACAGGAAGAGATTTCAATAAGTAACAAGCTTTGCTAACTAGTTGTTTAGATGTAAAAAAGTGAAACTTGACTATCACGTCCCTAGACCAGGAGTTATCAAAATGTGATGGTCTAGGAATTCTATGAAAAGAGTCCAATCTAAGATCATGTTGAGAGAGTGCTGGGGCAAGCGTATAAAACAATTTATTAAGATAAGAATCATCTTCGTTTAAGATGGTTTCAGAAAGACCCCTAATTCTGAAATTAGATCTTCTCATTCTGTCTTCCTTACTTGCAACTTTGATGTTTAGATCATTTAAATGATCTTCTAATTTTTGGGAGTGAGGTAGAAGAGAGTTATACTCAATAATCAAATTATGACATTGAGATTCAATTTGTGATGTTTTAGAATTAAGCTCCTTAATAGCTAGAGCATTCTCCATGATCTGATGTTTTACATCCACCATCATCTTAGAGGGCAGTTAGTAAATCTTCATTTAAATTTTCTGTATCACTGATTTGAGTAATTTCAGATAGCATGGTTTAGTTTGATTCTAGTGTTTTATTGTTTTCAGGCGAATTTGGTCGTGAGACCTCTTATAACTTATTGGTACTTATTGGTACTTTTAGGTAAGAAAAAGGCAGAGGATTTCTGAGAAAGCTACCTTCCTCTCTCCTCATGCTCTTCATGCTGGCCTGTCTCTCCACAAGCTGGCCTGTCTCTGTCTCTCTCCCAGTGCTGATCGTTCTATCCTCATGCTGGTCTCTTTCCACATGCTCCTCATGCAGGCCTCTCTATCCTCATGCTGGTTTCTCTCTCCACATGTTCCTCATGCTGGCCTCTCTCTCCTCAGGTTAGCCTCTGACTCCACATGCTCCTCTTGTTGACCTCTCACTCCTCGTGCTGGCCTCTGTCTCCACATGCTCCCCATGCTGGCCTCTCTCTCCTCATGCTGGCCTCTCTCTCCTCATGCTGGCCTCACTCTCCCCATGCTGGCCTCTCTCTCTCTCTCTCTCTCTCTCTCTCTCTCTCTCCTCATGCTGGCCTTTCTCTCCCCATGCTGGCCTCACTTGCCATATGTTCCTCATGCTGGCCTCTCTCTCCCCATGCTGGCCTCTTTCTCCTCATGCTGGCCACTCTCTCTCTCCATGAGCTGGCCTCTCTCTCTCTCCAGGTGCTGGCCTCTTTCTCCACATGCTGGCCTCTCTCTCTCCACATGCTGGCCTCCCTCCTCATACTCCTCATGCTGGCCTGTCTCTCCCTGCATGCTGGCCTGCCTCTCCACATGCTGGCCTGTCTCTCTCCCTGTGCTGATCATTCTATCCTCATGCTGGTCTCTCTCTCTCCACATGCTCCTCATGTTGGCCTCTCTATCCTCATGCTGGTCTCTCTCTCCACATGCTACTCATGCTGGCCTCTCTCTCCTCATACTGGCCTCTGTCTCCACATGCTCCTGATACTAGCCTCTTTCTCCTCATGCTGGCCTCTCTCTCTCTCTCTCTCCACAAGCTGGCCTCTCTCTCCTCATGTAGGCCTCTCTCTCCACATGTTCCTCATGCTGGCCTCTCTCTCTCTCTCCCCTTGCTTGCCTCTCTCTCTTATCAAGCTGGCCTATCTCTCTCCGTGCTGGCTTCTCTCTCCACATGCTCCTCATGCTGGCCTCTCTCTCCTCATGCTGGCCTCTCTCTCCACATGCTTCTCAAGCTGGCCTCTCTCTCTCCTCATGCTGGCCTGTCTCTCTCTCTCCTCGAGCTGGCTTGTCTCTCTCTATCCATGAGCTGGCTTGTCTCTCTCTATCCACGAGCTGGCCTCTCTCCCCGTGCTGGCTTCTCTCTCCACATGCTCCTCATGCTGGCCTCTCTCTCCACATGCTTCTCATGCTGGCCTCTCTCTCTCCTCATGCTGGCCTGTCTCTCTCTCTCCTCAAGCTGGCTTGTCTCTCTCTATCCATGAGTTGGCTTGTCTCTCTCTATCCACGAGCTGGCCTCTCTCTCTCTCTCTCTCTCTCTCTCTCTCCACGATGTTGGCCTCTCTCTCCACATCTTCCTCATGCTGTCCACTCTCTCTCTCTCTCCCCATGCTGGCTTCTCTCTCCACAAGCTGGCCTCTCTCCAAGCTGGCCTCTCTCTGCCTCTCCGAGCTGGCCTCTCTCTACCTCTCCCCATGCTGGCCCATCTCTGCTTTTCCCCATGCTGGCCCCTCTCTGCTTCTCCCCGTGCTGGCCCCTCTCTGCCTCTCCCCGTGCTGGCCTCTTTCTCTCTCCCCGTGCTGGCCCCTCTTCTTGTGCTCCTAATGCTGGCCTCTTTCCTCATGCTTATCATGCTGACTTTTTTTCTTTGTGCTCCTCATGCTGGCCTCTCTTGCAGTATGCTGGCCTCCCTCCCAATGCTAGCCTCACTCTGCATGCTGCACATGGCGGCCTCCCTCCACTCTACCTGGTATTGCCGTCCTATCCCTTTCAGCAGGGTTAAAGTGCTCATGATTGTAGTTTCCTTTTTTTGGTCCCTTAACCTATCTGCCAGCCACATCATTACCATATCATTCCCCTTGCAGGACGAGCTATGCCATATTGTAATGCACCCTTTCATGCCATATCCCTCACAGGCCAAACCATGTCATACCCTACTGTATATCTCACATGCCGAACCATGACAAGCCATGTCATATCATAACATTCACCTTGGAGGCTGAGCCATGCCATATCATAATGTACGAGCCATGTTATACCCCACTGTACCCCTTGCATGCAATACCATAACATTCCCCTTGCAAGCAGAGACATGCCACTCCTTAACATTCCCTTTGGCACACTGAGCCGTATCATGGTATAACTTACCCCTCACATGCCAAGCTTTGCCTTACTAGTACATTCCTACTATATGCTGAGCCATACCATAATGTATCCCTCGCACACAGAGACATGGGCACCCATAACAACGCCAGTGTACACAGTGCCATACCATACCACTATGTTCCCTTGCATGCCGAGCCATGTAATATCGTACCCCTCATAAACCAATTTAATCTGTTTATATGAGGAGGTTAGTAGGAACTTGGATCAAGGCAACCCAGTAGATCTAGTCTTTTTGGATTTTGCAAAGGCTTGGAAGACTATTGTGCAAACTAAGGGATGCAGGAATTGCAGTAAATATCTGCTCATGGATTGAGAGCTGGCTAAAAGACAGGAAGCAAAGGGTTGTTGTAAAGGGAATATTGTGCAATGTAATGAAATCAGAAAATGATGTACTTTCCCTCCAAAGGGATTTGCATAAATTGGAGAAATAGGTGACTAAATGGCAGATGATATTTAATAAGAATAATTGTAAAGTTATGTATTTGGGAAGGAAAAATAGCCATGCAATTTATAATCCTAATGGAGTAAATCTAGGGGTATCGGACACTGAAAAAGATTTGGGAGGGCTTGTGGACAACCACCTAGATAATAGTGTTCAATGAGAAGCAGCACCTGAAAAGGCAAATAAACTATTAGCATGTATTAAGAAGGGTATAGAAGCAAGGGAAGCAAATATAATTCTGCCACTATACAAATTGACAAAGTTTCACTTTTTTTTGTTGTTGTTTGCCTTTCTCTGGATAAATTAACAATTAATAATTAAACTAAATACTGCAGATCAGGTGAGATCTTAAAAAGGTTTTACTTGTTGGACTTATCCTTTTTTTTCAACCTCAATTACTATGAGCCTCATTCAATTCCAAGCCTTCAAGTCATGGGATGTAGACCATAAGTCTGCAGGCCTGCAGCATCCTAGACTTACTGTGCTATTCAATTCACCAAGCCTGCAAGTTATGGCTCGATAGTGCACATCGTAAACCATGGCATCATATGTAGCATTTTGTGGCGTGAACATGATCAATTAAGCAAGCCTGTAACTCCTGATGCAGAAAGAGCCAATAGAAACGGAGCCCGTCAACATTACGTCAGTAAAACATGAAGATGCCGTATCAATCAACTAGTGATTCGGGGTCCGATATGCGATCAGACCAGCAACCCCTCAAACTCGCAATGTACAAATAAATACAAATTAATGAATCCAATGTTATAGCCCATGTGGTTGGCCTGATATGTATTAACTCATTGATTCCCGAGATTGATATAACCCCAAAAATTACACATTAAAACAATTTAATTTTATATTCCATATTTACGGGCTTGAGACTGTGCAAATAATTCTAATGTCTTACATTGTGTTCCCCGTCATTTACAGTAAAGCATAGCATATTTTATTTGCATTTAAAGTGCTCCGAACATGTCTTTAAGCCCTTTGCGAGTCCTCCTTGGAACCCGTAACTTGTGATTCGACTTTTGCCATTTCCGGCCTTGGCAGCTTGCTTAGCAAGGGGACTTGGAGCAATTGAATAGCAATTTGCGGTTTTAGTAATCGTAACTCTTGTGGCCGTGAAAGATCAAAGGCTTGCAGGGGCCTTAACCTGCAATGTTAACCTTTGCAAGGAATCGGAGGCCGTAACCCGATCGGAGCCCACAAAAAGATGCCAATTGAATAGCAAAATAACTTACGGCCTCCCTTACGAATGCCCGGATCTCCAAATGCCTCAGTTGAATGCGGCTCTATGTAACTATGTAACATAAAGGCAGTGACAGAGTCTGAACAAGATACTAAAAGGTAAAGTTCTGCATAGTTAGAACTTCAGTATTGCCAGTAGTACCATACGGATGTGAGCGCTTGACTTTAAAGAAAGCTGAGGGCTGTAGAATTGACACCCTTGAAAATTGCTTAGCCCCCCTTGGTCATAAGGGATCAGATATTGAAAGGGATTTGGGCGTACTTGTGGACAACCGCCTAGGTAACAGTGCTCAATGCCAAGCAGCATCTGCTAAGGCAAGTAAAATATTATCATGTATTAAGAAGGCTATAGAAGCAAGGGAAGCAAATGTAATTCTGCTACTATACAAATCCCTAAAACGCCCTCATTTGGAATATGGAGTACAATGTTGGGCACCACTTCATAAAAAGGACATTTTAAAGCTGGAAAAAGTACAGATAAGGACAACACAACTAATAAGGGGAATGGAGGGGCTAAGTTATGAAGAAAGACTAACCGAATGAAACTTATTTTCTGTAGAAAAAAGAGGAGATATGATTACCTTATATAAGTACATCCAGGGTCAGTATAAAGATTTGTCAAGGGAGCGTTTTGTGCCAAGAGGTTTTCAACTGACAAGAGGACATCCCTTGTGGTTAGAAGTAAAAAGATTCCACCTTAAGAAAGAAAAGGGTTCTTCACAGTAAGGGTGGTTAAACTGTAGAATTGTCTACCAAAGGAGGTGGTGACAGCGGATTCTATAGATAACTTCAAAAAGGGATTGGATATATTTTTACATTAAAAGGGCATTCAGGGTTATCCTGGTTAATTAGAGAATATTGGTCCAGGGAGGAATCCAACTGTCAGTATCTGGGTTCAGGCAGGAATTATGTTTTCACTTTTGAGACAATTGGCAAGTTTCACTTGGGTTTTATTCTATTTGCTTTCC
The DNA here is from genome assembly GCA_027410445.1 of Discoglossus pictus. NCBI lineage: Eukaryota > Metazoa > Chordata > Amphibia > Anura > Alytidae > Discoglossus > Discoglossus pictus. Next base: position 118,778,773 of record CM050168.1, on the reverse strand, counting down.
TCTGGATCTATTAACAATTAAAAATTGCAAATTGCAGATCGGAGGAGATGGACTAAAAGTCTTTTTCTGTCCTTTCCCTGTAGAAAATCGCCCAAAATTTGCCAGCTGTGGCAGCTGCAGAGCCCCCCACCAACTCCTAAATGGCGCTGCTGTATTTCAGTGCCCATGCAATCGAGTTAGGGTTAGGTAAACTTTTAGGGTTACAATGAGGGTTACGGTTAGGGTGAGGGTTAGGGTTAGTTTAAGGGTTAGGGTAACCCTCTAAGGTTATAATTTGTGTAAAATTTCGGCAATGCTGCAAAAAATATGCCCGTCATCTAGCGGCCACTTGCCGGCTCTGCAGCTGTCAGTGTTGGTGAATTTACAATGGGGTATATCACTTTTTTCAACCTCAATTACTATGTAACTATGTAATAAGATACAATCAATCAATACTACAGGAAATCAAGTCCAACTGTTCACTGGAAGCTATTATCATGCAATGTGGTTGAACAAGGATTTAAAAATCAAGATCAGAGTAAAAAGCAGGCATTTAAATTTACCAAACAAGTGGGGTCAGAGACTGCATTGTGTGAGTACAAGGAAGTTAACCCGCATGCAAAATGGCTATTAGAATGGCTAAAATGGAAAATTAAAAGTTAGTTGCAAAGGAGAGTAATACTAACTCTAAAATAGTTTTTAAATATATAGCAATAGGAGAATTACATTGTAAAACAGGCTGTCTGATAATTAGTGACCAGGAAAAGGCAGATGAGCTAAATAGGTTATTTTCTTCGGTATACACAAGAAAGGTGACAGTGGTTGGGACACGGCAAAATAATGGGGCTAAACTACCTTCACTAAATAATTGGTTGGGTTCCCTGGTAGCCGAGTGTTTAGGATGCAGGTACTTTCACCACAGCATCCTGGGTTTAAATCCAGCCAAGGAACCAAGAGGTCATGCTGGTCAATATTTGGATGGGAGACCACCTGGGAATACTAGGAGCTGTATGCTGTGGCCCACTTGAGAAAGAACTGGCAACCCACTCCAGTATCTCTGCCATGAAAACCAAGTGGATCAGCATTGTGTGTCGTCCATGACGTCATGGAGAGTTGGACACGACTGAGCAATGCCATTTACTTTTACAAATATTTGGTTATCGCAGGAAGAAATCCAAAAGAGATTGGAAACAATACATGTTAATAAACCCCCAGGTCCTGATGGAATACATCCCAGAGTACTGAGGGAACTGCGTTGTGTAATAGCCAAACCATTATATCTAATTTTTCAAGATTCACTCAACACAGGGTCTCTACCAGATGACTGGAGAAAAGCAGAGGTGATACCTATATTTAAGAAGGGAGGAAGAGCAAATCAAGGGAATTATTGACCTGTAAGCTTCACTTCTGTAGTGGGAAAGCTTTGAGAAAGGTTAATAAAGGATAATATACAAGATTATGTCTATTTGAACAGGATTATAAGTGAGAGGTAACACAGATTTATGAGGGATAGGTCATGTCAAACAAATCTAATTAGTTTCTATGAGGAGGTTAGTAGGAACCTGGATCAAGGCAACTCAGTGGATGTATTCATTTTGGATTTTGCAAAGGCTTTTGATACAGTGCCACATGGAAGACTACTATGCAAACTAAGAGATACAGGAATTGCAGTAAATATCTGCTCATGGATTGAGAGCTGGATAAAAGGCAGGAAGCAAAGTGTTGTTGTAAATGGAACATACTCCGATTGGACTAATGTGGTAACTGGGGTTCCACATGGTTCAGTATTAGGACCTCTCCTTTTTAAACATATTTGTGCAATGTAATGAAATCAGAAAATTATGTTTTTTCTACCAAGAGGTTTTCAACTGACAAGAGGACATCCTTTAAGGTTAGAAGTAAAAAGATTCCACCTTAAAGAAAGAAAAAGATACTTCACAGTCTACCAAAGGAGGTGGTGACAGCGGATTCAATAGATAACTTCAGAAAGGAATTGGATATATTTGTAAATAAAAGGGCATTCGGGTTAACCTGGATAACGAGAGAGGGAGCATTGATACAGGGAGGAAACGGATCGCCAGTATCTGGGGTCTAGAAGAAATCAATTTTTTTTCCATTTGAGACAATTGGCAAAGTTTCGCTGTTTTTTTTTTTTCTGTTTGCGTTCCTCGTGATCAATTAACAATTAAACCGCATGTTGCAGATCAGAGGAGATCTAAAAAGGTTGAACTTGATGGACTAAAAACCTTTTTTCAACCTCCATTACTATGTAACAATTTAACTATGTAACTAAAGCTCAAATATTTTGACCATATCATGAGAAGATTCCCTAGAGTAAACTCTGATGCCAAAGTAGGTTTTTCTATAGGACTAGTCACCTTTTAGCCCTTGACAGGGAGAAATATCCTGTAGTTTATCAGTCCGGTATCACTCAAAAGAGTAATTCAGCCCCGAAATGTCAGGCAATTATACCCTGAACAGGAGAAACAGCAAACCCAAAACGTATGTTTCGGCCTCCCTTGTGTCTCGTCAGTGAGGTGCAGCTGTATTCCCTAAGGTACTGTGAGCAAGGAGCCCACATTTGGAGCCCTTTAGCACTCTTAGGGTAAGAAAAAGAGGAATGTAGGGAAGGAATTTGGTTGGGTTTAACATAAAAGTATCCTGAAATTTAAATAAAACAATGTTTGGGTAGATAGAGTGTGCAGACCAGATGGAACTTTTTGGTTCATTGCATACTTTAGTTTATCTTTGCGTAGATTAGGGCATACTATACTTGCCTGTCTAATTTCAGTGGCACTTTAGCCTTAACAGAGATCCAGAACCATGGAAATTGCATTGTTGTTATATATAACTGGCACACATAAGGTCTTTCTATGCTAAATAATTAGAATTTAAATTAAAGTAAATCTCTCTCTTGGGATATTTTTATGAATTAAAGGTGCCAGTCCACCTTCATTCTCAAGGGACTGATAATGAAAAAGCAAAAATATTGTAAAAATCAATGAAACGCTTTTATTTTTCTGTTTACAGAGAAAAGCTGGGAGTCAACAACACTATAATCTTAAACCACTCAGCACTTCAAGTGGCCAAAGAAGAGCACATGTTTTTGAAAACAAATACTCTATGTTCTAGTATTACCAATGTACAAACAAATGCTGCAGCTTCAGATAACTGTGTTTTAGAGATATATACACCTATTATGTGCACACTACCTTATATACCTTCATCTGGATCGCTACCTTATTGTGCTGAAGGGGCTTGTGTACCTCAATGAAGCTTTAAGCTTTACCATGTATGGGTCACCAAGATGGGCAGGTCATAGCAGAGTGGTCAGATAAATCGCGGTCCACTGGAAAAGGGACTGGAAACCCACTCCAGTATTTTTGCCATGAAAACCTTGTGGATTGTTACAACTAGACAAAGGTGTGCCTGGCATGTTATTCAAAGCTAGCATTCATTAAGCATATCTTCCTCTCATCAGTTATAATCTGATAACACCTGAATACCAAATGCATGTGATAACAATGTAGCTAAACAATATAATATAGAGATAGTGATAGTACACATTTAGCCACATTAAATTCCAAGCCTGTATGTGCAACGTGAGTCCCGCAACGGCTGCGGGCTTGAAATTTTGCAGAGTTACGGAGCTATTGAATTAGAGCAGGACTCGAGCTACAGACTTGAGAAGCAAACCTGTAAACCATTTGTCGAACGTTAGATGCGTGGCCGTGAACAGGATCAATTAGTCATACCCATAGTTATGGGTTTAGATAGAGGCAATGGCAACAGAGATCGTCAGAATTACGTCACTGGAAAATGGAGGTGGGATTTCAAAGTCTTACAGGTTTCAATTAGGAGTTATCATCGGACCCACATTTCAGATATAATGCTAAATGATAATGATAAAGCCATAAATATGATATTCTATTACATGCAAGTTCCATTATATGTATTTAAACATTGATTGCACAGATCAATATAACACGGACATTACACATAAAAATATTTTTAAATTATTTAAAATGTTATATTGCCGATTTACGAGCTTGAGAATGTTTTGCTATTAATTTTAATACCTAACATCACCTGCCCTTTGATTATAAGTACTTTTGGGTCCTCTCTAGCACACGTGGGCTTTTTGACTTCATTTGTGGGTTACGGGCTTGAATGCCAGTGATTTTGTTGCAATTTAATAGCGTGACTGGAAAGTAATAGTTACGGGCTTGAAAGAACAAAGGATATGCGGTTGCGCAAGTCGAATTCTCACGTCCCATACGGTTTTCTCTCTCCTACCCTGCAAGTCGTAGGCGGGCTGCTTTACGAAGCCAATTTAATAACCGTAAGTCTTGCGGACTATGTTACGGGCTATGGTTTTACACATTAGGAAAATTTCCTTTGGCTATTGGCCCACTAAATGTGGTCACAGCTAAACATTCTTTGTGAGATGCCACATCATACTAATGGTCATGGCAAGTAATTTCTCATTACAGATAGCCATGGTTACCACTGCTTGTAGATATAGATCAGGAAAGTTGCTTTACTGTTACAGTTACAGTAGGTACTGCTAGATTTCTCTGAGTTCGCTCACACCACACTCATGATATTAATGCATAGTCGGATATGTTTATGACTGCTCTGTGTATATAATAAATTGTTATATTGTTATACTGTAATAAATGTGTTTGTGTGCTTCTAATTGGTACTAATTTAATCAACATGCATAATATTTACATAAGTATAATACTGCCATTGCAGTAACACAGGAGTGCTTTAAGAGTGGTTACATGCCTTAATATGTCCAAAGAGTGTAGTGGATCAACATTCCACTGAAGAGTTCTTAACCATATCAATTATAATATTGAAATTAATGAATACAATACCAGTATCTGTAATTTGACATATTTATTATTGGTATATTTGTTGTCACATGAACAACAGCAATGGCGTCTGACTTCACAGGACAGGTGTACCCAAGATGATGAAGGTATTTTTTCTTGGTCTCCTTCTGCATCTTCACAGCTTCTTTGTGTGTTTACAACAGCTATTACACATTGCTGCACTACCCCTTCTCATGTTTTGTCCCTAATCCCACATGTTCCTTTGCCTGAAATACCCTGTTCCTTGCATGCTCCCTATGACAATCCAGTGCATGGCCTGATCCATGTTGTGGTATTCCTGTGGGAGTCACATAATGTATTAGTGGGCCCATGTAGTCACAATGAGCATCACCCACTATCTGTGTTTAAGGCCAGTGGCCTCCCATGATGATATTTATCAAACCCCAGTGTATTACATGCAATTGTATTGTGTAGTTGACATACCTTCCCATGGATGCTCTAGGTACTGTGATGTGGACATGATCATGGCGTTAATGATTAATGTTTGGGGTGTTTCTATCCCTTTAATACTGAATGCATTGGAGCAGTTGTAGGTCAAATGGGTTAGCTGATTTGTTGTATACCTGTTGTGTACTGGGGTATACTTGTTATTTGAGTTATATTATTGGAAATAGTTGATGTTCCCAATATGTATACTGATGCAAACATGATAATTTCATATTCAATTTTTAATATAATATCTCAACCTATAAGACTGCTACGTATTATTTTCTAATAAAGTTACATACTTTTACATTATTTGTTATAATTGTACTGTCTCTTTAACTCATTTGCAGGTCGGAGCAATCCTTTTAATTTTTCAAATATGATTAATGACTCTGACATATTAATAATGAATATTATTTCTTAATGTCACATTTGTTCATCTGGGACTGTTCAGCATTGGATTCTGATGTACTTCCATGCTTTTATATTGTTTTAGTACTTTGCTGTCTCTTTAGCTGCTGCTGCAGTTCTCAGAAAGGCTTTTAAAACATTCTGCAGGAGCTGTTCAGTGCATGTATTATTACGAGTTACCAATCATACTTTCTAAGTCTGATTTAAGGGGGCATAATCATATTATCTGACAATATTTAAGCAAGCCCATAATTTACTTCTTAGAACCAGCCAATAGAAAATGAGATGTCAGTAAAACATGGAATTTACACATAATCTGCAATCGGAAGCTAAGAATTAATTTGTGTCAATAAGTAGTATTTGTTGATCGGGCTAAATGCTTTAAATCATCTGTTTTAGTCCATGTGGGTTTCATGATATGTATTAAGCGCTTGAGTTCCTGGGATCGATATTATTCAGAAATAACAATATTTTTTAATTACCTTATTGGTCCGAATATAAGCCGCACCCGCATATAAGCCGCACCCGTAAAGTTCAAGGTGGAAAAAATAGAAAAAAGATAGTACTCAAATATAAGCCGCACCCGTAAAATTGGAGAGAAAAAGACTCTCCAAGTGACCAGCCATTGCAAGAAACAGGCTTTCTAATTAGCACTGTAGCATTTTTAGCAGGTTACAGGCTTTACAGGATGTTAGAATCACTAAAACTATTCAATACCGCAGTCTAAAGCATGAAAATTGGCACCCTTAACTCACAATCGCGCAAATCGGCAGTAATTTTGCGTCCGCGAATAGAAGCCGCACACGTAACAAGCAAAGTTTGCAATGATTTTTTTACGGTCGTGAATATAAGCCGCACCCGTAATTTGCAAGCTCAAAAATCGGAAAAAAGGTGCGGCTTATATTCGGACCAATACTGTACATATTTGTGTGTTTGAGATTGCTGTTAATAATAATTCCATTGCTGTTACAGCTCTAATAAGTGAAAAAGTCCTTGCAAATGCTATTTAGCACTCGCAATATTTTTGACAGAAACTTGATACTTTTTTTCTTTAGGCTTGCAATCTAGAGCTACGTGTCTAATGGATTTTGTGTAACTTTAATTAATTAGAGCTCGTAATATTCAAACTGTGTTCAAACCAGGTTTGGCTGGCCCATAGTGATTGTGGGAGGTGAACTCGTAATCAGAATGCGAGTAGCTAATATGTGGCAAATTTCAGAGTGGTTTTAAGTGTGTATAATTTTACGAATTGGGCAATAGAATAGAGCACATTGTTTTCAACTTAAAACTTTATGAGAAAAATCAGAGCATGGAAGCCCCCTAGCCTAATTATGTACTCAGATTCATTTCATAAAATGTTTTTATGGAGAAAACAATGAGTGAGGACCCTTAGGGAAAAACAATCATAGTACTGTAGAAATAGGTAAAAGAACAGCTTTGGTGAATTAAAAATAAAGGCTATGTGACGGTTACAATTTACAAATTTAAATATAAGTTTACTGCAAAAAAATGTTTTTAAATATTCAATTCATACTTAAAAGTCCAATATGATTACTAAGCAAATGAAAATGTTTTTTTTATATTTACTAAATAGAGTAATTAATGATATCTGTAACCATATGGCCAACACAATTCCAAACCATTTCTTTAGATCAGGGGTAAGCAACCTTTTAGAATTGGGGTGCCAGATATTCATTAATTTACTCTATTAAAGGTACTGAGTGCCAATAATATACTGTATTTTATTGTTTATGTTTTCCTATTTCTGATAAAGAGCATATATTAAAGGACATAGATGAATAGAATAAAATTCAGGACAGAGTCCTGGGCAGATCCTTTCCACTCTATCAACTGATAGAAGGTAGAGAGTAGCAGATTTGGTAGTCATTATAGGTATATTAAAGTGAGGTGGGTTATAAATGCATCCTGTAGAATGCATCATAACCCACCTAGCAAAAACGTTTGCATGAAAACAAGCAAACTGTTTTTGCAATAAATTAAAAAATGTGCTGGGGGTGATGTTTACACCCCCAGCGGCTGCTGCAGCAGCCATTGCAGGTATGAATTTCTAATTTGTACCCAACCCAACAGCGCATGGGCTGGCTGATTGGCTTTTCAACCAAACAGCATAGAGAGGTGACGTCAGCACACCTCAGAGGTTTCAAAAGGGAGCGAAGAGGGAAGGGGGGTGCGGCGGCAAATTGTGCTGGCGCGCGCAGCATGGGTAAGTGAGTGTGTATGTCTGTGTGAGTGAGTGAGGGAGTATGTATCTCTGTGAGTGAGTGTGTATGTATGTGTGAGTGAATGAGTGTGAGTGTCTGAGTGTGTATCTCTGTGTGATTGAGTGATTATGTCTTTGTGAGTGAGTGTGTATGTCTGTGAGTAAGTGTGTATGCCTGTGTGAGTGAGTGACTGTGTATATATGTGTGAGCGTATGTCTGTGTGAGTGAGTGTTTGTGTGTCTGTGTGAGTGAGTGAATGAGTGAGTATGAATGTCTGTGTGAGTGTGTATGTCTGTGTGAGTGTCTGAGAGTGAGTGTCTGAGTCTGTATCTCTGTGTGAGTGAGTGTGTATGTATGTGTAAGTGAATGAGGGTGAGTGTCTGAGTGTGTATCTCTGTGTGAGTGAGTCAGTATGTCTTTGTGAGTGAGTGAGTGTGTATGTGAGTGATTGTGTATGTCTGTGTGAGTGAGTGAGTGTGTGTATGTCTGTGTGAGTGAGTGTGTGTGTGTCTGTGTGAGTGAGGGAATGAGTGAGTATGAATGTCTGTGTGTGTGAGTGAATGTGTATGTCTGTGTGAGTGTCTGAGTGTGAGTGTCTGAGTGTGTATCTTTGTGTGAGTGAGTGTGTATGTCTGTGAGTGAGTGAGTGTGTGTGCCTGAGTGTGTCTGTGTGAGTGTGTCTGTGTTAGTGTGTCTGTGAGTGAGGGAGTGAGTATATGTAAGTGAGTGTGTCTGTGTAAGTGAGTCTGTGTGAGTGAGTGTGTATGTCTGTGTGAGTGAGTGAGTGTGTGTGTCTGTGTATGAGTGGGTGTGCCTGTGTGAGTGTGTATGTCTGAGTGAGTATGTCTGAGTGAGTGTCTGAGTGTTTGTGTCTGTGAGTGGTTGTGTCTGTGAGTTTGTTTGTCTGTGTGAGTCTATTTGTCTGTGTGTATATCTGTGAGTGAGAGTGTGCATCTTAGTGTGTGTGTGTCTGAGTGTCAGCGTAAGTGTCTGAGTGGGAATGTCTGAGTGTGTGTGTCTGTGATTGAGAGTGTGCATGTCTGAGTGAGAGTCTATGTGAGTGAGTGTGTATGTCTGTGTGAGTGTGTATGTCTGTGTGAGTGAGTGTGTGTGTCTGTGTGAGTGAGTGTGTATGTCTGAATGAGTGAGCAAGTATGTCTGAGTGAGCTTCTATGTGGGTGTTTGTGTCTGCGAGTCTGTGTGAATGAGTGTGTATTTCTGTGAGTGAGAGTGTGCATTTTAGTGTGTGCCTGCCTGAGTGTCTGAGTGTGAGTGTCTGAGTGTGTGTGAGTGTGTATGTCTGTGTGAGTGTGTCTGTGTGAGTAAGTGTGTGTATTTGTATAATTCACTGGGGCTGGAGAGCAATTCACTGGTGCTGGGGGAGGTGATGGGGGAATTCACTGGGGCTGGGCAGGAGATTGGGAAATTCACTGGGGCTAGGGCAGGTGATGGGGCAATTCACTGGGGCTGGGGGAGATCATGGGGCAATTCACTGGGGCTGAGGCAGGAGACAATGGCAATTTACTGGTGCTGGGGGAGGTGAAGGGGCAATTCACTGGTGCTGGGGCAGGTGATGGGGCAATTCACTGATGCTGGGGGAGGTCACGGGGCAATTCACTGGGACTGGAGGGCAATTCACTGGGGCTGGGGGAGGTCACGGAGCAATTCACTGGTGCTGGATGGCAATTCACTGGGGCTGGGGGAGGTCATGTGCTCAGGAAAAAACCCTACTCTACACTGTTCTGTGAGTTAGTTTGTATGTCTGTGTGAGTGTCTGTGTGAGTGAGTATGTCAGTGTGAGTGTGTATGTGAGTTTTTGTGTCTGTGTGAGTCTGTGTGAGTGTGTATGTCTGAGTGTGAGTGTCTTAGTGTGAGTATGCGTGAGTGTGTGTGTCTGTGTGAGTGAGTGAGTGTGTATGTCTGTGGGAGTGAATGAGAGTGAGTGTCTGAGTGTGAGTGTCTGAGTGTGTATGTCTGTGAATTAGTGTATGTGTCTGTGTGAGTGTGTGAGTGAGTGAGTGAGTGTGTATGTCTGTGTGAGTGAGTATGCATTTCTGTGTGAGTGTGTCTGTTTGAGTGAGTATGTATGTCGGTGAGTGTGTTTGTATGTCTGTGTGCATGTCTGTGTAAATGTGAGTGTGTCTGTGTGAGTGAGTGAGTGTGTCTGTGAATGAGGGAGTGAGTATATGTGTGTGAGTGGGTGTGTCTGTGTGAGTGTGTATGTCTGATTGAGTGTGTATGTCTGAGTGAGTGAATGTCTGAGTGGTTGTGTCTGTGAGTGGTTGTGTCTGTGACATCTGTAAGTGAGAGTGTGCATCTTAGTGTGTGCGTGTCTGAGTGCCAGCGTAAGTGTGTGGGTGTCTGAGTGTGTGTGTCTGTGTGTGTGAGTGAGTGTGTGTGTGAGTGTGTCTGTGTGAGTAAGTGTGTGTATGTCTGTGATTGAGATTTTGCATGTCTGAGTGTGAGTGTCTGAGTGTGAGTCTATGTGATTAAGTATGCATGTCTGTGTGAGTGAGTCTGTGTGAGTGTGTATGACTGTGTGAGTGAGTATGTATGTCTGTGTGAGTGTGTATGTCTGTGTGAGTGAGTCTGTTTGTCTGTGTGAGTTAGTGTGTATATCTGGGAGTGAGAGTATACATCTCATGTCTGAGTGTGTGTGAGTGTCAGTGTGAGTGTCTGAGTGTGAGTGTCTGAGTGAGTGTGTGTGTGAGCCTGAGTGTGTGTGTCTGTGTGAGTAAGTGTGTGTATGTCTGTGATTGATCGTGTGAGTGTCTGAGTGTGTGTCTGTGTGAGTGAATGTGTATGTCTGAGTGAGTGTGTATGTCAATGAGTGTCTGCGCGTAAGTGTCTGAGTGTGGTTGTGTGTCTGTGTGAGTGAGAGTGTATGTCTGTGTGATTGAGTCTGTCTGAGTGAGTCTGTCTGAGTGAGTCAGTGTGAGTGAGTCTATGTCTGTGTAAGTGTCTGTGTGAGTGTGTATGTGTGAGTGTCTGAATGTGTGAGTGTGAATGTCTGAGGGAGTGAATGAGAGTGAGTGTCTGAGTGTGAATGTCTGAGTGTGTATCTCTGTGTGAGTGAGTGTGTATGTCTGTGAGTGAGTGTATGTGTCTGTGTGAGTGTCTGAGTGTGTGTGTGTGCATTGGTGTGAGTGTGTATGTCTGTGAGTGAGTTTGTATGTCTGTGTGTGTGTCTGTGTGAGTGAGTGTGTATGTCTGAGTGAGTGTGTCTGTGTGAGTGAGTGTGTCTGTGTAAGTGAGTCTGTGTGAGTGAGTGTGCATGTCTGTGTGAGAGTGTGTGTCTGTGTGAGTGAGTGTGTGTGTCTGTGTGAGTGTGTATGTCTGTGTGGGGCAATTCACTGGGGCTGGAGGGCTATTCACTGGGGCTGGGGCAGGTGATGAGGGCAATTCACTGGTGCTGGGGCAGGTGATGAGAAAATTCACTGGGGTTGAGGGAGGTCTTGGGGTAATTCACTGGAGCTGGAGGGCAATTCAATGGGGCTGGGGGAGGTCATGGGGCAATTCACTGGGGCTGGGCAGGAGATGGGAAAATTCACTGGGGCTAGGGCAGGTGATACGGCAATTCACTGGGGCTGGGGAGGTGATGGGGCAATTCCCTGGTGCTGGGGGAGGTGAAGGGGCAATTCACTGGTGCTGGGGCAGGTGATAGGGCAATTCAATAAGGCTGGGGGAGGTCACAGGGCAAATTCACTGGGACTGGAGGGCAATTCACTGGGGCTGGGGGAGGTCATGGAGCAATTCACTGGGGCTGGATAGCAATTTACTGGGGCTGGGGGAGGTCATGTGCTCAGGAAAAAACCCTACTCACACACTTTTCTGTACTCTAATACCAGTCATGATTACAAAAAACAGAGTCCTCTGGAAATGTTATCATTGTTAGAGTCTATTAGACAAAAAACATGTGGATCACTTACTGACTGAAAAACAGAGAAACACACAGCTTTATATTGTTTACATAAAGACAATGGGATAATCCACCCCATCCCCTTAGAAGAATGGGACATCCCATCCACACACCTTTGTTTAGACCAATGAAAGATTATTTATACAAGGTAGTCCAATAGAATAAGATTGCATGCATTATACACGTGTTTAGCCATGCCTGGTGGATCCAACCTAGATGCGCAGAGCACATTGTCAGATATGGCATCCTGATCATCCTTCATCTATGCCCTTGCATATGATTGAAAAACATAATTTGTTTATGCTACAAAGTTGTTGCTGTCCGTTAGCTGATACTGCTAAGTTATGGGTCATGCAGACTTAACTATTTCATACTTAATGCCTTACAATGGAAACATTTTGTTTCATGAATGATATATATATATATATATATATATATATATATATATATATATTTACACTCAATAATGTAAGGATATTTGTATTTTCCACAACATTCCCCCTATGACAATGAAAATTGGCATAAAAAGGAAAAAATACAAATATGATAGGGTACAATCTTAATATAAATTTCACACATATAGCTAACCAACAAAAATATAAACGTATTAGGAAGTAAAGGTAGGATCTTCAGACTGGCAATTAAAAAGACACAAGTTCTCCAAAAAATTCAGTCAGGTGAGCTTCCTACAACATGGAGATATTAGATCTTATCTCACGGAGTCCGTTGCACCTTTTACCGTAATACATTCCTAACAAGAACATTACAAAAGAAAACATATTTATACATTGAACATCAAAATACATAATAATAACGCAATTTTAATAAAACCAATATGATCCGTGGAATAATAAAAAAATCTTTCAATAAGGTAATCCATAGCTGCAGTTTACAGTCCAGATATTAAAGTCTGTTTAATGAAAGCTTTAAAATTAGTGATAATAAAGCAGAAGCAAGAAAAAAAATCAAATTTTAATAGTAAAACAATAAATCCACGAAAATAAGGGAGCACCTGTTTGTTGAAATCCATATAGCAAAGAAAGAGTCCAGTGGAGTGGATGAAAACATCCACATATGCTGTTATATGTTACCAAGAGATAGTCCATATATCACATATAATAGTTGTCAATCTGCGAGACGTCGTCACGCTTTGCGAGCTGCGTACAACTTAGGCGATGAGCGCCGCAGGCGCTCATTGCTTTACGAGTCTTGCGAAGTGAAGCGAGCCGTTAACGCGTAGGACTTAGCAGATGAGCGCCAAAGGCGCTCATCGCTGCAAGCCTCACGAAGCTAGGTGAGCAGTTAAACCATAGCACTTAGCCTACGCTCATCGCTGCGATCCGTTAAACCGTAGCACTTAGCCCATATGAAGCGAGGCAAGCCGTTAAAATACGAGACGCACAACTTAGAACAAAAAAAAAGATACGAGACGAGGGATTTCGGAAAAAAAAGATACGAGACGCAAAAATTTACAAGATTAGCAACCGAACAAAAAACACAAAAAACATACTAAATACACCCCAAAAAATTTCAAAAACATCGCAGAAAGCATGGGGCAAAAGCCAGGACTTCTGTGAGTGAGGTGGAACGCGAATTTAACTTGATTTAGACGATTTTCGAAAATAACCTAAGCAAGGAAGAAATGGCCACGAGGCAACACGACCCCGGACCACGCAAAACACTGCAAAACGCGTAGCACTTTACACATCACACTACGAACTACAGGATACACTATTACAAAAGCCGGAAAATGCTCACGGACCGCGAAAACCAATGCAAACTGCGTACCACTTTACACATCACACTACAACCTACAATATACACTATTACATAAGCCGGAAAATGCTCACGAGACGCGTACCACATTAATAACATTACGACTATACAATCCCACTTTACACAATAAACCAACGGCTTTACCTCGCGCGCGCAGCCTATTTAGAATGCACACTTCAAACATTCATTACACTTTATAAGCCGGGCACTAACACTCAAAATGGATATTCTCTGCAGACGCAAAATACAAAGAGATTCTTAGCTCTTCAGCCCATTGCTCGCTGCATATATCAATTATAAAGAATTAAACTATATTAATTTATTTAATAAATCATTAATTATTACTTAACTACATATACATAGAAATAGATCTCTCTCTCAAAGGACCAAAAGTACACGACAGGAGGCGCTCATTGCGAGGCATGCGTTGAGCGCTGAAGGCGCTCAGCGCAAGCCTCGCAATCAGCGCCGAAGGTCCTGAGGCTCGCAATGAGCACCGAAGGTACTCACAGTACAAAACTGTTTCAATTATGTCTCAAACAGCATTCCCATGGCTCCAAATGTTATTGCCCCTTCATTTTTGACGGGCAAGTCGCTAGTATAAAATAAAATACAATGGTTAATGCAGAGAAAATGACCTTACTTAATTCTTCAACCAATTACTAATAACTAGGCCATAGAACCAATTTCCCTTACTTATTGTCTTATGAGGCATTTAAATGATGGATGTAATTTAATAACCAATAAAGTGTATGCATGATAACGTCTTCCTTCCCTAATTACTATTTCTTATCAGATGTTAGCACATACTAGATTCTATCAAGTTGATAGAATAATGTGCAAAAATGTTAGAAGCTAAACAATAATAAAAGGGGAGACAGGTAAAGTAAAGAGCAGAAAAAATGAAAATGACAACACAAAGAAAACATATGCTCAGACAAACTTAATACAGGCTTAGTCTTACACATTAAACTTAGGTAGGTGCTTCTTTTTCCATACAGTAAATGATAAACAGATGGATTACTTTCTTCTGCATGGTGAGATTATCTGGTCAAAGCAATAGGCCATCATATGCAGATCTTCAGGCAGAAGACAATGAGTATGTGGCTTTCTGACAGGTCTTTACATCTTTTTTTTTTATTTTGCAGCAGATATATGTATTAGTGTATAGTAATGTCAATGAGCAAGAGTTTGAATAAGTCCTTCATGGGGATGGGCCTTGATTTTAGGCATGATTCTTGTATTCCTTTTCTACCATGTCCTGAGGGTGGGGAATTGCAAAGTTTCATATAGGTATTCTTTCTGGGTGATGGTCGTGCCGATCCATTTCTGTATCAGTCCCTTTGTGCAGGGAACCACAAGTGACCAAAATGGCAAGCATGACACTGATTGACGTCATCAAAGAGAGGGCTATGCCTTTGCATCTTCTTAACCACAACTGAAGGCAGCTAATGAATGGGTTTTCTATCCCTGAATTTTCTGCTAGTTTATGTGACAGGGCGGTGAATCCCTTCAGAGCAGTAGGCAGTGCCAAACATTTTACAAACACCTCCTTCTTTTGCTAGAAGCATGTCAAGGGGCCATGGGGTTTTGCCATGTCATCAGACTTGTTTTATCTAGTTGTGCAGTCAAACCTTGTACCGCATCTCTTGTGTAGTTCATAACTCTTTGTTGGTTATAGTAGATGTCATATATCTAGTCAACATTCTAATTTATTGTCATCCACCAGGTGAACATGGATTTAAATCCTGCTGCAATTTTATTTCTGGCCTTGAACTCGTCTGGTAGTGTAGGGGGTTCTCCAATGGAGTCAATGTAGACTCTGTCATCAAAGCTGCCACTTGGGGTGGATCCCTTAGATCGGGTCCAGGCCTTTGTGGATTTGTCCCTTCATCTGTTTGTGTGTATTCTCTCAGATCAGGGTAGGTATTACTATAATGGCAGTGATATGGATCAAGATTAATATGGACTTTCTCATCCCACATCATCCTTGACTTCTGAAGCGGTGCCACCACAGTCTGTGTTTGGGAATCATTCTGGAGATCCCTTCCTGCTTCTCCAAGGCTCCTCTAATCTGTCTCAACACGTCTGTATCTTCACTGGGTTTGAGACGAGTGACCCTATTGGTTTCACTCCCCTTTGTCGTCAGACTTTGTGTAGCAGACAGGTGTGGGTTTACTCAGGTTAGCAGTTAGATTCCCAGGAAGGTGCTGATATGGGGACCCTCTTGCAGTAGGTCAGATGTATCCAGGCAGTCTTTTCTGCAATGTTCACAGCTGTCGGGGTAGCCAACAAAACTTGGTAAGGACCTTCCCACTTGGCATCCATCCAGTTTTTCCTTTTGATGATTTCAACAGATAAACATTCTCCTGGTTTTGTCGGCAACCCAACCTTTGCGTTGTGGACAACAACGCGGCATCATTAGGGCACCAACAAATGCGAGTGCCTGAAAAGAGCGTGCCTGACAACTGAGCGTCACCCTGCATCCCATCTGCCAGAGAGACTGCGAGAGACTGCAGGTCAGAAGGCATCAACTCTTCTCTTCTGTACCCCATCACCTGCACCCTACTGCACCCCATCTCCACACTCTGTCTCCTGTACCCATCCTCTATCTCCGTTCCCTGCACCCATCCTCTCCCTTCCTCCTGCACCCCAACACCTAACTCTGTCTCCTCACCCTATCCCTCCTCTCCCCTGCACCCATCCCCACTCTCTTTCCCCTGCACTCCACTCACTATCTGCCCTTCTGACTTCTAACCTGCAGTCTCCTGCAGTCTCTCTGGCAGATGGAGGTAGGCAAGTAAGACCTGAAATCCACTTATAGATAACATATTACATAATTTTATATATATACCCTTACACACCTACCCTAACCCTAACCATTACACCCCTAGCCTAACCCTTACCCTTAACCCATAGACCCCTAACCCTAAAAGCTAGCACCTAACACCCCTAAGCCCACCTTACCTGAGGTCATACCGATCCTGCGTCATGTCTGGCGTGCAGATGTTGGGTCATGCGCACAGATGTCGGGATTGCACAAATAACGGACACGCTTTTGTGGGTGCGCGCACACACCGGTGGGCATGTATTAGGCGCTGAAAAGTCATGCTACCGGTTTGGTCAGTGTAGGTAGTTCCGGGTGTTCCTGAATAAGGAGTCTCTTAGTCAACAAACTCTGTATCTGTTGTTATCTGTTGTCATCAGGATAGGTACTTGGTGGATATTTTCTCTCATCATACTGTATATCAGGGCACGCTTGTTTTGTCCATCTCCACAGGCACGTACTGTCATCTTCTTCTGGGGTATGCAAGTGTGACAAAAAATCCAAACATGCAAGACACTTTTATACATCTTTTAACTAGACATCCTCACATCATATACACTTATCCTAAAATGTCCCTAACTGTAACATAAATGTAACATATGCATAACTCTATAATAAACAAGAGGTGGTGAAAACTAAAATTAATTATGTGATAATGTAAATCATACAAAGCTAATAAACATATTAAATACTTGTAAAAGATGTAATGAACCATTATTTTGTACTCCTGCTAAAGCAGCAACAATTATCATCATGACAATTTCAATACTACTTAATTATGTCTCTATAAGTGATAAGACATTACTTGATTTATCTTGCAACAGTTTGTATATTTAAAAGAAAATTGCTAATTTTATTACTGTCAATATACATTTACTAATAAAGCTCTAAAATCTTTTCTTAACTCATAATGTAATCCACCTCTTATCATGTTTTTTCTTTGAGGCCTAGAAATACTTTGAAAAGATTTTCATAATTCTCTACTAATTTGCAGCATGGCCATCATGTGAGCTAAATATAGACCTGGAGGAATAGGTGTCACAATATTATAGTATTTATGCAATATGGATAATCAAAACATAACACATAAAATAATTTCACCTTTTTAAACCTTAAAAATAATTAATTATATTGAACAGGTACTTTTGCACCTAAATATTACTCTAAGAAAATTTACTGCACTACTTAATTAAACTGAGAGGAGATATATTGGGTATTTCAAGTTTGTTCTGGCAAAAGTAAAACAATTTTGTTTCTACAAAAAAAAATTCTATACATGACCTTAAATAGTACTAATAGTTCTGTAAAAATTGGATCTTGGCCAGTATATCACTATAATGAATAAATAGCATACATTTTAAATAAATTGTAATAAAAAAATATATAACATTTTTTCTTTCTATTTTTTTAATAACCCAGTTTTTTTGACCAATTACTGTTTTTACTTGTAACTAATTTTCTCGAATATTAACCTTTAAAAAAAACAAAAAACATTTAACACAATTATGAACCAGATTAATAAAACCTTAATTCTGATTATCCAAAATGTCTGACATTATAAAAAATACAAACATAAAAACACAAATATTAATCTGAAATTGATCAGGTCTCAGATTATATATTCTCTATAAGCAATTTTATTACACTGTGTGTTAGATATAATGGACACTCTTTGCATACAAATGCAATGATATAATTTTGACACTATTTTCCTATATGAATACCAATACTAAGCATACATCATTCTAGTAGATCAACAACAGATATTCTCTATCAAGCAACACAAGTTCACATGATAATCAGAACATACATGATGTCCTCACACATAGACAGATCTCAATCTAGCTCACACACTTCCAAACATTGTACACATGTGTTCAAACACCCTCAACAATAACACAGGACAGAGGACCAATCTTCCTTTTCTTCAATTTCTCACACAGCACTTACTGCACATGGTACTCACACTCAGTAGTCACAGTACTCACACTCACATTCATGGGCCCAATTTCATTTGTGTTTTTTTGCCATCAGCCACTTGTCACTTTGGCGTCAAACCTCAAACCCATCTAAACATTACTCTCGCCTTTCTAGGAAATCTTACCTATCGCCTTTCTTGGGAGACACAACTAGATTCTCCTTTATTTACCCTATCACCTTTCTAGGGAGGATCACCTTTTCTAATCTATATTCTCATAATTTCTAGGTAGGTACACCTATTCGCCATTAAAGGAAGGAAACTCCTATTTTGCCATTAAGGAAGGCAACTGCTCTGTTAAGCTATATCTACTTTAATTAAAATCTACAGAGCTTCTTATAGTAACACCTCATCAGGTACACAATATCTCATAATATATCCTAATCTTAGTCTCAGTAACTAACACCTTTACATGTGCAATATCTTAATCAATTCTACTTTATTTTCACTTCAACCACACTATCTGAACATATAGAAAAAATACATATACAGAGACCCACTGAACATCTCTAAACTCTCTACTCTACACACTTTAAACATGACCCCCCTTTTTTCTTTTTTCTGCTTCATCTGTCATAAGCCCTCAAAAACCCTCCTCTCACTTGCTCCTGGAAGCTTTAGAAGTCTAGAAGAGGTTGGGTCTTCTGACATAGGCTTTGAGGTGTCAAAGGTGTAGTCGGAAGGAGTGGGTGGGTCATTAGGCATGATGTTCTCTAATTTACTAAGCACCACCCTCTTGGATTGGGCTGATTTCAACACACTTTCTTCCTCAGTTTGTTTCTAGCTCTGTAACTGCATAGTCGTTGGCTTCAATTTCTGACTCCATACTCCACCACTGACATCTAACCACAGAGTCCTACATGAGATTTTAAGCCTGCTTCCCCCCTTTTCTGCTGATTAAAAAATAAATCTGCTGATTATAAAAAAATAAACACAGCATCCAAAACAAATACAGACACAGGATACAACAGATAATTACATCATTGTGACTCACTTAATTTACATGCCCATAAATGTTCTTAAATCACTTTGTAAAAAAAAAAAAAAAAAAAAAAAAAAAAACAAATGTTTGCAAATTATATAGATATATTTTGCCTATAACTAATCCTAAACATAATTGTATCAAAAAGAATCAAAATTAAAAAAATATATGGCATAAAATCAATTTCTCAAATTACATATGACACTCTATGGGGATAAACACACAATATTTTCTATAATCTAGTATAATTTCACTAAAATAACTGTTTAACTCACTCATACAATCCTTTATCTCATCAATATTTCCATAAAAAATCATTATTACAGTTGCAATAGGGTGCTGGTGCAAAAAGGTGGAAAACACCTGGGGCACTACAACTCTATTGTTAGCAGTAAATAACAACACAATACGTCTTATTACGTGGGCAGGTATACAATTATATATGCACAATCAACTCATCTACATGAATAACTCATTATAATACATAATTTATTTTTCCTGGAACATTTTTTCACTTCACACTCTTGTAGCTTCTGAGGAAAGGAGGGGAGGGAGGGGCTTTGACTGCACTTTGAGTAAATAAATTAGGCTACAAGAAAACATCATTAAATCATAAAATCTTCTTTTCTAAATATTTCTGAATCATGACTAAATAACAAAAATGGACAATTTCTTACTGTTATTTTCCCACAGAATATAAAAAGAAACCAACTATTATCTAATTTCATAACTTATTACGGACATTTTAATGTGTACTGGGTAATCGCTCAAAACCTCTGTTTTCATTTATTACACCTTGCAATTTATTTCACAAACAATAATTACGTGCTAAGATCACCTAACAAAATTCTTCTAACCTTCCAAAAAACAAAAAACTTAACACCTTTCACTCTGTTCCTTAAATGACTTCAATCCACCTTAAGGAAGAAAAATGTTTAGATCTCTCTCTGTAACTTTGGACAATGTGCCAAGTCAAACAACTTCAAAAGCAATCTTACATTCCTTAGGAGGGGGCTTCATGTCACGCTAAATTACAAATGGGACAGCTCTATTTTACTGACAGTTTCAAATGCCATTTTCACTACAGAACATGCAACATCATAAAACTTTATCGAAGACAAAATTTAAATTCACATTAACAATTAATCATAGCTAAAACACACAAGTTACTTGCCCGGGGCATGTTGCCAATACAGCTAGACACAGAACTCTGCAGAAGCAAGGGGAGGGGGACATGCAAGCGGTTGATTGGCGACACTACTCTTCTTTAATATCACTAATTAGCATTCTAGGTTAGCTTAACAAGTCATAATAGGTTTCGGAGCAGAGAGTCTGTCTGGGTGGTAATCTTTTCTGAGTCTTATGTCTATGAATAACACATCAATTAGCAGCTAGGGCTTCCCTGGAAGGGATGCATAACAATAAATTCTACATAGATTTCATTTTTATTAGGCTCTGCAAACCTGTAATTAATGTGCTACCCACAGACATTTAAGCCCGCCCCACGTTGGGCGTCAAATGATTAGGAAAAAACCCTACTCACACACTCCGAAACGTCATGATTACAAAAATCTGAGTCGTCTGGTACTTTTGTCATTATTATAGTTTATTAGACAAAAAATTTGGATCAGTAGCAAAACACCTAAAAATGGCTGCCACTGACTGAAAAATAGAGAAACACACAGCTTTATATTGTTTACATAAAGATACTGGGATAATCCATCCCCCGCCCCAGAAGAATGGGACCTCCCTTCCACACCCCATTGTTTACATCAACCTAGATGCGAATAGCACATTGTCAGATATGGCATCCTGATCATCCTTGAGCTATGCCCTTGCATATGATTGAAAAACATAATTTGCTTATGCTACAAAGTTGTTGCAGTCTGTTAGCTGAAACTGCTAAGTTATGGGTCATGCAGACTTAACTATTTCATAACTAATGTCTTACAATGGAAAATTACTGTTTCAGGGCTTTGATGGGGCAATTCACTGGGGCTAGGGGAGGTCACGGGGCAATTCACTGGGGCTGGCGAGGTGATGGGGGCAATACACAGGTGCTGGGGAAGGTCACTGGGCATTTTACTGAGGCTGAGGGGGTTACAGGGGCAAATCAACCAATGAATGAAGGGACACAGACCTTGTTCTGCTTATTACAGAAATCTAAAGGAAAGGAAAGTGTCTAAAATCATGTGACTTCCTAGAGTAATGCAGACTTCAACTGCTAACTGAGCATGTCTGCACAATCCCCAGGCCAAAAAGATACAATGTATTAGTTATGCTAATATTCCCCGGGAATTTCAGAGGGTGTCAACATTGAGAGAAAACAGTTTGCAAATTAAAGTAATTCAGCAAAATTCAGGCTAGCGGTTTAACTGTTTATTTTGGTATTTTTTTATGCAAACAATTTTTTTCAGGCACTATACATTCTCCTCTATCAGATGCATTAATAACCCAGCTCACTTGCATATACCTTTAACAATTAAAGATCTATGTATAAATATTAAATTAAACACATTAAATGTATTTTTATTCAATAACTAATTTTTATTGCTGACAATTACTAAATAAAAATATTGTATAATCCAAACAGTGGCACTATAGAAATATCCTAAGATGGTTCATATTTATTTATTATACCACCGCACAGCCTGTCCATGGTGTCAGTCTGTTTAGAATCTGACTATTTCAGATTCTGTTTGTGAACTATCTTTGTTGCTGTTGCGTCAATCAGTCCAACTCTTCATGGACTGCAACACACCAAGAACATCTTTATGTCCATGATCATGGCTTCAGGGTGGTGTGACCTCTTGATTCCTTGACTGGAATCGAATCCAGGCTGCCGCGGTGAAAACACTGAATCCTAACCGCTGGACCACCAGTTAATACCTGACACTAAAATTAGATTGTGTGATGTGGTATGTGTGTATATGTATGTGTTGTGTATGTGGTGTTTGTGATGTGTGTATGATGTGTATGTATTTGATGTGTGTGATGGATTTGTATGTTTGTGTGGGTGTATGAGGTGTGTATATGTATGTGGTGTGTGTATGGATGTGGTACGTTTATGTATGTGGTGTGTGTATGTATATATGACGTGTTTGAGTGTCTGATGTGTGTGATGGATGTGTGTTATATGGATGTGTGTTATGTATGTAATATATGTGATGTGTGTGATGTGCTGTGTGTGTGCTATGTGCTGTGTGTATGTGTGTGATGTATGCAATGTGTGTGATATGTATGTGTGTGATATGTGATGTACTATGTGTATGTGTGTGATGCATGTGAGTGAATGCTTACATACATCAAAGCAAAAAACAGTAGTGCACACTACATGTGCACAGGGGTGCCTTAGAGTTCACTGCCCAGGGGTTTGAAAAATGTAAATCCGGCCCTGTGTACAGCCTATTCTTGTTGTCACTTTGTCTAGTGACTCTGTATCTGTACAGCCTGCTCTGACAGTCATATTGTCTACTGACTCTGAACTTGTACAGCCTGGCTTTTTTGTCACTGCGTCTAGTGACTCGATATCTGTATCTTATTCAAATGCAAGCCCGCAGATTACGTTATACAGGCCGTATGTCTGTGGCTTGAAATTTGCTACAAATGCAGAGCGATTCAATTGAACAAGCTTACAATTTACGTACGGGCTGAAAGCCGAAACCGTAAAGCATGCAATCATAAGTAGCATTTCAGAGCGTGATCATGATCAATTAAGCAAGGTCGTAACTACCGACAGCCAATAGAAGATGAGACTGTCCTCATGACGACAGGAAAACATGGAGGTTACACCTCAATCAATTAGCGTTTAGAGGTCCCATATGCGATCAGACTTTTAATTTGGCAATGTACCAAATTTTAAAAAATGAATGGCGATACTGTTTCAGTCCATGTGGGTGGCCTCATATGGATTAACTCATTAATTACCGAGATTGATATGACACCGAAATTAAACTTTAAAAAAAACATTTTGATTGCAGACTTGCAGTTTGAGACTGTTGTGCAATTAATTCTAATGTCTTTCATCGACTTTTAACTTGCAGTATTGATTTTTTTATTTGCATTTACAGTGCTATGAACAGCTGTAAAACCCCTTTGTGAGTCCTATCTGGTAACCTGAGGATTTTTTTCTACATTTTCCATTTACTGGTGTGAAAACATTTGCAGGCTTGAGGAATAGTAGCAATTGAATAGCGATTTGCAATTTTAGTGATTTGTTAATTTTGCAGTCTTGAAAGATCAAAGGGTTAGATGGGTTGTAAGTTACGTTTTTGACAACCGCAGGGATTTTCAGCCTGTAACCCTTAGATCGTTTGTGGCTCGCTAAAAAAACCCAATTGAATAGCAAATTAGTGTACGGGCTACATTACGGGCTCCAGTAAACAACAATTGCTCAATTAAATAGGGCCCATTGTGTCTAGTGACTCTGAGCCTGTGCAGCCTGCTCTGACTCTCAGTCTGTCTACTGACTCTGACTTACAAATCCTGTGTTGTCACTGTGTCTACCTACTCTGCACCTGTACATAGTGACCTGATTGTTAGTTTGTCTACTCACTCTGAAACTGTACAGCCTGCTCTGACTGCCAGTCTGACTACTGACTCTTGTACAGCCACTTGTACAGTCAGTGGTATATCTCTTGATGAATGGTGATTACTTTCTGAATCTAAATGTCCCCACTCAAGCATGGCTTTTAGTTGATAATTTGAGTACTTTTTATTTCTGTGATTTGATTGAAATAAATCTATAATTAAATGTACAGCTTCAAATGTAAGAGACATATGATTTCATACATAAGTGCTGTGTGTTAATTTGATTTACATTGATTACAATATTTAAAATAGGCTTAGTGTCTCTTGAGATTCCCCTGACAATGTGCATAATGAAAATAGTATGGCTGAAGAATGGTACCTCTCCAATGTAATGAGAAAATTATATATATATATATATATATATATATATATATATATATATATATATATATATATAAATATATATATAGTACCTAGATTTTTTTTATCTATCTATTTACCTATCTATCTATCTATCTAGTGATGTTTACACCTCTGAATATATCCTGTAGTATATATATATATACAGTATATATATATATATATATATATATATATATATATATATATATATATATATGCAAGAAATGACACTCTGCTACAATGTAAAGTAGTAAGTGTACAGCCTGTATAACAGTGTAAATTTGCTGTCCCCTCAAAATACCTCAACAAACAGCCATTAATGCCTAAACTGTTGGCAATAAAAGTGAGTAGACCCCTAAGTGGAAAAGTCCAAATTGGGCCAAAGTGTCAATATTTTGTGTGGAAAGCATTATTTTCCAGCACTGCCTTAACCCTCATGGGCATGGAGTTCACCAGAGCTTCACAGGTTGCCACTTGAGTCTTCTTCCAATCCTCCATGATGACATCACGGAGATGGTGGATGTTTGAGACCTTGCTGTTTGAGGATGCCCCACAGATGCTCAATAGGGTTTAGGTCTGGTGACATGCTTGGCCAGTCCATCACCTTTACCTTCAGCTTCTTTAGCAAGGCAGTGGTTGTCTCTGCACTTTAATAGTAAGTTACAGAAACTCTACTCTTTCTTTTATTTCAAACAAACAGCCCATAAAAATAAACTCACACAAAAAGCCTTGGGAGCCTGTTCTTAAGTATGGGTCATCTGTAATCTGATATACATATCAAGCCCAGAATCAGAAATCATGGTGCCCAGTCCAAATGTAATAGCCAGTGCCTCCCTACCATGACACATACCCAATTCCCCTATCTCTTATACCTAGCATTTACATTAACAGCACATATAGTAGTGAAATATCTTTTTTATGCCGCTTTAAATGAGTATATTTCAGAGACTGGGAAATTATAGATAATGCATGCACCACTAATGTATACACTTAGGCTGTGTCTAAAAGCTCTGTTCCTTCCTCTCCTGATGACAGGCATCTCAGCACATAATATAAATGCAGATCACCATCGAGCCCCTTCACAAATGTATCCCCTCTCCCCCAGTCAGCAGCCCTGATAAACAGACCTGGTAAAATAAACTACTACATTGTATTATATCTTTATTTATTTTTTCAAAAACAAGCAATCTAATATACATTGGTTGTGAAGAAAACAAACTTAAATCCTGGCACTTTGGAGAGAGAAAAACAACATTACTTTATCAAGGTTAGACCTAAAGTACTACAGTAGATCAAGAAAGTATGCAAACATCAAAAGCATTAACAGCTGATGTCACGACCCAGGGGTGGCCAGCGTGGGTGAGTTCCAGACCCTTTCCACCTCTGGAATCATGAACTGGACGGGCTTCACAGTAATCTTTAGCATTGAAGCAGTTGATTAGAGGATTAAAGTAACAGAACAGGGGTTAGATCCCCTAAAGTATTCTTAGAAAACCATGGGCCCTATTAAATTGTCAAATTTACAATTACGGAAGCCTGCAATGTAGCCAGCAAAAGTTACTGATATTCAATTGGCCTCCTCTAGCTACCCGCAATCGATTTGTGAGCTACAGGCTGAAAATTCCTGCAGTTGTCAAAATCTTAACTCTGACCCATCTAAGCCTTTGATCTTTCACGCCTGCAAATGTTACAATTGCTTAAATCGCAAATCGCTATTTAGTTGCAACAATTTCACAAGCACACAATTGCCTTCAAACCCGTAAATGGCAAATGTAGCAAAACATTCTTTGAGTACTAGAGAGGACTTGCAAGGGGGTTGAACACCTGTTATTAAGACTATAAAAGCCAAAAAAACACAATACTGGACTTTAAAATATGGGGAACACAATGAAAGACATTAGAATTAATTGCACTACAGCCTCAAGCTCGCAAATCTGCCATACATTTTTTTTTTACTTTTCATTTCTGTGTTATATCAATCTTGGCAATCAAGAGTTGATACATATCAAGCCACCCACATGGACTATTACAGTTTCTTCATTAATTGGTATTGATTTTTAAATCGCTGGATTGAGAGCCCAATTCCATATCGGAAGTCTAAACACTAATTGATTGATGTTTAAATGCAATCTTTTACTGATGTCATGATGACGGTCTCATTTACTATTTGCTGTTTATAAATCATTACTTACGGGCTTGCTTAATTCATCATGATCATGTCCTGAAATGCTACGTATGGTTACTTGGTTTACAGATTTTTTTTTCGGCCATGTAATTGCGGGCTTGTTCAATTAAATCAATCTGTAACTTTGGCAATTTTCAAAAATGTAATGGAATTTAAGGCCCCATGTTCCATAAAATAATTTAACTTACTTGGGATTCATGAAGCATTTATTAGTAATACAAATGGTTGCGTTCAACATCAACTTGAACTGAATATCAAGCTAATTTAACTACTACGCTTGAATGGGGAATAGCCTTAGAGATTAGGGCCTACATAGGCACTTTTTTTATTTGTCTATGGACAGCCAATCAGTAGGTAGCGAGGCAATGTAGGTTTGAATTGTCAGCCCTAGAAGGGAAGGAGCAGCATATTCCCGCCCTGCTCTGATTGGCTGGCTGTATGGCTCCAACAGCCAATCAGAGGGGACCCATGCAGCCCGAGTCGTTGGAGTACATGTGGGCATTCAGACTTGGTGGTGCCATATTGCTTAACACAGTCCCTTCATTATACACAGTCCTATTACGTAGAATTAATTGATAACATGACACAAGAGCAAGGGACAGGGAAATATTGTAACATAGGGTCAGGTGTGTTTGTTTTTTTTAGATTGGCGTACTTGATAGTTCACAGTACATTATCTGAGGTTTCCCAATACAACTGAGGACCATAGAGCCAGCTCCTGGTCTACATCAGCACTTAAAAGTAGGATCACAGGATAATGTAACTCCATTATAGTAGGGCTATAACAGGATAACACAGCTATAACCAGGTTAGGTATAACACTTCAGCAATGGTATTACAGTATTCACATAAGGACATGGTGTATAGTCTGTACTAACAAGGCCTTATAAATCTGACCAGTGATCACAGAACTTTATTATAGATGTCCCGTGTATTAACGAAAGTGGGTCTGTACATTGACTGGTAGGTTCCTTCAAGGCTGGGGTTGTTTCACTAACCTGTCTGTTTCGAGTCCCTTCCTCAGGTACCTGGATGAGTAGCTTGGTCCTCAGTACCCTGGTACATCTGCTGGGGCAGACTTTGTCTGTCAGTGGGCTCTGCTGTGATTTGCTCTGCAGAATGGTGGCAGTCTGGGAGCCTGTGTCCTCCCTTCTCTCCTTTGAAGTTCCCTTGTGGCTTGTTGGCCCAGTAAGGACAGAGATTGGTTTGTCCCCTGCCCATTGGCCAGTTATCAGCCAGTGAGGAAAGATTATAACTCCTTCTTGAATTTCACTCCTGGATTGTCCTCATTCAATCAGATTATACCGTAGGTAGATGCTTTCTGATTAGTTGCAAGAAGTGTTGAAGATATAAAGATTAAATCCTTCAGCCCCAGCTGTGTCTACTAAAATACTCGTAAAAATGAACTATATTGATAATGGGCAAAAGATTTTAGAAAGCCAAAAGAATGAGCACAACCTTTATATTTTGCAATGTTTATAAACAATTATTCTTTACTGTGTGACTTATTATTGCTTGAGTATGCTCCCCTGTGTGTCTCCCCCCTCCTCCTTCCCCTATGCCCCCCCTCCTCCCTCGTGTCTCTTCCCCCCTACCCTTCCTCCCCTGTGTCTCTTCCCCACTCCTCTCCCTCCCCTGTGTCTCTCCCCCCCTCCTCTCCCTCCCCTTTGTCTCTCCCCCTCCTCTCTCTCTCCTGTGTGTCTCCCCTCTCCTCTGTGTCACTCATCTCCTTGTCTCCCTTTCGTGTCTCTGCTCTTGCGCGCAGCCCGCTCACCTAACTTTTAGCATGTACAGTAGATGCTGCAATAGGGCAGCGTGTAACATTATTTTTTTTAAAAGATTTAATGAGATTCTGCTTTTCTTCTAGGTTATGAACTCGTGAATCGTGCAATTCTCCAAAGTGAGACATATATTTCATTGCATGTGAACCATAGGTCAAACCTCTCAGAGCTATGATGCCGCTTCACCTCATTACTGGGTGTTGAAAAATAATTTGTCCAAGGCTGAAGGAAATAAATTGTAAGCATCTGTGCCATGCACCTAAAGGACTACAGTGTGAAGATCTCAGAGAACCTGGGATAAGGAACTTGCAATCTATAATTTGTAAACTCTCACGAGAGCAGGGCCATCAGGTCCTCAAAGTATACGCACTGTCTTCAAATGTATGTTTAAATGTATTTATTGTATCCTAGTGCTACAGATTTTATTGGCGCTCTGATAATATGGAAAATCTAAATGAAAACGGTTCTTAAGGGCAAATTTTTTTTCTATAAACCTAATAATAGCCAAAAAGTTTTTACCATTTTTAACTTTCACATGCAAGTATTCCTTTTTGCAAAGATCCATTTTCTTTTCTGAACTAATTCTGAAGAAATGTGTGTTCTTGTAAAATAGTAAGTCTTATAATAGTCCTGTTGAAGGGCACCCGACCTTTGAGCCCAGGTCATGCCACACTGTTGAAAGTTTAGCTGCCACATTTGTATTGTATTGTATATACTCAAGTATAAGCCGACTTTTTCGGCCCTTTTTTTAAGGCTAAAAAGGGCCCCCTCGTCTTATACTCGAGTCACTCTCCCCCCCGTGTCTCTCTACCCCCCCCATGTCTCTCTAACCCCCCCCGTGTCTCTTTCCCTCCCCCCTCCTTATCCTCAACCCCCTCCTCACCCTCAACCCCCCCTCCTCATTCTAAACCCCCCTCCTCACTTTACCCCTCTAAATACCTCCCCCTCTCCCTTTCCCCTCACTTACCTCCATCTGCAGCTGCTCCTCCGGCCTCCGCTCCTTCCTGCTTCGGGACCCACTATATGCTAATGATGTGACGTCACATGCGTGCCACGTCATTAGCATTGGCCGTGTAAAGCCAGAGGAAGGAGCATGGAGGCCGGAGGAGCAGCTGCAGATGGAGGTAAGTGAGGGGAAAGGGAGAGGGTGAGGTATTTAGAGGGGGTAAAGTGAGGAGGGGGTTTTAGGATGAGTATGGTGGGGGGTTTAGGATGAGGATGGGGTTGAGGATGAGGATGGGGGGGTTGAGGATGGGGGGGCTGAGGATGGGGGGTTGAGGAGGGGGGTTGACGTTGAGGAGGGGGCCGAGGAGAGAGGTTTTGGAGGGGGCTGCGGATAGAGGTTGAGGAGGTAGGTTTAGGATGGAGGGTTGAGGAGGGAGGTTTAGGATGGGGATGGGGGATTGAGGAGGGGGGATTGAGGATGGGTGGGTTGAGGATGAGGATAAGGGGGTTGAGGTTGAAGAAGGGGGTTGAGGTTGAAGAAGGGGGTTGAGGAGGGAGGTTGAAGAAAGGGTTTAGAATGAGGAGGGGGGTTGAGGATGAGGAGGGGGGTTGAGGAGGCAGGTTGAGGATGAGGAGGGAGGTTGAGGATGAAGAGGGAGGATGAGGAGGGAGGATGAGGAGGGGGGGTTGAGGTTGAGCGGAGGTTGAGGATGAGGAGGGGGGTTGAGGAGGAGGTTGAGGATGAGAAGGGGGGTTGAGGAGGGAGGTTGAGAATGAGGAGGGGGGCTGAGGAGGGAGGTTGAGAATGAGGAGGGGGGTTGAGGAGGGTGATAAGGGAGGGGGGAAGAGACACAGGTAAGGGAGAGGGGGGAAGAGACACAGGGAAGGGAGAGGGTTGAAGAGACACAGGGGAGTGAGAGGGGAGAAGAGACACAGAGGAGAGAGAGAGGGGGGGGACAAGAAAAGGGCACACAAGAGGGGGACACAGAGGGCACAAGAGGGACACAGGGGGCAGAACATTTCCCACCCTCGGCTTATACTTGAGTCACTCATTTTTCCCAGTATTTTGTGGTAAAATAGGTGCCTCGGCTTATACTCGGGTCGGCTTATAGTCGAGTATATACGGTATGTCTCCTTCCACCAAATTAGCAGAAACAAAATGATAAGTTTTAAAACTGCAGTAAAACTGTAGAAAAAAGTTTACAAAATAAAGGCTGTTTTATTTGTTTATGTGCATGTTCTTTTAAATGCATGAAAAAAAACAGAGTTGCCTTTAAAACCGCTGGAACACTTTTTCTGTGTTCAGTTCTGACGTTCCTGATAAACCATGGGATGAAGCTAAGAAGAGCTGCTGATGTTATGGGTAAACTGGGTGTCATATTAATATTATGCTATTATAAGGAACGTGATAATGTGCTAAATGTTTTATAAACTTTAAAATGAATGTATTCTCTCAGTTTTGTGTTATAGCAGCAGACATTTTGCTTTTGTTCCTAACAGGACTAGACACCTGTCTGAAATGAGAGGACAGGTTCCTAGCTTCTGGGGTAGTCTACTAAAGGAATTTGCAGTCGGATTTTATTTGATGCAGATTGCATGAAATAAAGCCTTATTGAAAACGTTTAGGCAAGTCTGTATTAAATAAAATCATTCTGCAAGCATTTAAGTAGCCTGTATTAAATAGAAACCATATTGCAAACTCTTAAGGCAGTCTGCATGAAATTAAATCAGACTGAACGCTCTTAGTGTAATTATATATCACTTTATAATCCTATTTTTCAATCAAATCATGCAGCTGTTTCAACCACCACTATAGGCCTGAAAAAGTTTCTATAGACGAAACGTGTAGGCAGTGGTGACAGAATTTCATAATAGATCTTTTTGTTGGACAATTTACAGAGATCAATTGGGAGTCAAAGTAAAACTTGCACCTAAGTAGAAGACATCTGGACCTTATTGTGTCCTCAAATAATGTGCATACAGATGAACCAAAAAAATATGATTTTAATATGAATCGCTTTTTGAAAAATGCATAAAACATTTAAGTTGTTGATCCACCACAGACGGTGAAAGAGAGGAAACCCAAGGAAACATAAGACATTTTTACATTTTTTTATGTAATCAGGGTTTGCTGTGTTAGATCAGATTAGCTCTGTCAATCAATATTTTATAGACAGCTCTTAGTGTAATCTGTATTTATTAAATCAATATTAGAAGCTCTTAGTGTCCCTATATTAAATAAAACCAAACTATGTTTCAGGTAGTCTGCATTAAATAAAAACAGATTACAAGCTCTTAGAGCAATTTTCATTTCTAAAACCATTTTCCAAGCTCTTAGCATAATCTGCATTAAATAAATCCAGATTACTAGTACTATGACAGGGAATTAATAAAAATTAAATAACAAGTCTTTACTGCGTTGGAAGGAACCCCCTCAATCTTACTTACCCCCCTGCTACATGGAGCACTGATCCCCTAATCTCTATTTACATTATTGATAACTTAACAACTGCACAACAGACTTGTGCTAGCACAGAAGAGTTAACAAACTTTTACATTCATAGCTTCCAGTTTGTTTGAGTTTTTTAAAAAGCACAGTGGGCTGTTATTTGTTCTGTGTTAAAGAAAATCGATGGGGAGGTCTTAACTCCCTAATAAGATGCTAGAAAAGGTTTGAGTAATTACACAGGTGCAGGAATTAAAGACAATGAATTGAAATGTGTGCGAACACAGGCTCAAAACCAAAAACATAATAGCTCTGGTTTGTAATAATCTCACTAGGAGAGACGATGACAAGAGGAAGGGAAATAAATTATACAGAGAAAAGTCAGCCTGTTTATCCCATGGATGCCATGTGAACAAGATATGATATAGCCAGAATATACCCTGCAGAGGTTTTCGTAGTTGGAGGCCTTTACAAACACACATTTTCACAGTAATCGCAGTTTGGGATGATTTGCCCCAATTATGCATCACCTATGAGCAATATTTACTTATGTATATATTCTTATGAAGAGCCTGGCTTGGCAAGTTTTTACAAATATCTAAGAAAGACACGAAAAGGAGAGCAAACAGTGGAGACTACTGGGACTTATAGCTCTTAATATAGACATTATCACTTAAACCCTTGCTTATTATAGATATTTATTAAAGGCATATGTAAGTTTCCTGGTTTTCAAGGGTTTGGTAAGAAACAGACAGTGATTATCAGAAAAAGATGTGTTATATAGATACTGTTTACTTACAAAGTTATTTGCCAAAAAGTAAAATCCAGCTGTTCACACCCACAGGAGGCTTACTTAAGCAAGATACCCAGAGGAAGGTACCCAGTTTGATCTTTCTGGTAGAGAGCACAGGAAGTAACAGTTGCAGATGGATCACATGGTAGGGAGGGATCCGAGCTCACCGTGAAACATACTTGCCTAACAATTATATGTACGAACCTGAATTTTATGAAAGAATTTCTAAGTTCCCTGTACTCCTCCTTTATTGATTCACAACATAGCCAGAAATCTGGCTTCATGACAAAATGGGAGAGGGAACTGGGCAGAGAACTAGATGCTAACACTTGGAAGGAGGTGTGCTCTAACTTATCGAGAGGATCCTTCACATATAGTCTATTGGAGGTTTTGATTAAGATTTTACACAGAATGTATTACATGCCATCATTAATGCATAAACTTAATCCACACCTCATTGAGAATTGCTTTAGAGGATGCCACTCTAGGAGAGACTTTCATCATATTTGGTTGCAATGCCCTCGAGCACAAGGTCTCTGGGGGAGAGTGACCTGATTGTTCTCACAATTAATCAATACTCCATTAATGCCCACAGTAGAAGTGTGCCTCTTGGGCATTCATGTAAGGGATTTATCTACAGTCCAAAATAAACTTTGGCAGTACTTTGCCATAGCAGTGAAGCATAACATAGCTAAAAATTGGAAAACTCCCACATTAATTTTAGAAGAAGTAATTCTTAAAATTATAACTATATGATCTATGAAAAATTGACTCTTTTTTTTCACAAAATACGTATCCCCAGTTTCTCAAAATTTGGACCCCATGGCTTGCTTCTGTACATAGCATTTCACTATAATTATTTGCTTGTGAGTAAAAGATACTGTCTTTAATGGGATGTGGAGGCCAGGAGGACCCGGAATATGAAATATCTGCTGATTCAAAGATGCTTCAGAGGGTGATTTCGCCACATGATTTCCACTCTTCCCTTTTCCCCCTTTTTTCCCTTCTCCAATTAAAAGTTTCAATTGGCTGCTAAATTAACAGGATGTTAACATAAAATAAAGGAAGACAAGAACTGTACGACAGGTATGCAAATTTTTATTTGTATGTAGTTTAATATCACTTGACTGTTTTTTTATATGCTCTGGGAATTAGCAATCATTTGTACGGACAAGGAGGTGCTATTACATATTGTATATGTTTGTGATTACCTGCTGTTCCATGTTCAATTTCTTTAATTTTGTCTTCAATAAAAAACAGATTGAACCAAAAAAATAAAAAATTCTAAGTCTTTAATGTCCATGTTTTTTTTTTTTTTTGGACAAATAAGTGTCTCTTTATTTGACAAATATGCATACGGAAAAATATTCTTGCTTCAAATTTTAGTCAAAGGGTCCTAAGCTGATGCCACTATGAGTATATGTGTCACTAAGCAAAATAAGTCATTGTCCAAACTGTAGCTGAGAGGATACGATTGATTTTCTCAGACTGTGATAATTCTTTGACATTGTAATTGATGTTGAAGGATGCCTTGGTTCATTTAGTTCTACCTTTTAAGATCTCCTCTGATCATTGTATTGGATAAATTGTTAACTGATCCAAAGGAGAGTAAAGAGCCCCATTGAAATATTGCCAATTGTCTCATTCATGAAAAAAAAAATCCTTCCTGATACCCAGTGGCATTAGTGAGTTAGAGAATGGATGTCCCTGATAAAAAAAAAGTTTTGGGGTTGTAAAAAATGTGCTGGGCCCTGCTGTAACCAAATCAATTAGTGCTCCTCCCCCAGACCCCTTCCCATAAATGCTTCCCTCTCTAAGACCCCTTCACATAATAGCAATCCTTTCCAAGACCCTTACCCATTGCTGCTCCACCCACAAGACCCCTTTGGAGCTTCTGTAGAAATGATCTTATTTAAACAGGCACACACCAATTTTAGACTGGGGGGGGCAGGTTTATGCAGCTAAGGAGGCATAGGGTAGCCCAGAGGGGCTGTAGCAGGTTTGCACAGGGGGCCTCTAAACTACAGAAAATGATTAAATGAGGAGGGCCCTGGTGCACTGTACCACCTGTACCACTGGTAGATCTGCCCCTGCTGATACCAAACATTTTCAATTTGATAATTCCCTGGATGAATATCCAACCAGTTCTAATATGCCCTTTTTATTCAAAAACATATCCAACACATTTTATTACATCAATACTGTCATACCTCTTTGGGTAGGGAGTTCCACAATTACTTTTTTATTGCATTATTTCATTATACCAACATGGAACACAACATGCATTAAGAAAACATTTTAAACACAAAGGGCCTCATTCTATTATTGGCCGTAGGAGATGCGGGGCCGCAAGGACCGGCCGCAAGCTATTTGCCTATTCTATTCCCTTCCGGCCGGGGACTCCGGCAGGCTTGCGGCCGGCGCCTTGTTATCCCTTGCGGCCGCACGTGCCAGAGGAAAGCCTTTGATCTTAAACGGCCGCAAGAGTTTCGGCCGCAAGAAAATCTTGGTTGCTATTCAATTGCTCCGGGAACCCTCTCTGCAAGGCTAAAACCGAGCCGCAGCTTACTTGCAGCAAAAAGGTCCCGCAGGCACACAATTAAGCACATAATAAAGCCATCCTGCACTCTGAGGAGACTATAAAGTGATTGTAGGTGTTAGCATTCATAGCACAACATTCCCCTACCCTCAAATCCGTAAATAATTTTTATTTTAATTTATGACAAATATCCGTGGAAAAAGTCCAGAGGGCTTGTAGCACCTCAGACCCGCCCACGCTGCGGCCGAAAAATAAACAGTTAATGAAATCTCGGATTTGGGCTGATGTGCAAGCTTGAGAGGGGGTTGCTATTAATCCTCATGTCCCCCATTATGATCCCTAGCATTTACAGAGCTTTACAGTGCCGCCTTGAATTTATTTTTGCTTTTAAAGATTTCTGAGCTTACGGCCGGTTGCAAGATATATGGCCGGCCGTAAGGGGATATCCTTGCAGCGCCGTCTATTTGAATTGCAAGGTAACGGGAGCCCTGCAAGGAATCGCAGCTTTGTGGCCGATTTACGGCCGATAATAGAATGAGGGCAAAAGTGTGCAGAGCTTATATATGTATGTAGATATCACTGACTGGTAGAGGGTAAGCCCCTAAGAGCAATTAAACGTCTGAGTAAGTTTTTGTGCTCTTAGACCTACAGTATATTTGAGAAAGAAAATACACTGTAACAAATACCCTATACCCCCCCCCCCAAATGTAATTTATATATTTATTTGTTTAAATACCATATATTTTGGAAGAATCCTGGTGTCTTTTATTTTACTAGTTTCTATAAAAGATTAAATATTTACCTACTTCCAATTCATTAGTTTGCACAATAATCTCCAACTCTGCATCGTATCACAGACACTTGCCAAATACAAACACCAAATACAAACACTCCCCAGGCTTTCCTGCATTGCTTTGTTTGTCTTTGTTTGAAGCCAAAATCACACAATGTTGTTTTTCAAACGCATTGATCTCCATCCAGTGAGAAGAGATTCTGAGAAAGGTTAGCACAGAGCAGTGTGAGCTAAATGCAAAAAGAAGTTAGCAACAGAGAAATCCGGCTTCATCACACAAGATGGAAAGATTTCATAATTAAATGTGATTGTCCCCAGCTGCTGGGAGATATAATTACTGAACTGCCATGATTATGTATATTGATATTTTTAATTAGGATGAAAAAAAGGTTAATGCAACTCCAAGCATAAACAGCTAGCTGTATTCTTCCCTGGAGTGGAACCGTGAATGGGCAGAATTATTGCCTAGATTCACTAATCATCACATGTGGTGTCAAAGAAAATCATAAATTATTATTATGATGATGATAATGATTTAATTTCTTTTGCAGTTTGCAATTTAAATGAAGCAAAAAACAAAAAACAAAATAGAGGTACTCAAAAAGAGAACAAACTAACCTTAATAGGTTAGTTTTATGGACAAGATAACCCACTTTGAGAGCAACCTCTTTTAGAGCAGTTGTGCCTTTCACAGGGAGAAATATCCTGTAGTATATCAGTCTGGTCTCACTCAATAGACAATTCAACCCTGAACAAGAGAACAGCAAACCCCTCGCTTGGGCCTTGTCAGTGCAGTGTAGCTGATAACTCCCTAAGGCACAGTGAGCAAGGAGTCCAAATCTGGTTCCCCCTATCACTCTTAAGGAGACTAAGCCCTAAGGGTAATTTGAATAAACAAAAAATCAAAATAGAGATGCTCAATCAGAGAACAAACTAACCTTAATAGGTTCGTTCTATGGACATGATAATCCACTCTGAGAGCAACCACCTTTAGCTCACTTGTGCCTTTTACAGGGAGTAATATTGTTTAAGTACTTAATTTCTGTTGGCATTAATTTTGAATCTGGTTTTCTGGGAAATTTATGTAGAGATTGTGTTGACCAAGGCCCACATTAAATTCCAAGCCAGTAACTCCAACGTGAAGCTCGTAATAACTGTGTGCTTGAAATTTGGCAGAGTTACTGTGCTATTAAATTAGAGGCTACAAGCTACGAGCAGGAGACGCAAAACCATAAACCATGTGTCGGCCGGCAGCAAGCACGTACTTACGGGTTTATATGGAGCAAATAGAAACAGAGATCATCAGCATTGTGTCACAAGAAAACGGAGATTGGATTTCAAAGTCCTACAGGGTTCAATTATGATCTACGAGCGAAACCACATTCCAGTCAGAATGCAATATTAATAAAGCCCCCAATATGATATTCTATCAAATGCGAGTTACAGTATATTTATTAACACATTTATTGCAGGGATCGATATAACATAAAATATATACATGAAATGAAGTACTTTTCTGAGCAGAATTGCGGCCTTGAGAATGTTGTGCTATTAATTCTAAGACCTAACATCACTTTCCCTTTTAATATCAGTACAGTAGTGAGTTTTAATTTGCATTACAAGTGCTACCTATTGGACTTTACCCCCCTTGCGGGTCCTGTCGAGCACACGTTGGGCTTTGGGCTCCATTTTCATGCTATGGGTTTGCTCGCAAGTGACTTTGTTGCAATTTAATAGCTAAATTGAAGACATAGCGGACAGATCAAAGGATTTACGGGCACGAAGTTCAACGTTGCTCAACACGTAGTCTTTTCTCGGATTTGCTGCATTGAACCCTCAAGTTGTTTGCGGGCTGCGTTACGGGGCTAATTTAATAGCAAATATCTCTAAGATCTACGTTACGGGCTATGTTTTAACACGTAGCCCGAATTTAATGTGGCTGTATATCATCTAAGTCCATCTTAAAGTGCCATTAATTGTCTTATTTATAATATGCTAACAGTCAGCCACATTAAATAAAAGCTACGTGTCCACTTTACAACGGCATGCTGCTGTAGGCGAGCTGCTGTTGGCGTGCATTTGGCATTCGCGCTAAAGTCGGGATGCCGTCCACAGAACACTATGGATCATCCAGGTGCTTCGTAGCAACTGAGAGACAAACTGTTTTGGTCTCCTTGTTAGCAATGGTTCCCCCCTTGTTACTTTCACATGAAGCTCATTTATGCCCAGTCTCTTTCTTATTGTGTAGTCATGGACACTGACATTTGCTGGGCCGAGATAAGCCTGTAGTTCTTTCGATGCTTTTAAGCATATCACTTCCTGGATATTACTCTGCACCCTTGGAGTAATTTGAAATCCTGGCCCCTCCTGGAAAGATTCACTTCTGTTCCAAGTGTTATCCATCTGGAGTTTATGCGTTTCTCTATGTTTCAATGGTGTCCCAGAGCATTAGACATGGCTTTGTAACCATTCTCAAACTGATAGATAAAAAACGACTTTTTTTACACAGGTTAAAATAAATAATAGCCTTTAATTTTTAACTGCTGTATACATTATTTTTTAATGATTATAGGCACGTTGTCTTTTTTCATAAAAGGATTAGAAATATGGAAAAGAATGAGAGGAACCATAGTTTTAGATATATACTCAATAAGGTAAAGGCCCATAAGATAACCCTCCCCTGCAGACAGATGAGAAATCTAAGATTGACTCCACAAGACACATTCTTTGGACCTTTCCAATTTCGTCCTTACTAACAGTGCAGCAGTCACTAGTGCAACAGTGCTGTGCCAAGACTTTGTTAAATTTTTTAGGGTGAGTTTAGGATTAGATTCAGGGTTAGGGTTCAGGGTTAGGGTAGTTGCAGATGATAAACTTTACATAGTGAAGTAGTGGGGTGCTGTGCCCTAACCCTGAACCCTAAACCTAAACCCTATGTATAGCCCTCAATCTAACAGCAAATTGAACAAAGCATTGGGTGCTGCGTTGCCACTGCTCGCCACTGCTGGTGGGAATGAAACCGGAAAGATCCCATTTATCCACAAATACTTTTTGTTCCACCTCTTGCACATCTGATAATGTTGTGGTTTCACAAATTTCACAAGCATGTGAAATTTTAACAAAACTAGAGGTCTTTTAAGTGCATAACAGGGCA